>JANRMT010062806.1:45253868-45317845 GCA_026402145.1 Polypterus bichir lapradei
CTATCTATCTATCTATCTATCTATCTATCTATCTATCTATCTATCTAATCATATCATCTCTTACTGCTTCACGTCAGAGAAGTATAAAGGTGAGACGCTCACAAAAAGTGGTGTCTCTTTCTGGACCGACACTCAAAAGAGACGGAGCTCCAAACGAGTCCTGATTGCTCCCCAGGAGTGGGGAGTTTTTGTTTTGTTTAAGACTTCAAGTGATTATTAAATGGGGTGACCTGGTTGGTGTCCCAAGATTTTTCGAATCCAGTCGTCATACCTCGCACGACCACAGTGTGTACATCGATGTGCATTATAATGGAAAAGCACTGGATAAGCCTACATTATGCTTGATGTTGCCAGGATAGGCCCCTGCTTTCCTGAATTAGATTAAACAGGCTGAAGAACTGGAAGTTTATATCACTATTCATTTTAACATTTACTGAATAATTTGTGAAGAACTATGTGAGGTCTAGAGAATAAAGCAAAAATAGGACTGTGCAGGCATAATGTTTAGAATTTTCTTTTAAGTTAAAGAAATGACAAAAAATATATTTAAATGTACTAATGTTTATGTAGTTTTTACAATATCCCAGAAGAGTCAGACTGAAGCAAGCATCAAAGCTAGGAGATGAATGCATCTGTTATTAAAGAAGAAATAATTGAAAGGTTTGAAACATGTAATAAAATCAGAAAATGGGAGGTACCACTCTAATTTATATGATCAAAGTATTATTCACAGTGTGTTTAAGCAGCATGCAGGAGATTGATTGAAAGACTAAGAAAGCTACGGACGTTATGGAAATGAATTCAGGCAGTTGGTAGTGAAACTGAGCCCTGAGAAGGACTATAAAGGAAGTTGGAGTTTGAGTACATTCTGTCAAAAATCCCAATAGTTTTAAACTTTGATGCTAGTGTTTATGTAAGTGAGTGTGTATGTGTCAAGAAATGCTTTCTAAAAGATTTACTTTCTGTGCACATATTGAACTATGTACTGTGAGTGAAAGATGAGACACTCAAAAAAAGATTGAAATAGCAACATTTTAGGGAAAAAATGTCTGAAAGCATCAAGGAAGATTTGAAATCAGAGAAAAAGAAAAGTCAAAGTAATACTCAACATTTCATACTACTCTTACAAATACTTGCTGACAAAGTAAATAAATCAAATGTGAACATCCTTTGTTTTTAGCACCTCCTTTATCTAATTTATGATTCACTTCATTTTAGGGACCACACATTTACAACACATGCTAACTACAAGTCTGATGCATATATCTTTGTAATGTTTAAGGATACCAGGGTCTGCGTTGAAAACACTTTCAAATACAGGAAGAATGTGAGAATTCCAGAATAAAAGTGTTTCTCTTTCATCTGATCAACCTTATTATATTTTATTGTACATTTTATTGTACAAAATGATTATCAGATTCATTTTATTAATTATTTAATTTATGTACAATTCTATACACTCCAAAAATGTTGATTGTATTTTGAGGAGATGTATACATTTTAAGAGATTAATAGTGTAATAGAACTGTTTATTGTAACTGAAAACACAAAATGTTTTTACACTGCAATATGGTGTTCACACAAGTGCTGTATAAATTGGTACATGTCAAACACAAGCAGGTTAAGTGAATTACTCAAGGTAACCTAGTGAGTCATAGGTGGGAAACGAGCCAGCTAGCATGGGGATTCAGGCTCAGCTCCTTAATTCTAAAACCACTAGACCACACTGCCTGCCTTTTGTAGCTCATGAACCAATCTGGATAAAATAAAACTGGGCTGAAATAATTGCTTGATTTAATCATATAATTGTTTAATTGTACATGGGCACCTGGTTGGAAACTTTAAAGGAGTTCCGCACACTAGCCCACCAAGACAGAAGGTTATGAGAAAGGAAAGTAATGGGTAGGGCTATAAAATCCAGACTGGACTATTTTATATTTTGTTTTCAGAGGAAAAAGGAGGTCTCACTTTTGTACCTATGCAAGAAAGTGAACAAAATAATAAGAATACCTCTCTAGTAAGGTCTTGAAGCAAGGTTCTGTAACTTACATTTGATGTTACCCTGAGTGAGGAAACATTTTCAGTTAAAGGAATATACCACCCAAAACGGATACCCTTTTATCAGTTATTTACCCCAGGTTGTTTGTAGTAATGGCTGAGAAATTTACAGAGATTCAAGTTCTGACACAATAGACTCTATAGGGACAAACACTGAACAAAGAGTAAACAATATCAATATGTCCGTAAAAACAATTCTAAATTTACTGTGTGCATAATACAATTGTCATGTATGTCAGTCATATGCTTACAACATTCTAAACACTTAATTAAACCGCCTCTCGAAGATCCTCTTGTGAACAGCTGGGGAATGACCGTTTGAATTGAAGACCTCCCCCTCCCCACATTGAAAACCTTCTTTATTAGTTGGAGGCTAAAATGACGCAGGTGAAATAAAAGGTTTTCTTTAAGTTCGACATTTCAGCATTGTTAATTCATTGAGAGGTGTGACTTTCTCCTTGGTTCATTGGTTTCTTATACCTGTGGGACCTGAGGGGGTCAACTCGATATTTGCCTTCATCCAAGTTGGTCTCTTCTTGGTTGAGTCGTCAAAATGCAGACATATAAATCACTGTATCACTCTAAAATCCTTCTCCATAACAGGCAAACTTGACCTACACCATTGACATAATATTATTACTATTTATACAATGGGTATGGAAAGTATTCAGACCCCCTTCAATTTTTCACTCTTTGTTATATTGCAGCCATTTGCTAAAATCATTTAAATTAATTTTTTCCCTCATTAATGTACACACAGCACCCCATATTGACAGACAAAGAAAAGAATTTTTGAAATTGTTGCAGATTTATTAAAAAAGAAAAACTGAAATATCACATGGTCCTAAGTATTCAGACCCTTTGCTCAGTATTTAGTAGAAGCACCCTTTTGAGCTAATACAGCCATGAGTCTTCTTGGGAAAGATGCAACAAGTTTTTCACACCTGGATTTGGGGATCCTCTGCCATTCCTCCTTGCAGATCCTCTCCAGTTCTGTCACGTTGGATGGTAAACGTTGGTGGACAGCCATTTTTAGGTCTCTCCAGAGATGCTCAATTGGGTTTAAGTCAGGGCTCTGGCTGGGCCATTCAAGAACAGTCACAGAGTTGTTGTGAAGCCACTCCTTCGTTATTTTAGCTGTGTGCTTAGGGTCATTGTCTTGTTGGAAGGTAAACCTTCGGCCCAGTCTGAGGTCCCTGGCACTCTGGAGAAGGTTTTTGTCCAAGATATCCCTGTACTTGGCCGCATTCATCTTTCCCTCGATTGCAACCAGTCGTCCTGTCCCTGCAGCTGAAAAACATCCCCACAGCATGATGCTGCCACCGCAGCCACCGGACTGTATTGGACAAGTGATGAGCAGTGCCTGGTTGTCTCCACACATACCGCTTAGAATTAAGGCCAAAAAGTTCTATCTTGGTCTCATCAGGTCTGAGTAGCACCACAGGTTCTTTCAGTGAAGCGTGGCGGTGGCAGCATCATGCTGTGGGGGTGTTTTTCAGCTGCAGGGACAGGACGACTGGTTGCAATCGAGGGAAAACTGATATTTCAGTTTTTCTTTTTTAATAAATCTGCAACAATTTCAAAAATTCTTTTTTTTGTCAGTCAATATGGGGTGCTGTGTGTACATTAATGAGGGAAAAAATTAATTTAAATTTAATTCTACAACAATAAAGTACCAAAGATAGAAAATATGTATATATTTCTCAAAAATGTGCATGCACAAAAACAGTGCATACATAAAACAAATTTATGAATAGTGCAATTAAGAGTAGCACCGCAGGTTCTTTCAAATCTTGACTCACTGATATTTTAAAAAACATAACATGAGTACAAAGTGACAAGCTGTTTTGAAAATGTTTTATATTAATTCATTAGATAACTGGTTTAATTTTTTATGCAAGCATGAATAAATTCTCAAGCTATGTTCTCTGTTACTTCAGTCTGTTGCAGAGAGTAACAATGTGTAATGTATAAGGTTCTTAGCTTCTGTGACTCTCACAAATAACAGAGAAGCTATATGATCATGTTGCTTTACATAGTTGTGTCTAATTCAACTTAACTCTGTTTATTTTTGTATAGAGCGCTTAACCAATTATACGGTCAGACTCCTAGCACACGTTTACAAGTAACATACAAACTTTAACAATTACATAATTTATACACATAAAAATATAATACAGCTATGGTTAAACACAAAGTCAAACAAAGAAATTTAAAACTGATTAACATAACCTGCAACCATGGGCACCTCCATCTGCTAAGAAGGACTAGGGCAAGTGTGGAGACAAAAAGTTTTCATGTAGAAGTGCATGTTTATTTATAAAATGTCACTATGTAGTTAAAACAATTCTTAAATAAATAAATCCACAAAAAGTGTTGTGGGATAAATCCAATTAATTAGAACACAGAGTAAAATTTTTTCTCCTCATTTTTGCTCTCACATCAGTTATTTGGCAGAAACAAGACAACACTGAACTTGATTTCCACACAAGCCCAGCTCTTTCTACTTGCTGCATCCATCAGTCATCTCGGTAAATCCTCATCAGTTATTGATCTTCCCTACTCCAAAATGCTGCTCAACAGATTTGCCCCATGTCCCTGAAACGACATCTTGCTCTCCATCTGGAGACTTTCACCCAACTGGTCCACTTATGAGCACAATCTCACTCCCCTTAGTTCTCTAAGATCCTTCTAATTTCTTTCTTTCCTCATTCTTTGCAAAAGGTCGAAGGTTCAAGTCTTTAGAGTCCTGGGGCCTCATGTATAAAAGGTGTGTATGCACAAAAATATTGTGTACGCCTGCTTCCACGCTCACATCGTGATATATAAAAACTAAACGTGGTGTAAAGCCACACACATTTTCATGCTAGCTCAGACCCTTGCGTACGCAAACTGGCAGCACCCAGTGTCAAAGCAGTGCTACTGTTCCTGGGTGGTTTCCTTTTAGTTTTTAGATTCACATCCCTGACGCGGCTTTATCAAATGCACTGAAATTAACCGCATATCGATTATTAGTTTAAGGCATCTCATTGTAATCAACCCATAACCATAAAATGGTGCACTGAAAGGCCAAACTATTCTAAATACCTCACTATTTTAGTGTAGTTATTCCCAGTGCACCACTGAGTATTTCACCCACTGTATCTGAATGTGGAATCACAGCTGTACAGCAGCTGATTGGATTATCAGTATACAGCATCTTGAACACGCTGTCTCAGCCATGCGCGTGTGGATGAAGGTTCGAGACAACAGCAGGTAGACACCGATTCAAACAAGCAGAATTCTTTTTATTCTTTCTTTTCTTGGTGAGCAGAGACTCTGTGCAGACCCTGTCAGCTTGTCACTAACAGTTTCTAATCACAGCACCCCTTCCTCTTTTACAATAGGCTTTTATATCATTTTTGTCACGTATACACTTACCACAAAGCTTATCTTATAGTTGCAGCTTTACAAGTAGCCCTCCCTTACTGGTGGGGTAACTTCTTCTTTGTTAACTAAGATAGGGTGTATCTTCCTAAGGGCTGACACACCCTTCATCCACCTCTCCCCACTTAGCTTATGGCTATTTTCTACACCTATGCTCTAATGTTCAATAACCTTTAGCTTTCCCACATCACATACCTTAACAATCTTAATGAATTCATATGGTTAGAACAAAGAACTCTTATACTTGCAGATATATACATTTTCTTAGCATCAGCTGGTTTGCATAACATATTTTCATCCACCCAAACGCACCCAGATAGTAATCGTCAAGGCGTTTTAGACTTGTTTATCTAAGTACCAAATGTTACATTGCACGTAGTGTGTAGTCTCGAGATCTTCTTCCCCTCTTTTGGACTAGGTCAAAAGGCCCTCAGCCCAAGATTCTTTGTTCAACTACTATTTAAGATATTGATTTAAATTTTTATTATTCCACATTCCCCCCTTTTTGAACAAAGAATAGTCCAAAGAAAACAATCTTGATCAAGAGTGGACTGAGAAGCGGATTGGGGCTGGGAGAGAAGATGCATGTGTTCTGTGTGGAGGAAATAAGCTTTAGTTACTGAGGCAGTAAAATACTTCTGGATAAAATAACGGATTAACGGAATAAGGCAACAGCCAATCAAAAGATAATAGTTAAAGTAACTAAAAGGGAAACAAAAATGGAATTAAACCATTGGCCCCAAGAGCGGAAGGTGGATATAAACCATTCATCAAGAGGGGTATCGATACCTGAGTTTTCAGCCAATTCTAGAGAGAGAGCGGTCAGACCAACGAGGGCACGGGTGATGGCGCCATCAGGGGCAGTATTATTGGGAATGTACATACAGCAAGTATCACCGAGCATAGCACAAACACTGCCTTTTTCGGCTAGAAGCATATCTAGCGTTAGGCGATTTTGCCAGGTCATAAGGGAGGTTTTATCTAATTGCTCATGTATTCCTTCAACAGCTTCTTTAGTAAAATTCAAGAAACGCTGTTGATTGTAATATAAATAGTTTATCCAATCCACATTTTTATTGATGGTGATTGAGGGAATAAGAGATTTAAAACCAGCAGCTACTTGATCTCTTGCTTTGAATTTGTTAGGGACACCTCTAGGCATGCCTATTGAGTCAATATACACACCTGGACCATGTAATGAGAAATTTGCAGTGGATACTAGGGATCTACGAACATGATGTGGATGGGGGGAGGATAGAGGTTGTTGGCCATGGAGGGGGAGGAGACAGAAAGGCATGATCAGTTGTACAAGGGCACAAGTACCAGTCCATTCAGGTGGAAGTATGTTCAATAATTTAGATTTTCAGCATATCCAACAGACGTCTGCACGGGTGGTGGCGTGGGAGGTGAACCAACTAAGGGAAATGTTAGTGGGGAGAGAGGTGGAGGCATTGATAGAGATGTTGTAAGTGAGGGAGCACCCAGGGGGGTGGAGGGAAGGGAGCCAAGAGAAACAGCATTCTCCTTGAGGGAAGCGCAAGTGAAACAGGTGTAATTTCTAGCATAGGGGCGGAACATAGGGGGAGTCATAGGAGATAGGGGTGGAAAAAGAGTATGCAGAGCATTGCATAAAGGGTCAGAGATATTGGATAAGGGGAAAGGGACAGTAGCCAGATAGGGTCTCGCGGTGGCACATGCGTAACAGTCGGATTGATTGACCTGTCTAGCGGAATACAGGATCCATTGTAAACAACGGTTCTGGTCACCATATCCAGTTTCAACAGAAAATGTGGAGGACAGGGAGGTGAGATTTAGAAACTTGATAGGAATCTGGAAAGAGGAAGAGGACGTCTGATGGAGTGCAGGAACGGCAGAGAATGAGGAATTGGGGGTAGTGGGTAGGAGGAGTCGGGGTCCGAGAATTGGATCCACAATCTGAATAATAAATTTCCCCACTGGGTCGGTTCCCGATACATAGGCTCCTAGCACATAGGTACCCACATCATTAAGTCGTGGATCTTTAAGGGTGATGATCAGAGGGTTGCAGTTATTTTCTGAGCAAGTGGTACCAGTATGTCCTTTAATAATGGGAAAACAAGTCTTCAGGCCAAGCTTCTGAACTTGCCAGGGCTGGTAACCCCAGTCATGGGCACCTGTGTTAGCAAAGACCCAGTACCAGTTGGGGCAAGGACCTTCTATTAGTCTGTCATGGGGTGGAGCAATACACACATACTTGTCTGACCATGTCCATTGTTCTTGTCTGCCCTTCCCACAAGAGACAATAGTACAGAAGTCTATTTGCAAAGATGTAGTCTTCCCCACCTGAAACGTCAGGGTAGGAAGGGAAACGGCGGCTGGAATGGCAACGAGAGTGAGGATGAGAACGACAATCAGGAGTGCCATGGTTTGCAGTGGGAAACGTGAATCCAGGCAGGCAGTCTTTTAACCTTTACGGCGTGAGGGGAGGATAACAACACTTGGAATGGTCCTCTCCAACAAGGTTGATGCCAGTGCTTCCTTCGGGTGTCTCTGACCAAGATCCAGGTCCCGAGCAGAACTGGAGAATCTTTAGATGGAGGGGTGGTTCGTCAAGCCTGGTTAACCTGTTCGTACACCTCCTTCAAAGATGTGTGGAGATGTGTAAGACTGGAAAGAAGATCATTGTCCACAGTATGCAGATTGACATTACCAATGACCATGCCGACAGGCATGGGTCGTCCGGTCAGAATTTCGAATGGCGACAGCCCTAATTGTTGGTGTGTCCTCCCTCTTAATCCCATCAAGGCCAGGGGTAAAGCGTCAGGCCAGGTTAAATTCGTCTGCTCACAGATCTTAGCTAATTTAGATTTCAGGGTTCCATTGCACCTTTCTACTATACCTCCGCTTTGAGGGTGGTACTTGCAATAGTGATGTACGTTAATTTGGAGCCAGGTGGTTAGCTCATTGATTACTGAATTCACAAAATGGGTACCACTATCAGTCTGCAATTTTTGTGGTATTCCCCATCTTGGAATGATTTCTTTTATCAAGGCTTTTGTCACAGTTTTGGCGTCTGCATGTTTGGAAGGGAAAGCTTCCAAACATGCAGACGTGAGAGAACACATCGACAACTACCAAGCAGTAACGGTAGCCCTTAGATGGTGTCAATTCAATGAAGTCCATTTGGAGATGTTCGAATGGACCCATTGGGTTAGGTGTGACGGCGGAACTTACCAGGGTACCCTTTCCTACATTACATTTTTCACATTGTGTACATCGCCTGCAGAATTGCTCTGCATACGCAGAGAAGCCTACGGCATCCCAATGTCTCTCGACATCTTGAATCATGGAATCCTTTCCGGCGTGGTCCAGGCCATGTGCGATTTTTGCCATACCTGGGAAAGAAGCCTTTGGGAGGAAAGATTTGCTTGTGGGTCCAGACCCCATCAGAGAGGGATCCTTCTTTGGACCATTGTCTCTTTTCTCTGTCCGTGGCTGCGCTCTGTAAAGAGATAATTTGATTATCAGAGGTCTTTGTCATCTTTCCGTTGGAATCTTTCCAGGTTGTTTCCTTTGCTGACAGGATCTTGTTTCCCAGTGTGGGCCTGGCATTTAACTATTGATGGTTTTATTATAGCTTCGAGGAGGGATTCGACTAATTTCTGATGTTGGATGGGCTTACCAGTACTGGTTTTGAATCCCCTTAATTTCCACAATGCTCCATGATCATGGCAGACTCCAAAAGCATACCTGGAATCTGTATAAATGGTTACCGCTTTCGCTTCTGACAGCTGACAGGCTCGGGTGAGAGCAATCAATTCAGCTGCTTGGGCCCTTAAACTTGACGAAATTCGGTTTGCCTCCAGCAGGTGGTCACCTTTGACCACTGCATAGCTGGTTGAGGGTGTTCCATTATCCAATCGCAAGGAACACCCATCTACATGGAGTACTTCTCCTGTTTCTAGTGGAGTTTCCTGCAGGTCTGGTCTGGGTTTTATGACCTTAGTTATTTTGTCATGACAGTTGTGAGGCTCCCCTTCTTCTTCAGTTGGAAGAAGAGTAGCTGGATTTAGAGTGGAGCATCTTTCAATTGTGACATTTGACAGAGTACAGAGTACGTTTTGATAGTGTATTGCCCTAGGAGTAGTGAGATGTGAAGTTTTGACCTGTACTAAAATGGAGTGTACGGCGTGAGGCACCTTTACTGTTAGGGGGCTCATGAGCACTATATCTGTACTGGCTAGCACGGCTTCTGTTGTGGCTGCTACTGCTCTGAGACAGGTTGGAAGTCCTTTAGCCACTGGATCCAATTTTTTCGAAAAATAGGCTATTGGCCTTTGTTTTTCTCCATGGAGTTGTGTTAATACTGCATTCATATATCCCCCCTTTTCGTCCACAAACAAAGTGAATGGATGAGAATAGTCAGGGAGCCCTAACGCTGGCACAGAGAGTAGTGCACTTTTAAATCGCATAGAGCCTTCTCAGCCTGCTCATTCCACTGTATGCGGCCAGAAAGAGGAAATTCAGCAGTGTTAGCTAGATTTTGTAAAGGCTGTGCTCTTTCAGAGAAATTTAAAATCCATTGTCGACTGTAACCTAAAATGCCAAATACAGACATAACCTGTTGTTTTGTGACCGGTCTGGGAAGGTTTTGGATAGTGGTTATGCGGTCTTTTGACAGAGCTCTGGTACCACAAGTGATGTCATGCCCCAAATATTTGACAGTGGTTTGAACTAACTGGAGCTTGGCCTTGGAGACCTTGTGCCCATTTTCTGCAAGATACTTGAGCAATAATTCTGTATCTTGTGTGCATGCTTTCTCTGTTTCCCTACAGAGTAATAAATCGTCGACGTACTATATCAATGCACTTCCCCTGTCAGGCCAGAAACCTTCCAGGTTTTGAGCAAGCGCTTGGCCGTATACACAAGGAGCCTCTGTATAACCTTCTGGCATAACGGTCCATGTCCAACGGTGGCTTTGAAATGTAAAAGCAAACCAAAACTGAGAATCAGGATGTACAGGAATAGAAAAGAAAGCATTTGCTAAGTCAATTACTGAGAAGTAACAAGCCGTTGCAGGAATTGTAGAGCGAATAGTGGAAGGATTAGGGACAATCGGTGCCCTAGGAAAAATAGCAGAATTAACTTGTCTGAGGTCTTGGACAAAACTCCAAGAGCCATCAGCCTTCTTTACTGGCAGAAAAGGAGAGTTTACAGGAGAATATTTGATAGGGATTATAGCCCCTCTTTCAACGAGATCTTTATGTAAAGCAGCAATTCTGAGTTTAGCCTCGGGAGAGAGAGGATATTGCGCACGGCGAGGACGGAAAGATGATTTCGGAAAAACCACCAGAGGTTCACAATTTGCGGTCCTGCCAAAATCGTTCTTTCTCTGAGACCATAGGGTGTCAGGAATTGAAGAAAGCCATGGGAAAAAATCAATTTGTAGAGAGCATAGAGAAAGAGACGGGTGACAGAAGGAACGAATGACCGGCAGATCGATCTGGATTAACCTAAGATGAAGACTGGACTCCTTTGGTACTGTATCTATTTGGAGATTCCTTGGATACTGCTGGTTTGACTTTGTGTCAATTAGTGGTTGCTCACGGAGTCCCAAATGAAGCACATTCCAAGGCCAATGGGACGCCCATGTAACACCTGGCTGAGATAGATAGATGGTCATTTCTGTGAGGTGGCACATACTGTAACTGCGTGTCTACCTGGGGGATTGCCAACCAGGATCCTGAGCTGTTTCGTCATGTGGTGGGTGTGGCAATGCACTGTAAGTGCATGCTCCCCAACCATACCTGACATCATTCTTTCATTCCATTCTTCCACTACTCAGTCCTTTTAAACGGCGGTGTAGGTACTGCACTAATCGACACCCGGTGCTGCTAATGAATGATGGCCACGCTGATCTCTCTATTGCATATACATTCTTAATTAGCCAGTTCCCTCATTAATCATTCTGTGTTACCTTGTCCTCCAGCCCTTGAATCACCTACACTTCTGCCCTGACTTGCCACTGTCCAAAAAAATGCACTTTCCCGTTTTGACGTGCAGGATCCTAACAGTATATGTCCATTAATATTATCATTGAAATATGGCTAGATGAGTTAAATCTGTCTGTGATGAGTTTGTGCATTGTAAGGCGTCTGGGCTCAATCTCACTTGTTGGATAAGTCATGGTAGGTGTCATACCTAAGGTGAGTGATCTATCACGAGATGAAGGGCTGATTCCAAGTATTAACGCATCTCTCTCTCTTTCACCAGACTTAAAGAAGAAAAATAACGATCCAATTAACTTACCTACACCATTTCTGGGTTCTCAAAATGGCTGCCCAACTTCACTTCCGACTTCTCCTGATGATGTCACTTCTTACTCCTCCTGATGATGTCACTTCTGGTCCCTCCATGATGACATCACTTCCATCTTACAGTTATGACGCCATTTCCAGCCGTGCTTCCTTCTGGTCGCCATTTTGTATAAACACATCCAATTCACTACTGTTATTTGTCAAATGCTTTTTGCTTTTGATCACTTTTGCAAACCTTTTTTTCATCAGTCCACTGGACATTATACGGGGCAATTCCCCAACTCATTTTTGACTTGTTGCATCAATTATTTACCTGTTACAGTAGGCAACAAAGGAAAACCTGGTCTCGCTTACAGTATTGGCAAGAATTAAAGCACAGTACAAGATAAGTCAATTTCCATGGTCACCTCCAAAATATTCCCACATTCTGATTAGACAGGCTGTGGTGGGCTGGCGCCCTGCCCGGGGTTTGTTTCCTGCCTTGCGCTTTGTGTTGGCTGGGATTGGCTCCAGCAGACCCCTGTGACCCTGTAGTTAGGATATAGCGGGTTGGATAATGAATGGATGGATGATCAGACAGGTCTAAAGCATAAATGCCTACACTGCCTAGCATGCACTATTTATACCCAAGCTATGCAAATATAGGTAAATAGTACATATTAAAGAGAAACCTGAAAAGTAAAAAGAATATGTAATTAGTGTTTTAGTATTTGAATCAAAAGACAATATCTGTAAATGATTAAACATTGGTTTTAATATTTTGCAATGATTGTAACCCTACAAAAAGAAAATTTCAGATTAAAAAGGAATGAAAGAAAAGGTAATCATGCTATTGTAAGCAAGTAGCTTTGTTCTCCAGCATAAAAAACAATTTTTTGAATTATTACACATTTTCTTTAGGACTTTAGTATAGGAGATATCTGTTTTTATACTTTAATTGGGCCAGAGTCATAAGCGTTGTAATAGTTAGAATAATATCTTCATTGCCAGTAGGAATACATTAGCACAGGTACTCCATATGTAGACATTTCTTTTGAGGTCTTCTGATCGTACAGTAGTTATAGCACAATAAGATATTTAGCCTATAGGCTTTAGCCAAAGGGAGTCATGCTATAGGCAGAATAACTACATAAGCTTGAGTAAGAACATAAAAGCATTTAAAGCCACTGGACTGCTTAATCATTAGTATTAACTATTAGTTATTACATTCCAATAACTGGTGTCCTCCTTGTTTTTCACCCAGCCTTGAATTAGTCCTTGATAATTAAGAGAGTTTTAGGTTTTACATTTAATCTCATAACACCTATATTCTTTCTCTGACATACAGAAAGTGTCTTTCTGTTTACATTCTTATAGACTGAGATTTTTATGTTACTGATTTCATATACTTTCATTGAGTATAATATTCTCTTTTCAATTTATTGTTATTCCAGATACGTTAAATTACTTTTATTGCTGAGGCAATAAATGTAACATTGTGCTCATGCTTTATATTGTTCATGATTCCTATGAAAATCAATCTATAATAGATGTTAATATGAAAGGCACTCTATGAATGGGTTTTATTACTAAATAACATAATTTCTGTAATAAATATATAATTAATAAAAGTTTCCTTCGTTATTTTGATTTTAATTTAAAATTTGGGTCATCTTCATCACTAAAGTATATGGCATAACATTTTTAAAGTGAGACTTGTAAAACTGTAAATGTAACTTTGCAAGCAGTTGAATAAATCTGGGATTAATTAACAAAAAGATTTGTAGCACTAATGGAGCTCCAACTTTGTGATATTGGTAATATAACATTGATAACAGTTTTTATTATTATTATTGTTATATGTATAACTAGGGGACCTCGCCCACCCCCGGGTTTTGTTTACCGGATATACAATTTAAACAGATTGTTATTTCATGGGAATTGTTACATATACATTATTTTCACTTTTACTTTAAAACTTTTGTAAAAACAATACTTGTCCTTTATTTACGGCCCCGGGCGTGGTTAAATCTCTTTCTCGCAGGATGTATAACACTGCTCGCGTTGTGAAGGGGGGGCTGAACACTATCTAAGGAGATGCCGTCGGATCAGCTGCTGTCTTTCTGCTGCTGCTGCCTTTGCTACGTGTTCTGTTTGTCACGCTGCACGATGATCATTTAAAAGCCTGTACTGCAGCTTTCCTTTTACTACTTCATGTCTCTGCCACTTGTGTTGTGTAAGGGGGGGGGGTGTTTGGATGGGGGCTGAACACACGCTAAGGAGAAGCGGTCGGATCACCTGCTGACTTGTTGCTGCTGCTGTTGGCGAGCTGCTGTTCTACTTATCACTTGTTGTTGCTTTAAGAGCAGGAAGCACATGAAGTGTGTCTGCCAAAAGCATTCCAACAACTGCTAGGTTAGATGTCCGTGAACTTCTTTTAAATGTTGTCTCACTGCCTTGTCTCGCGGGAAATCAAATTGTCTTCGGAGAAGATCACGTCTAGTCTCCCTAGTCTCCCTCCCAAGATTTTTTTTTATAATAGAGAGATCTATTCTTGAATAGGTGACCTGTCTATATAGTTTTCTTCCACTGTTTATTGGTTTTAATTTAATATCCATATGAAGAAATCTCCAAGGCAAAAAATTATTAAGTGTGTCTTAAAATTCCTTTTAGTTTTACCCTGCTAAGCTAGTTGCCACAGTGACACTTACCAGGACAAGTGGATTATGAAATAGATTTATTTGAATAATGGCTCCCAGAGCTGTCATTTCCGTTTACTATGGCACAGTAATGTAACTTTTAAAATTGCTTGTAAATGTGCATTTATCAACCTATTACAATAGTGTTAACATTTATCATCCAATGTTGTTTTATAATACAATATTTATTATGATATACTACTGTGCAAAGTAAAAGAACCTTTTAGCCGCATGTCACCCAGCCATTCAATGCTTTAATTTTCTAACCTGCTAATCTTGTTCAGGATCTTGAGGAGCTGGGGCATGATCCTGAGAGCACTAAGTGCAAAAGGACATATAAACTGGACTAGGCATCGTTCTTCATGATGAAGGTCGCATTGCCCTCAGACAGGCAATAAACAGATGTCTAGTCCAGGATCTTCCCATGAACATCCTCATCAGAATCACAGAATGGGTTCTTACCCTCAACGCTTTCTCTTTCGATATCAATATTTTTAATGAGGTCAGTGGAGATGCAGTGGGTCCTAGAATGGGAGCTAGCTATGCCAGCATCTTTACTGGCTGGGTGAAAGAGCATTGCTTTCTTCCTACCTAGGCTTTGTAGCGAAACTGTACAAATATTGATGATAGTATTAGTGTTGCCTCTTGCTTCAGAAGCCAGCAACAGGAATTCATTAATAGTAATCTCCATTTGTCTCTTAGGTTTACAGCTGAAGTTTCCACCACATATCTACTGTATCTTTTCTAGGTGTCTTTCTTTCTGTCAGCTTTCCAGGACTTTAAACCTCTGTCTATTACAACCCAACTGACATGCACAGTTACATCTCAACAGCTACTTCCATCCCTGTCATACTAAAAATTGACTCTGCTGCCTCTGCAGTGATGTGGTTGACTTTTATAATGAAGCACTCAGAATGAGAAGTTAACTTATAGAGGATATCCTCATATTGTGGACCTCATAACATTCACTCTAAGAGTAACTGCTACCAATGAAACCTGCTTCCCGCTGGTCTTCCCATTCCACCCTAACACTCTAACTCTCCCACATGTCATCAAGCTGAATTTCTCCATTTTGCAGACTGATCCTTCCACAGAGGCATTCTTTTTCCGAACCCTCCCTTGATCTGCTTCTTTCAACCACCTAACTTATCATGATCTTGGCAGCAGCTCACTTCACAGATGAGAGCCACATTCCTCACCAGGCACTTTGAGCTGTAACAGGAGCCTCAGCATCACTTGTAATATGTTACCAACAATACCCTTATATCTTGTCCTTCTGGTAAATTCAATATTAAACAACAGACCGTTTGCCAGTCTAATTTTTTTTACTGCATGTAGGAAGTGTCCATGGGTGAAAGAGGAAGATGGCTAGCTGTCCATTTCAGGGAGCACATTGAAATTATTAAAATTAAAGACCTTAAAAAGCCTATTGTAGAACACTTCATATCCCTTGATCATAGTAACATGTGTCTCTCTGTGTTCTTTCACAGGGCTCCAGAGACTCTTTTCAAAGTTAAAATTTTAGGACCTAAGCTCATTCTCAGCCTGAGATTCTACATTTTTCCAGATACTATGGACCAGCCAACGTTTTAATCTCTCCCTTCATCTTTTTGTGATGACAGCTTTTTCACATATACTCTCACCTTTTCTTCTTTCATCTGCCCTGGTTTTGTTCCACTCTCTCATACATTACCTGCTCTTTCCTTTTTAGTTGCATACCTGATGAAGGCTATACAGTTGAAATATTGTGTCTTGAACCTTTTTCCTTGTCAGCTTGGAAATACCACATGAACATCACTGACAGAATATAACTTTTACAAGTAGCCAAAATTTACAGCAGGTGTTACAGACTCAAATCAAATGTATGTTTACAGTAATAATAATATCAGCTCACTACTGAAAACATAGAGCGCCCGGTCTCCAACCCGGAAGCTTTTAGTTATAAGGCAGCAGTTCTTACCTCTGCATCATCCAAGAATATGTATTAACATTCTGTCAATTGACATTTGAGCTTGGGTGTTTAACTCATTGACAGCAACATGTAAATTGAATGATTTTTTTTACTTTGGTTATATTCTTGAGTAAACGCACACATGTTTATTTGATATTTGGACTACAGTTTTCAAACATTATACACTTCACGTCATTATTAGTATAAGATGAAAAAAGTTTCTGCTTTAGGTATGTGTTCAGTATTTCTTTTCTGGCATTTCCTTTCATCCTATACTTACACAGATCATTGTAGACACAGAACACACATGAAATGTATGTGTTCCAAATAACGATATACTGTATTATTTACCCTATACAACTTCAGGCACCTCACACCACGAGAAAGAGATTTTAGCTTGGAGAACTTCAGCTCTGTCAGAGGGGATGGGATAGCAGGCTGCTTGCTGCTTGTGCTGATCGACACATTTGCAAAACCAAAGACACTGATGGAGAGGTGCGAAGGAATTTAAAATGGCCCGGGGTTACAAGTTTTTTCATAGGCTTCAGGGATTCTAGTGTTAAACTTTTTATCCATGCCCATGTACAAACTGCTGTTACACTTGATGTGCAAGTTTAGAGTTGCCTAAGCCTGCACATCTTTGGAGATGTGTCTTGATGTACCCTGAAAAAAAATCCTTAAATATACCCAGAGAAAAAATGTTTAAATATATCTGTTTTTCCATCTATCCATCTATTCTGAATCAATTATTTCATAATGTAGCACATACCTGTTGTTGCAGCACTAGAACAAACTCTGAATGGAGTACTGTACACAATGTTACTCATAATGAACTAATCTAAAGATGCCAATTAACACAATGTGAATATCTTTAAGATATGAAATGAAACATAAACAATTCAGGGTTGCGTAGGAAGCCCTGGAAGCTATTCCAGGACCACTGGGCACAAGGAAGGAAAGAGACAGTTCATTGAAAGACCCATTTATGCATAATTCTAAACTCAGGTCAATGCCACATTTTTTTTTCTGTCCAGGAGACAGGGTTCATGTCTGGGTGCTCAGTTTTGTTTATGTTATGTAAAGAAACAGAAAAAAATTACACAGAAAAGAAGAGAACATGCCAACTCTATGTGGTGCAGAATTTGAGCTCAAGATGATGAATTTGGGAGGAGACAGTCTCCCACCATGTTAGAGATTCAGAAACACATTTTTTTTCTGTGTAAGTAATATTCTGCATGTCCAAACTGTGATTTTGCCAATATATTTGTAACTGCAAATGTTTTAATTATGCCTTGAAAATGTCATTTTTGAAATTAATTCCAACCGTATGTTGACTGTGATTTAAACGTTATAATTCAATACATGCTGGTATATTTTATTTGCCATATTGTATAATGGTTTAGCATAGAATCGTGGAACATAGTGTAGTAGTAGGGGGCACTATCGCTCCCTTGAACCCTCAGGTACCACGCCAAACACCAGGTAAAAGTGCAATAATTCTTCTTTTTATTATAATAATTATGTGCACCAAGCACCCTCCACTTCACACTACTCATTAATTAAACACAATACTCCAATCTTAAACACTCCTCCGACTCCCAGACGCGTTGCCCTCCTACCACCCAGCTCAGCTCGCCGTCTGGGAGCTCCCACAGTCCTTTTATAGTACACAACCCGGAAGTGCTCCTTAACCTGCAGTCCATGTGACTTCCTAGCACTTCCGGGTCAAATCAAAAACTCTTCTTTCTTTGTCAGCCCGGATGCACTTTATTCCTTCCGTCCTCATAACCTGCAAGTACTTCTGGGCTATAGGAAAAGCAAATGTCTCTGTGCCTCCCTGCAGCGTCCCCTGGCGGCACCGACGTTATCTAGCAGGGCTGTGTATTACAACTCCAAAGTCCATGATGCCCTGCTGGAATTCGGGGCATCTCCACATTGCAGGGAGAGCTCCATCTGGGGCTTGGGGGTCTTGACCGGGATAAACTGACGGGCATAATCCACAATACTTCCACCCCAGGGAAAAATTATGATTTTGAGCATCCAGCCCCGCGAGGGATGTCTTCCTCCAGGAGGATCCGTAAATCAGGCCTTGGCAAGATTGTCTAGCCTCCCCGGAGAACCTTGGGGGAACGTTATAACGGGAATCCCTCTGATCCCCTGTCCTCCAAGGACAGCATCGCCACACGTGGCCCGGCCGACGACAGTTGTAGCAGATCCGCTGTCCTCCTGGTCGCCCTCCTCCGTGACACTGGAAGCACTTCAGTACTCTTGGCTCCATCCATCTCTCCGCTGAGACAGGTTTATCGGCCGCTCTCACATTTTCCAACCTCTTATCCAACTTGTCAGCAGACCCCGTTTTATTTTAGGGATCTCCTTTTTACTCTTGGGCTTGTCTACAGTTTGAGTCTCTCTATGGGAGAGAGAGACACCCCTTTCACTGTTTTCACGCCCTTTGATTTATTTATAGCCGGAGGTGGCGTCTTTAGCACCGCATCGTCCCGAGAGACAGCACTTTTCAGCTGCTCCATTCCGATCGGCGCTTCCCCCCCTCCTTCTGTCATCACACTACATTCCCTTGTTGGGTTTGCAGTGACTTGACACCCGCTACTTATTAACCGCGGGCCCAGTTCGCACTGCGTCCTTTTATGATGTACGGTACTGGTCCCACTCACCTGTACCACCGCATCAATCATGACGGGAGACTCCCGACCTAAACGCTGTAGGTATTCCCGTACCTTTTTCAGCGGTGCTTCGGCCGTCACTCCCAGCTCCTCAACCCGTTTCTTGATGTCCGCCAATGCCTGTAAGAAATTATATACGGGCTCGAGCAGTTTCTCAAGATCCCGCAGTCCCACAATGTCATTTAATTTGGCCAAAGGCAGGCTACTGTCATCATTCGCCTTACCTTTCGGCCGGGAGCCAATCAGCATGTCCGCTCCTGACACGTGCTCGGCTGGGTTGTGCAAAGGCTCTTGGGAAATGGAGTCTCTCATTTTAGAGGGCCGGGGTGGCGCCACTGGCCGACTGCGATCCGCCTTTTCTAATTTAGCGGCGGACTGTTCAGTCATGTCCCGTCCCTCATTACTTTCATTTATGGCTAGCGCTGCCTCGTTTGCCTCCACCTTCCCCTTCAGGGAGCTTGATTCCATCGAGGAAATGCCAACCTTACCTCTGGACTGTTGTTGACCTTCTCGTTCCCATAATCCGTCTGGGGAAATCACGTGCCCATTTTCGGCGAATGGAAGGTGACCCTCATGGTCATATGATCGACTGTAGTCCTTTAGGTGTTCCCAGCCTGCTCCGGGATAGTTCACGTGATTATTTTCGTCGAATAGGATCCCCAGTTTTCGACCCCTAGATGGGCTAGCCTCCTCGTCATCACGGCCATCTTGCCTAGGTGGGAAGTATATCTCCGACTCGTCGTCAGAAACGAGAAGACAGGCCTCTGAAAAATAATTATAGAAAAGTCCCGGCGCATCGGGCGTTTTTCCGGCACCTACCTCTGAACCTTGACTACAGTTTTTAAGTTCATATAGGTAGTCCTTCATGTCCGATGTCTGGCAACCATCCCGTTGCCGTAACGCTCGGCCCCTCTCAGCTTCTATCATTTCCCGGTCTTCCTCGCTTCCCGTCAGGTAGGCCCACGTACTCGCGGCATCATCTAGGGGCTGTTTCGTTGGGCGATCCCCATTCTTCTTCCCCATCACGTACCGATCTTGAAGGAGGTTTTCTGTTGCAGCGCTCTCTGTAGAGGGTGGCGTTTCTACCTCCGGATGCTTTGACGCTACCTTCTTAGGGTTTTCTGCCCACACAATTTTTATTAAACAGGTCCTCTGCCAAATTGACGGCCAGAGAATCCTGCCAACTACGCCAGTGTAGCAGTAGGGGGCACTATCGCTCCCTTGAATCCTCAGGTACCACGCCAAACACCAGGTAAAAGTGCAATAATTCTTCTTTTTATTATAATAATTATGTGCACCAAGCACCCTACACTCCACACTACTCATTAATTAAACACAATACTCCAATAATAAACACTCCTCCGACTCCCAGACGCGTTGCCCTCCTACCACCCAGCTCAGCTCGCTGTCTGGGAGCTCCCACAGTCCTTTTATAGTACACGACCTGGAAGTGCTCCTTAACCTGTAGTCCATGTGACTTCCTAGCACTTACGGGTCAAATCAAAAACTCTTCTTTCTTTGTCAGCCCGGAAGCACTTTATTCCTTCCGTCCTCGTGACCTGCAAGTACTTCCGGGCTATAGGAAAAGCAAATGTCTCTGTGCCTCCCTGCAGCGTCCCCTGGCGGCCCCGACGTTATCCAGCAGGGCTGTGTATTACAACTCCAAAGTCCATGATGCCCTGCTGGAATTCGGGGCATCTCCACATTGCAGGGAGGGCTCCATCTGGCGGCTTGGAGGTCTTGGCTGGGATAAACTGCCGGGCATAGTCCACAATAGGTAATGTATTACTGGTAAAAAGAATAACTAGATTAAATAAATGATTATTGTGTAAGTTACATGTTGTATAGGCAGAAGAAAGCTATAGAGAGTCTGTACTTGGCTTCAAATAGTTCAAAAACCTCAAGTAAAAATTCTGATGTTTATTAAGATGACTTTACTAGATTATTTCCAGGCAAAAGAACTATAATTTGTCATTTGATTATATGTGTGGTGATAAGTACTGTGGTTAGCACTACTGCCTTACAGCTCCAGGAGACTGCGTTTGAATCCAGGCCAGGCTGTGGTATTTGCACTTTCTCCTTATGTCTGAAAAAGATTTCACCTGGTTTGTTTTCCACATTACAAAGAAGTAGACCCGGTTGAGAGACAACACCAAATTGACTTGGAATTGGAGTGCTCCTGAGAGTGCTCTGAGATGGACAAGCACCACTTCCATGGCTTGCTGGGAGGAGCTTTCGAATAATTGGGATCACTATGTGACTGGCACTAGAATTATAGTCTTCTTCTTCTTCTTTTGGCTGCACCCGTTAGGGATTGCCAAAGCGGATCATCTTCTTCCATATCTTTCTGTCCTCTGCATCTTGTTCTGTTACACCCATCACCTGCATGTCCTCTCTCACCACATCCATAAACCTTCGCTTAGGCCTTCCTCTTCTCTGGCAGCTCTATCCTTAGCATCCTTCTCCCAATATACCCAGCATATCTCCTTTGCACATGTCCAAACCAATGCAATCTTGCCTCTCTGACTTTGTCTCTTAACCATCCAACTTGAGCTGACTCTCTAATGTACTCATTTAAAATCCTATCCATCCTCGTCACACCCAATGCAAATCTTAGCATCTTTAACTCTGCCACCTCCAGCTCTGTCTCCTGCTTTCTGGTCAGTGCCACTGTCTTCAACCCATATAACATAGCTGGTCTCACTAAAGTCCTGTAGACATTCCCTTTCACTCTTGCTGATACCTGTCCATCACAAATTACTCCTGACGCTCTTCTCCACCCATTCCACCCTGCCTGCACTCTCTTTTTCACCTCTCTTCCACAATCCCTGTTACTCTATACTGTTGATCCCAAGTATTTAAACTCATCCACTTTCGCCAACTCTACTCCTTGCATCCTCACCATTCCACTGACCTCCCTCTCATTTATACACATGTATTCTGTCTTGTTCCTACTGACCTTCATTCCTCTCCTCTCTAGAGCATATCTCCACCTCTCCAGAGTCTCCTCAACCTGCTCCTTACTATCGCTACAGATCACAATGTCATCAGCAAACATCATAGTCCATGTGGACTCCTGTCTAATCTCGTTTGTCAACCTGTCCATTACCATTGCAAATAAGAAAGTGCTCAGAGCCGATTCCTGATGTAATCCCACCTCCAACTTGAATGCATCCATGCTCCTACCGCAGACCTCACCACTGTCACACTTCCCTCGTACATATCCTGTACAACTCTTACTTACTTCTATGCTCCTCCCGACTTCCTCATACAATACCACAGCTCCTCTCGAGGCACCCTGTCATATGCTTTCTCCAGGTCCACAAAGACGCAATGCAACTCCTTTTGGCCTTCTCTAAACTTCTCCATCAACATCCTCAGAGCAAATATTGCATCTGCCGTGCTCATTCTTGGCATGAAACCATACTGCTGCTCACTAATCATCACCTCACTTCTTAACATAGCTTCCACTACTCTTTCCCATAACTTCATGCTGTGGCTCATCAATTTTATTCCCTTGTAGTTGCTGCAGTCCTACACATCTCCCTTATTCTTAAATATCGGCACCAGTACACTTCTTCTCTCAAGATTTCATTAAACAATCTGGTTAAAAACTCCACAGCCATCTCTCCTAAACACCTCCATGCAACCACAGGTATGTCATCTGGACCAATGGACTTTCCATTTTTCATCCTCTTCATAGCTGCCCTTACTTCCTCCTTGCTAATCCACTACACTTCCTGATTCACTATCTCCACATCATCCAACCTCTTTTCTCTCTCGTTCTCTTCATTCTTCAGCTTCTCAAAGTACTCTTTCCATCTGCTCAACACACTCTCCTCGTTTGTGAGTACGTTTCCATCTGCATCCTTTATCACCCTAACCTGCTGCACATCTTTCCCAGCTTGGTCCCTCTGTCTAGCCAATCGGTACAGGTCCTTTTCTCCCTCCTTAGTGTCCAACTCTCATACAACTCATCATATGCCTTTTCTTTAGCCTTCGCCAACCTCTCTCTTCATCTTGCGCCTTATATCCTTGTACTCTTGTCCACTTTCTGCATCTCTCTGTCTATCACACTTCTTCTTTGCCATCCTCTTCCTCTGTATACTCTCCTGTATTTTCTCATTCTACCACCAGGTTTCCTTTTCCTCCTTCCTCTTTCCAGATGTCACGCCAAACACCCTTCTTGCTGTCACCCTTGCTACATCTGCTGTAGTTTCCCAGCTGTTTGGTAACTCTTCACTGCCACCCAGTGCCTGTCTCACCTCCTCCTCAACCTTGCAGTCTTTCTTTTTCAACTTCCACCATTTGATCCTTCGCTCTGCCCTCACTCTCTTTCTCTTCTTGATATCCAACATCATCCCACAGACCACCATCCAATGCTGCTTAACTACACTTTCCCCTGCCACCACTTTGCAGTCTTTAATCTCCTTCAGATCAACTCTTCTGCATAGAATGTAATCTACCTGTGTGCATCTTCCTCCACTCTTGTACATAACCTTATGTTCCTCCCTCTTCTTAAAATACGTATTCACCACATCCATGTCCATCCTTTTGGCAAAATCCACTATGCTCTGACCTTCTTCATTCCTCTCCTTGACACCATACTTACCCATCACCTCCTCATTTCCACTGTTCCCTTCACCAACATACCCATTGAAATCCACTCCAATCACCACTTTCTGTCCCTTGAGTACACTGTTCAGCACTTTATCGAACTCACTCCAAAAATCTTCTTTCTTGCCCACTGCACACTCAACTTGCAGTGCATATGCACTAACAACATTCATCATCACACCTCCAATTTCCAGCTTCATAATCATTACTCTGCCTGACACTCTTTTCACCTCCAAAACACTCTTGACATACTGTTCCTTCAGAATAACTCCTACCCCATTTCTCCTCCCATCCACACCATGAAAGATCAATTTGAATCCACCTCCAATCCACCTGGCCTTACTGCCCTTCCATTTAGTCTCTTGCATGCACAATATAACAACCTTCCTTCTCTCCATCATATCTGCTAATTCTCTCCCCTTACCAGTCATACTGCCAACATTCAAAGTTCCTGCCCTCAGTTCCACTCTCTTTACTTTCCTCCTCTCCTCCTGCCTCCGGACATGTCCCCCGCCTCTTCTTCTCCTTCTTCAGCCAACAGTAGCCGAATTTCCGCCAGCACCTTGTTGGCTAACAGTACTGGTGGCCGTCATTGTTAACCCGGGGCTCGACCGATCCAGTATGGAAATTTGTATTGTTGTCCGCAAATTGATTTTGCTAAATTTTACACTGGATGCCCTTCCTGACGTAACCCTCCCCATTTATCCGGGCTTGGGACCGGCACAAAGAAACACACTGTTTTGTGCATCCCCTGTGTCTCAGTTGGCACTAGAATTATAGTGTGGCAGAAAAAAGGAAGATGTCAAAATTAGACTTCATTACTACTCTCCTCTTAATGATACATTACCCTGGGGCATGGTATCCTAAAAGGTGTTATCAGAGCTCTTTTTTGCCTACAGCCATTAGACATTATAATGTCTTTTCCCATTGTGCCAGTCTTCATATAGCCAGTTATAAGAGATATAATAGCACAGGAGCAATGTTTCTTTGCAGATAATATCTGTGTACATTAAATATACACTGCTGTTTTGCACAATGAATATACTGTATGTACAACTATCCATTATCAATCAGTTATCTATGTTAATATTTTGCAAGAGATGTTTTCTCCTCTGATGAATATTGAACTTCTTATCTGTCTAGAAAGATTATTTTTCTGAGTAACAGTCTAGTGGATTAGGGCATGTTTTGTACATGCACTCTAACTAGGAAGCAACCTGAAACAGAGAGCATCCGTCATAGGACACATTCATGCAGATGTTAAGCTCATGTATACTTGAATGATCTAAAGCTTTTGTTTAAACTAATATGCACATTTTAGGCAAAAACTCATGCAAACATAGAAAGATCAAACAAACTCCACACAGACAAACTGTTCTGGGACATGAATCCATTCTACAAGAGCTATGTGTCAATACGGATGAACTATATTGATGGAAAATGATGACACATCCTGCTAGATTTTTACAAATTGTTTTAAACGTATAATACATACTTAAAAACTATTGGTTTAAATGATGTGTTAACTATTCCAGATGACAGTGCTCATATCAAAGCAGAACTAGAAATATTAATACACTTTTTCACCAGTGCACAGCTCTAGATTACAATAAGGTTAGCAGATATTTCCAACAGTGCCAAAAGCCTCCACTGAGCCAACATATGTTGAATTTGGCTTTTCAGGCGCTGCATCTGGGAAGCGTGTGCTGCTATAGACCCATTAGAGCTATTTGAAGTCACTGCCAAGTCTGCTTCACCTCTAATTGTGGACCATCCGTCCACTGATACCATGTGAAAAACGCCTGGCTTCTTCACAATATATTGTTTCTTTCTGGCTTCATTAGCAACTAGCTTTTTTTAAGCACTTTAAAATTTGCAATTACTTTGTAAACATCTCATTCAAATTTTTATTTGCCAAAAAAATCTTTTTGATTTATTTTTTTACTCTTAACCTAAATGTAGTGCAGGTGTGGAAGTCTATGTATAAAATAACATTAATATATAATTGTAAAACAAATTCATATTCAAAATATATTAAGTGTTTAGTAGCCATACCACCTATGCTTCAAAACAGGCCATCCACCTGAAACTAAGCATATCTGGTCCCGGCCGGCACTTGGATGGAAGAACATCTAGGAAAAGCTTGCGTTACTCCTGGAACAGGTGTTGGTGAGGCCAGTAGGGGCTTCTTACATGGTGTTCTTTGTGTGGATCCCAATGTCCCAGCATAGTAATGACTGCTGTAAATATGGCACCATCCTTCAAATGAGACATAAAACCAAGGTCCTGATTTTCTGTGGTCGTTAATGATTCTTGGGCAATATTCATAAAAAACACAGGGTACCCCAAGGTACCTCCTTGAACCGTCACCTTATTGTGGTGGAGGGGTTTGCGTGTCTCAATGATCCTAGGAGCTATGTTGTCCGGGGCTTTATGCCCCTGGTAGGGCCACCCAAGGCAAACTGGTCCTAGGTGAGGGATGAGACAAAGAACGGTTCAACAAACCTCCAATGAAGAGTAAAAACTGTGGACGACGTTTTCCCTTGCCCGGACGCGGGTCACCGGGGCCCCCCTCTGGAGCCAGGCCTGGGGGTGGGGCTCGATGGCGAGCGCCTGGTGGCCGGGCCTACACCCATGGGGCTCGGCCGGGCACAGCCCGAAGAGGTAACGTGGGTCCTCCTTCCCATGGGCTCACCACCTATGGGAGGAGCCAAGGAGGTCAGGTGCAATGTGAGTTGGGTAGTGGCCGGCGGCGGGGACCTTGGCGTTCTGATCCTCGGCTACAGAAACTGGCTCTTGGGACGTGGAATGTCACCTCTCTGAAGGGGAAGGAGCCTGAGCTAGTGCGCGAGGTTGAGAGGTTCCGGCTAGATATAGTCGGACTCACCTCGACGCACAGCTTGGACTCTGGAACCAATCTCCTTGAGAGGGGCTGGACTCTCTACCACTCTGGAGTTGCCTCCGGTGAGAGGCGCCGAGCAGGTGTGGGCATACTTACTGCCCCCCGACTTGGAGCCTGTGCGTTGGGGTTTACCCCGGTGGACGAGAGGGTGGCCTCCCTCCGCCTTCGGGTGGGGGGAAGGGTCCTGACTGTTGTTTGTGCGTATGCGCCGAACAGCAGTTTGGAGTATCCACCCTTTTTGGAGTCTCTGGAGGTGGTGCTAGAGGGCATACCTTCTGGGGATTCCCTCGTTTTGCTGGGAGACTTCAATGCCCACGTGGGCAATGACAGTGAGACCTGGAAGGGCGTGATTGGGAGGAATGGCCCCCCCGATCTGAACCCGAGCGGTGTTCTGTTATTGGACTTCTGTGCTCGCCACGGATTGTCCATAACGAACACCATGTTCAAGCATAAGGGTGTTCATATGTGCACTTGGCACCAGGACACCCTAGGCCTCAGTTCGATGATCGACTTTGTGGTTGTGTCGTCGGACTTGCGGCCATATGTCTTGGACACTCGGGTGAAGAGAGGGGCGGAGCTGTCAACTGATCACCACCTGGTGGTGAGTTGGCTTCGATGGTGGGGGAAGATGCCGGTCAGACCTGGTAGGCCCAAACGTGTTGTGAGGGTCTGCTGGGAACGGCTGGCAGAGTCCCCTGTCAGAAGTAGCTTCAACTCCCACCTTCGGCAGAACTTCGACCACGTCCCGAGGGAGGTGGGGGACATTGAGTCCGAATGGGCCATGTTCCGTGCCTCTATTGTTGAGGCGGCTGACCGGAGCTGTGGCCGTAAGGTGGTCGGTGCCTGTCGCGGCGGCAATCCCCAAACCCGTTGGTGGACACCGGCGGTGAGGGATGCCGTCAAGCTGAAGAAGGAGTCCTATAGGACCTTTTTGTCCTGTGGGTCTCTGGAGGCAGCTGATAGGTACCGACAGGCCAAGCGGAATGCGGCTTCGGTTGTTGCTGAGGCAAAAACTCGAGCATGGGAGGAGTTGGGAGAGGCCATGGAGAACGACTTTCGGACGGCTTCGAGGAGATTCTGGTCCACCGTCCGGCGTCTCAGGAAGGGGAAGCAGTACAGTGTCAACACCGTATATGGTGGGGATGGTGCGCTGCTGACCTCGACTCAGGACGTTGTGGGTCGGTGGGGGGAGTACTTCGAAGACCTCCTCAATCCGACTAACATGCCTTCCAATGAGGAAGCAGAGCCTGGGGACTCTGAGGTGGGCTCTCCCATCTCTGGGACTGAAGTCACCGAGGTGGTCAAAAAACTCCTTGGTGGCAGGGCCCCGGGGGTGGATGAGATACGCCCGGAGTTCCTTAAGGCTCTGGATGTTGTAGGACTGTCTTGGTTGACACGTCTCTGCAACATCGCATGGACATCGGGGACAGTGCCTCTGGATTGGCAGACTGGGGTGGTGGTCCCCCTCTTTAAAAAGGGGGACCGGAGGGTGTGTTCCAACTATAGAGGGATCACACTCCTCAGCCTCCCTGGAAAAGTCTATTCGGGGGTTCTGGAGAGGAGGGTCCGTCGGATAGTCGAACCTCGGATTCAGGAGGAACAGTGTGGTTTTCGTCCTGGTCGCGGAACAGTGGACCAGCTCTACAGCCTTAGCAGGGTCCTGGAGGGTGCATGGGAGTTTGCCCAACCAGTCTACATGTGCTTTGTGGACTTGGAAAAGGCGTTCGACCGTGTCCCTCGGGGAGTCCTGTGGGGGGTGCTCCGGGAGTATGGGGTACTGGACCCCCTGATAAGAGCTGTTCAGTCCCTGTACAACCGGTGTCAGAGCTTGGTCCGCATTGCCGGCAGTAAGTCGAGCCCGTTTCCAGTGAGAGTTGGACTCCGCCAGGGCTGCCCTTTGTCACCGATTCTGTTCATAACTTTATGGACAGAATTTCTAGACGCAGCCAGGGTGTTGAAGGGGTCCGGTTTGGTGGACTCAGGATTGGGTCACTGCTTTTTGCAGATGATGTTGTCCTGTTTGCTTCATCAGGCCGTGATCTTCAGCTCTCTCTGGAGCGGTTCGCAGCTGAGTGTGAAGCGGCTGGGATGAGAATCAGCACCTCCAAATCCGAGACCATGGTCCTCAGCCGGAAAAGGGTGGAGTGCCCTCTCAGGGTTGGGGGCGAGATCCTGCCCCAAGTGGAGGAGTTTAAGTATCTCGGGGTCTTGTTCACGAGTGAGGGAAGAATGGATCGTGAGATCGACAGGCGGATCGGTGCGGCATCCGCAGTGATGCGGGCTCTGCATCGGTCTGTCGTGGTGAAAAAAGAGCTGAGCCGTAAGGCAAGGCTCTCAATTTACCAGTCGATCTACGTTCCTACCCTCACCTATGGTCATGAGCTATGGGTAGTGACCGAAAGAACGAGATCGCGAATACAAGCGGCTGAAATGAGTTTCCTCCGCAGGGTGTCTGGGCTTTCCCTTAAAGATAGGGTGAGGAGCTCAGTCATCCGGGAGGGGCTCAGAGTAGAGCCGCTGCTCCTCCGCATCGAAAGGAGTCAGATGAGGTGGCTCGGGCATCTGATCAGGATGCCTCCTGGACGCCTCCCTGGTGAGGTGTTCCGGGCACGTCCAACCGGGAGGAGGCCCCGGGGAAGACCCAGGACACGCTGGAGGGACTATGTCTCCCGGCTGGCCTGGGAACGCCTTGGGATTCTCCCGGAAGAGCTGGAAGAAGTGGCCGGGGAGAGGGAAGTCTGGGCTTCTCTCCTTAAGCTGCTACCCCCGCGACCCGACCTCGGATAAGCGGAAGAGGATGGATGGATGGATGGATGAACACAGGGTACCCCAATGTTGAGGCTAAATTGCCTTGTCCATTCAGGCCTTCTAATAATCCATTCATTATCCAACCCGCTATATCCTAACTACAGGGTCACGGGGGTCTGCTGGAGCCAATCCCAGCCAAAGCAGGGCGCAAGGCAGGAAACAAACCCCGGGCAGGGCGCCAGCCCACCGCAGGGCACACACACACACACACCAGGGACAATTTAGGATTGCCAATGCACCTAACCTGGATGTCTTTGGACTGTGGGAGGAAACCAGAGCACCCGGAGGAAACCCACACAGACACCGGGAGAACATGCAAACTCCACACAGTGAGGACCCGGGAAGCGAACCCGGGTCTCCTAACTGCGAGGCAGCAGCACTACCCACTGCACCACTGTGCTGCCCTTCTCATAATCCTCTGTGTCTAATTTCTCTTATTTCTCATGAATCTCATTACCACCTAATAGCTACTGTGTGGTGAGTGTACTAACACAATAATGGCTGCTGTTGCATCATCCATGGGTGCTACGCATTGATGGTGGTTGATGTTTTTCCCCTCTGTCTGTGTAAAGCGCTTTGACTAGTGAGAAAAGTGCTATTTAAATCTAATTATTATTATTATTATTATTATTATTATTGTTTACTGTCAGAAACTGTCTGAGAAATTTTTAAAATTGCATTTATATATGAATGGGCTCAGATACAGAATGGCAAATTGTCAAAATTGTTCTTGCCTTGCACCCCATGCTACTGGAATAGACTTCAGCCCTCATGAGCCTGAGATGGATTTAGTGTGCTTGAGAAAGTTATATTATATGATTTTTAGCAGTAATATTGAGGTAAAATTAGTATAACAGTAAGAGAATTAATGTTATAGAATAGTAATATATAGGTATTAATGCCAACCATAATTTTCTAGAGTACTGTACATATATCACTTTTTTTCAGGTAATTTTAAATGGTTTCTGGAATAGCTTGGCATAAAAAACCTTTAAAGTATATTCTGTGGTGCATGATTCTCACACTGGTTTAGTCTAAGAAAAGCACTTCTGTTGAAATTTCAATTTTCTTTTGTATGATTTTTATGTTCTGTTTTTGTTGTTTTGCATTCAATTTTATATGATGACATGGCGGATGGCTGGGGCCCATGTCCTGTTGGGACGCCTCCATGCCAGGAGAACCGGGGGAGCAAGCGTGGCCAGAGCATTACCTTCCACGGAGCACTGCATGGCAAACTGTTGAGCCCTTATGGGCGGTTCTTCTGCCACACCTGGAAGTGCTACCGGAAATACAACATCTAGCTGTCTGAAACACTTCCGAGGGCATTATAAAAGGGGCCAGCAGACAATACTTGAAAGAAAGAAAGAAAGAATAGAGAAGAAGACTATTGTGTGGGATTGTGCTTTTGGACTGTGTTATACTTATGGGAAGGGAGATGATATTCCCCACAAGTGAAGAAACAAAATAAAAACATTTGTGTTTTTGTCAGTGTGCCTCTTGCATCTGTCTGTGTCGGGTTGAGTGGCTGCTACACCCTCTACACTTGTCACAGTGGTTAAAATTATTGCCTCACACCTTCAGACTCGTTAGTCTGAATCCTGGCCTGGACACTGTCTATGACAAGTCTGTGCATACTCCCTACATTTGTGTGGAACTTTTGACTTGTAACTCTGGCACCACCTATAAAACTAAATAACAGAATTGTCTGGAGACTTTAAATTGGACTGGGTATGTGCATGAATGTGTGCTGTGATGATATGGCTTCCCCATCAATCTGACCTGCATATCGTTTGTATGTGGAAGTGAAAAAGGAGTACACCAAGGAAAACCCACACAGGACAATGGAAGAACAAGCAATTTCTTAATAAACCACTGTAAGGTAGGTGTAATAGCGATTAACCCTTTTAACACTACTGTATGTTTTCTTTCTGGTGACATTGTCGAATGAAGTATTTCTGTTGTGCCCCTCTGTGTTCAAATTCTAAAAAAAACATTCTTTCCCTATTTGGATGGAATATAAAAAAGAAAATGGATCCAAGCAACCAAAACAGACAAGGACCACATTTTTAATATATCATGGTGGCTCTAATGATTGTAGCTCACACTTGGAATCTGATGAGTACATAAAGTTTACATGCTATCTAAAAAGTGATGCTGTGGCTTTTTAGCTGGAACACCTCTAATGTCCTACTGACATGAAAATCGGCTTTTGTCTTAGACTTAGTGTGTGTGAGCCCATGCTGATGGAAAACAGGATGGCAGGTCCCTTCTCAAGTGAAAATCACCATGCAATGACACCTGCTCCTGGTCAAAATACACAACTTACTCTGATTGCAGCAATTCAATTTATTTATTCTTGTCCGACTAAACATATGAAAGATAAATGTTGTATGTCTTGCCACACACGTGCACATGGGAGGCATCTAAAGGGCTCAAATGAGAGAAATTCCATTAACCCTTTCTCTTCTTCTCCTACAGGCCCCAATGACGTCACTTCCGATTCCGGGCCCTGTGACATCACTTCCGGTCCCAGTTTACGTCACTACCTTTCCCTACCCTTAAAAACCACAATTTTCTACCTGTGAATCAGTTCCAACCAGTTTAGCAGTGCTTTTTTGTGTGTCAACAACCTACAATATATGGGGAGTCTACCGCAAACCTTTTTGTGGTTCCTTGGTGTGCTTGTTGTGACAGTCTCACACCATAATTTTTCGCCTACAAATAACATGAAAAAATAATTGAAAGCAATACAAAGAAAAATAGTCACCAGGTAAAAATATGGTTATTTTATAAGATTACAACTAAATTACCTTTGTTTATTCTATATTATATTATGCTAACATCTGTCGAAACAAAGCTAATGTTTATAATAAAACAGGTCAGCTGAAACTTTTAGCATGTTGTCATTAAAATGAACAAACTTACCTTGACAATTATAAAGAAATTCCTCTATGAAAAATGTATAGCCTTTATCCAGTTTGATGCTTTTGTTGTGTAGTGCATTTCAAGAATACTTCTTGCACAACTGTTAGAAGTGAAAGTAGAGCAGTGGAATAAATACAGTATGATTTATTGCTGAATAACTAAAAGGAAGTGAATTTATCCATTAATGAAACACTTGCAAATTTTGTGGAAAAGGCTAATCACACCTTCATACTTACCTAATTTAATTAGTTTTTTGGACTTTTGAGATTTATTTTTCAATTATCATACCTGGTTAATCCAGTGACATTGAGGCAATGATTGGATAATAACTATGAATAAAGCGGTTACAGCAGAAGAGACAATAGAAAGCTCCGAAAGATGGCAACTAGTACAACATGTCTTCCAATGCAGAAATCATCACCTAGCATAACAGTATGTAAGCTTCTTCAAAGCAGAAAAGAAGCTTCAGCACCTACAAGAGGCAGCTGCAAGGTTCCTCGGAAGAGTTAGCAGACTGGCAGTTAGAACTTGACCTGGGTAGACAGTCTACATTTTCTGGTTGTAGCATCATGATCATACTCAGGCCAGAGGCCAGACATTATGCTGCTGTCAGAAACAACAATGCAGGTAGTCATATTAGAGTTGACAGTGTCCTGGGAAGAATAAAAGCTATGAAAGACAGAGAGACAAGTAGAGTACAACTTGATTGAAGATAGCCGCCGACAGCAGTGGCATGCACAGTGCCTGCCAATTAAAGTGGGTTGCAGGGGATTTGTTGGTCAACCTACCTACTTGTAAGGCATTTAGTTTACTTTTATCAAAGGAGCACCAAAGCGGAATGCCATTAGCTGCATCATAGAGGTAAAAAGAGAGTATGTCAAGGAGGCTATGGGCCAAGGTGAACAATCTTTGAAAGAATTCTACTTGGACACAAGTTAAGCCATGATCAACCAATGCTAGGCTGCTTGGACAACAGTGACAACAGTGTAGGATCTTGAAATTCTAGTGAGCCGAGGTAATATCAGTGATGAAGTGTCTAAGTACATACGCAGATGTATTTTTCTATCAGAAATGCAGACTTTTAGTAATAAACTGACTAGAACACAATACATTTATATAAAGACTAAACATGTGTAACATATCAAGTGTTACTTTATTAAATAGTAACTTTTAATTAGACAGATTGACAAGATTTAGAGTTAATGGGGTTCGTCTGTAAGACATGTGACTCCCAAGTCCACCCTGTCCACTTATTCTGCAAACCTGAACTATTTATTAACATAGATTGTACTCTAGTTGTAAAAATTCCTAAAATGAATTATTTCTTAATGGAAATATCCCACATTTTGGTACATTGCATTGCATTTAATTGCATATGACACAGATAGATAGATAAATAGATAGATAGATAGATAGATAGATAGATAGATATTTTTCTGCATAAGTATAGCTTTTGATTTTTCATACATAAAAAGCAGATTTTCTCATTCGGATTTATTGGATGGTTAAATTCTTCCAAGGAAATGTTTCCTAAATATGTAAATGCTTGGCCAAGACCACAGGCGTTCAATAACCCTGGAAAAATTCTATGAAATGCTATAATGAGACTAGCAAAATAGTGACTATAATTGGAGATTTCATTTTTCAGGAGACATGTGAAATCAGACACTGATACAGACCTCAGTGTTCTAGTATAATAAACTAGTGTTCTATTACCTATTTATCAAGATATTAAAACATTTGTACAAATGAACATGGTTGAATTGAGATATTGTCAACAATTCAAGAAATAATGAAATTAAGGCCCTGTGATTTTCAAACCAGGTTCTTAAATTATGCTATAATTCTATTTTTTTAAATATTTTTATTACTTTGGGGATATCTGCAGCTGTTAACCTTGTTTAAATATTAGCCAAAGGCACATAACTTATTACATAAATGCATAGCATGGAGGAAATTCTGTTAAACTATTAGATTTCAGTAATCTTTATTTTTGGTGACATTAGAGAGTAATCGAATAAGTGGAGCATTGTAAAACGTAACTGTCCCAATATTGGATTGTGTTGTGTTCATTTATTTAAAGCTTCCTGTCTGTTCATTTTAAAGGTAAATATGCTTTATAAAGCTTTTCCATTCTGTGTTGCCATAAATTATATTATAAGAGGTGTCACATTATTTTAAAAGGTTTGGTTTCTGACTATATTTTTAATATTTGTTGCACTTAATTTTCATTCTCTCAGTAGTTTTGTCATTCAGGTCAGGTACACAGAGTACACAGATAACAGACTTCGTTAAATAAAATGGGAAATTGTACAACATCTAAAGAGACTTAGAAAAAAATTTAAATAATATTTTGTACCTCTTTCCCTTATGTATACTTTTCAAACAGTTTTAGTTTTTTAGTTTTATTGCAAGAGCTAGCTATTGAAATTTCTTATTATTGAAGTAAACTAAATCAGTGGCCTGCATTTAACAAATGAATGAAGAGGCATTTATCTTGGTTCTATTTTCATTTATTGCGGAGGGCTGGCAACCTGCCCGGGGTTTGTTTCCTGCCTTGAGCCCTGTGTTGGCTGGGATTGGCTCCAACAGACCCCTATGACCCTGTAGTTAGGATATAGCAGGTTGGATAATGGATGGATGGATTTTTATTTATGCAATAAACTGCCAGCATCAGAAACTGCTGCAACCCTTCTTTCGAGTAAAGAAATGATATCCATATTCTTCAGTGCACTCTTTCATCAATGTGCTGATTGTATACCTCTGCACTGTAGTGGGAGCTCCTTATATTGCTTTACTGTGTGGTTCAAGAGCAAAAACAGCTCCCACTATGCTAATCTATCTTTATTCTTCTAGTTTTAGTGTATGTGCTGCCAAAACAAACACCTCTCTCCTTCTTTTGTGAAAGTATTTGTATTCACCAGCTACCCAAATTAAATAATAGGGTGTAATTTAGACATATTGTCCCCAATTAGAGTAAGCTCAAGTACAATTTAAACTGGCATTGCTTTGCAAAAAATAAATAAATAAATAAATAAACCAAAATTTATTTTATTTAGGCTGAACAATATAAGTAATTTTTCTCCTTATTCAACACAAGAAAGACTAATTTAAAACAAGGTAAAAAAATATAAGAATGTACACTGCCGTTCACCACATATAGTATAAGGTTGGAACAAGCCAAGTACTCTGTTAAATTTCAATGAATCCATTGCTCTGATTTGGCTCCTTGTCCTAGCAAGGCCCACCAAACTCATGGCTTCTTTCCTAACCACATCTCAGCAGCAGAACCTACAGTGGAAAGGAAGAAAAGTTTTTATTCTTTCCTAATCCTTTACTTTAGAGTCACTGTCACTGCACTTTACATTTACTGTTGGTCTTGTTAAATGGAAGTACCCCATATACTCTTAATAAAAGAAAAAAATGGAGGTTAACACTTTGGGGATAACACATATTATTAGAGAATAGCGGAAAAGAAATTAAAAAAAAACAATCTCAATTATCACATCACCACCTTAACCTATTCAGTCACTCAGAGTTTATTTTTCCCAAAATATTCAATTGATTTATTGATAATTTAGTTTGCCTTTCTTTAGAAATTGATGGGTGTGGACGAATCAGCATCACTTTTTGCCACTATTACCACCAATTAGATAATATTGCAAGAGTTGCATTCATGTCTTTTAAGGCTCTAGACTTCTTCCTTGTAGTGAGCAGAAATTTAGCCACTACATGCCCAAAAAGCAAACATTTTTTCTGAAATGTGTATAAATTGACAAAGAACAAACAAAATCCACAATAATGAAAAATGGTGGAATGAGATATTTGAAACCATTGTCAACTTCTAAAGAAGACCTTTTAACCTTTCACAACCTCTGAGGACACTCCCCTAACAACATGAGAGCCCTAACGAGAAAATGTCAAAATAGCACATAAATAAATAAGAAAACAAGCTTTAATCCTGAAAAGTAATATCAGATTCAGATAGGACTCCAGAAATCCCCAAAACGAGTCACAGATTTTGTAAATTGATATTGAAATAATGAATCCATTGATAACTCTACACAATTCTCTTGACTTAAAAGGTTCTGTTTTGGTTATCATGTGGGTGGCGTGCCCACTTGCCCACTTCAAACATAGCGCCTTAAGTACAAACACTCTTTTTCTCATCTATCAGTTGTCTCAGACCTCAGTCAAAGTACAGATCTTCTCCAGTATGAGGATCTGCTTTGTATTAAAAATGAGTTCAAATAGTGCACACCACTATGGAGCAGATTTACAGGGTAGGTAAGTCTAGAGGAAAAAGTGTGTTCTGACTAGCAGACTCAGCATGAGCAGTGAGAGCTACAAACTGATAATGAGTGCCTTTTTGAACTCAGAGTAAAAGTTTTTGTATGCCGGGCATCTCCCTTTACATGCTGCTTGCCCCTAAAACCGAAAAATCCAGTTTAATTACAGTCATGTGAAGGGAAAAGTCATATATGGAAAAGGCGCAAATCTACTGGGCTCTGCTCTTGCTTTATCTATTGTTTTGTTGTTGGGCACATTTCGGTTACTTTTCCTTCTCCAAGATAGATGATAATAAAATAAATATTTTATTCCATCAAGGCTTGATTTTGCATATATCATGACACCGGTCCCAGTATTTTCCCAATCAAATATACCTGTTCAATGCATTGTATTGACCAATCAAGCAAGAGGTGACACAGAGTAAGGAAACTGCACAACAAGAGCTGGCATTACCATGCAAAGTTGAACAATTGACAGATTGATAAAAGAGTGCAGTAAAAATATAGATACAATTTCAGTATTTGAAAGTAGAGCCTCTGCAGCTTCTGATTGGTGCAATCTGTTGCATCAATGGAAAAACAACAGAAATAAATGTTAATTTGTTAACTGCATGTAGTTGGCTTACAAATTGGTGAAGTATTGCATGTTTATAAAAAGATATCTCTAAAATCAGTTATTGGTTATTACTACAGAAACAGCTGTTAATATTATAGCACTGCAATTAGGAAGAGGACGTTTGGCCAGATAGAACTCCTTTAGTCTTGATGAAGAGACACTGTCTTGTTTGAAAACCTTGGTGTAACTGCACTCATACCAAGTTACCAAAGTTCTACAGCTTTAAGTTTGCTTCATAGGACAGTTCTGGCACTAGTGTGACACATTTTCAAATAATTCCACAGGCCAAATATGTTTGTTTTAAAAGTTTCAATAAAATTTCAAAGCAAAAAAATTCACACAAAAATAGAGAAAAAAAGTTGATAATAAAGAAAGGTTCTTGTTTTTTTTTTTTTTTTTTAAATATTTCTAATTTTATTGTAATCATTCCATACAAATAAATCAATTTTTACAAAAAAAAAATGAATGGAAACAACTTAACCCCCACCCCTAAGAAAGAGACCATGGCCAATGGAGTAAAACTTAAAGCTTGTAAATATACCTAAATTTATTAGTTTAAAAGGGCAATGGAGATGAATAGAGAAGAAAAAGAAATGCGGAAAGAATTGCTTCCTCGGTGCTTTAAGAGCTTATTCTAAAATATTATTGATTAGATCCTGCCAGGTTTTGAAAAAATTCTGTACCGATCCTCTAACTGAGAATTTGATTTTTTCCAATTTCAAATAGTATAAAACATCAGTTTCCCACTGACTTAAAAAAGAAGAGTTAGGATTCTTCCAGTTTAGCAAAATAAGTCTGCGTGCCAAAAGTGTAGTGAATGCAATCACAGTTTGTTTGTCCTTCTCCACTTTAAGCCAATCTGGAAGAACCCCAAACACAGCTGTTAATGAGTTAGGAGGGATTGTGACACCAAGGCTGTTTGAAAAGCACTTATAAATTTTGGTCCAAAATGATGTTAATTTGCTGCAGGCCCAAAACATGTGACCCAGTGAAGCTGGGACTTGATTGCAGCATTCGCAGGTTGGATCTTGATCTGGGAACATTTTGGACAGTTTTAAGCGAGACAGATGTGCTCGATTTATAATTTTGAGTTGAATGATTGTATGCTTTGCGCATATGGAGCTCAAGTGAATTCTCTGCTTTGCTACCTTCCACTCCTTTTCTGATATATTGATTAAGAGATCTTTTTCCCATTGTCCTCTTGAATCTTTGAAAGGTAGGGACTGTAAAATAATTTTATATATTGCAGAGATGTTGTCTAAGTCCTCGAAATTGAGCAATATTTTTTCCAGCCTGGAGGAGGGTGCAAGATGAGGAAAATTGGGCAGGTTCTGTTTATCAAAGTTCCTAATTTGAAGATAGTGAAAGAAATGTGCAGCTGGAAAGTTAAATTTGGATTGCATAGGATGCAAAGATGTTGTCTATATAAAGATCTCTAAGCAAGTTACCAAAGTTCTACAGCTTTAAGTTTGATTCATAGGACAGTTCTGGCACTAGTGTGACACGTTTTCAAATAATTACACAGGCCAAATATGTTTGTTTTAAAAGTTTCAATAAAATTTCAAAGCAAAACAATTCACACAAAAATAGAGAAAAAGTTGATAATAAAGAAAGGTTCTTGTTTAAAGAAAGTTCTGTTTAAGGCTTACTTATCTTGTTTCATGTTTCTTTAAGTTTGGTTATAAAGTCGTACTTTCATATCTGTATGCCAATCTACTATTTGCAAACTTGTCTAACAGTCCATGCTAGCAATGAGAGTATTTCTTAACTGGCTTAATGGACACATAAAGCAAACAAAGTTCTATTTCATATTAACTTACAGGGGGTAAAAGACTATACCATATTCTAAGTAACTATAAGAAACTGATATTCTATTATTGAACATAAGCAATTCAAACATTAACATTAAACATTCTAAGAGTATCTCTTACACTTGGATTTTATGTGTGTTCTCTGTGGATCCTACACATAGAGATATTTAAATAGCTGACATGCTGGCCTTCTAATAGAACAAATGTGGAGGTAGAACTTCCGTTTAGTAAAGTAGAAGCTTTGGGCTGGTAAGGGAAAAGTTATTGGGTTATTTCAAGATTAATGAGGCATAAGCACAGGATGTGATATCTTTATTTGGGTAATGGGGGTTGAGGGCAGAACAATAATGAAAGTCTTCACACCTTATGCAAAACATTTCACAGGATTATGAAGGTTTTGTCAACACGACCTGTAGAATATACTATAAAGTGTTGAAGTGTTAAATCTTTTTTTGCCTTCTTTTCTCTCGAACGCATTTGGGTCTCTTTTCAATGCGCGGCTCTTTCTTCTTTGCTTAGTCGTTGACATGCCATCTAGAACATATAAAGATTTTAAGAGCTGAGAGAACATGAAGTGTGTCTGCCAAAAGCATTCCAACAACTGAGAGGTTAGATGTCCGTGATCTTGTTTTAAATTGGTTGTTCTCACGGGATGTCAAAGTGTTGTTCTGAGAAGGTCACGTCTCAACCCAAGATTTTTTTATATAATAGAGAGATATACAGCATTTTAATTGGGAACTTTTATTTTTACCAGCAGGTTTGCACCCTAGTTCAGTTGGTGTTGGCAATTCATCTTTAAGTCGGTTTGCCATCTGTCACTAAACTATCACAGGAAATAATTAAAAAGAAGGTGAGTGAGTTCTGAAGTTAGATTGGAAATGACTGAATTATACCAGCTAGATTAAAGTTGTTACCTTTTTATGGTAATTTATGAAAGATAGCAATTTGGTTCTATTCTACACTGCATGCCAGCCCATCAAAGGACACTATCAAACACATACACAAAACAGAACATTTCTAGTGTCATCAGAAAATAACAGTATGTTGCTTTTACATTGTGTGAAGAAGCTACAGTCTCTAAATGGAAACAGTCAAATAAATAGCGAATGTGCAATCATGGCGCTGCTTTCACTGTAATGAAGTAAAAAAAATCACAACTTATTCTCAAAATATCAGCTTAACTGGCTGTGAGGCTTGATTAGATTTTTGCCTTTCCATAGGGAGGACACAGCCACTTTCAGCACCCGTTTTTGTGCACTGTTTACTCACAGTGGCCGCAATATAATTAAAATAAATAAATAAAATGGAAATAGTAAAACTATTACTAGAGTGAAGGTTAAATAGCAGACATCCCCTTTGTTATCTTTAGCTTTATTTTTAATAATACTATTATACTTTAGTTCAAATAAAAACACATATCATCCTGAGCTGTGTCCCTGGCACACCTTTTTGTAGTAATAATTTTATTTTCAGTCGGATGGTTCATACCTGGTGTCTAATAAAGAACTTCAGGTTGATTGACATTTTTGTTATGATAACACACACCTATTATGATTTGTTTTAGGCTGTGCCAACTGCCCTGCAATATACACTTTAAAACATTGTTATACTATGAACACTTAATAAATCCAATTAAAACATTAAGCAATGTGCCACGATTCACTAGTCATATTGCTTTGGTTTCTTTCAAGTGACAGGCAGAGATATTTAACATTTGCCTGTTATAGGACACTAGAATTTTGCATCTTTCAATGTAAAGTGTCCTTAAGCCAGAGTCATGCCAGTCATTAAAGGATGCCCCCAAACACTTGTGAGAATTTACTTGCAGTTTAAACAGAAACAGAAAGAGATAACTAAAGTAGCATGTAAAATGCAAAAAGATGACAAATTTCCACCCCTACAGTTTTGTTATTTTCTCCAATTTTATTATTTTGGGTATCAAGCAATTCCTTAACTTGCACCTGGGGGACAGCTGCAATATATTTTCCTAAACCTGTTATGACAGCGCGTGTTAGCCAATATTTTTAATCGTAAATCTCTATTCTGTACCCTTGCATTTTGGTAGTCTCAGTACTTTTTTGGGAAATTAGATTTTTTTTTCTGTTGTTTGGATGTTTTCATTTCTTCCCATGATTATTTAATTTATATTGGATAATTAGTATTATTTCTTTTTTCTGTTTCACTGCTGCGGTACAATTTTGATTTTATTTCTTCTCAGTAAAAAACACTTTAAAAGTTTTATACCATCATGCTAAGTTTCTTGTCACAGCTCCCTACTATGGTCTCGTTTTGGAACTGAGGCTTGGTTTGAGATTGGCAGCAGTGGCTGAGGTCAGGTACTTGCCATGTGGCACTCACCATTAATCACTACTTTACACATCCACGTCTATTTAGTTATCAGCGTAGAGAGGTGGTCAGTAGGAGATATGGGTGTTTTTGGAAATTTCTTGAACAGTAATGTGTGAGAGTCAGGTAAACATTTATCTCTAAAATGAGCAATCACTGTAAAAGAAGCAGATATATTAAAACTGTAAACACATTTTGGTTATTGAGTTAGTCATGCTCAGTCATCATTATCATGATGCAGTGAAGGCTACATCTGTAAGTGTTGTGGCAGATGGACTGGGGTCTTGCCTGGTCGGGACTCCTTTCTGAGGAGAGGATGTCAACAGCAGTACCTCCCCCAGGACACGAGAGGAAAGCCCCCGTGGTTCGCATCAGGGCCACGGGCTTGGAGCTTGGAAACTCAACCCTGCTGGGTCCTGTTGCCACTGACAGAGGGCACCTGGACAGCTCTGGAGCCTTGTTCTGCAGCACTTCCTTCACACCTGGAAGTGCTGCCAGAAGAGGATCTGGGTTCCCATGCACCACACCTGGAAGATGATCGGGGAGCATCTGGAGCACTTCTGGGTGTAGTATAAACGAGGCCGCCTCACTCCATTTGGGGAGCTGGAGTCGGGAGGCAGAGGACAGAGCTTGCAGGAGAGGAGTCAGGGCGGCTGGAGACAGAGAAGAAAAATAAAGGAAGAAAAGATAGAGAAGGAGAGGACTGAGCCATTATTGTGAGTGATTTGTGCACTGTGTGCTGTAGAGAAGAAGGAAAAAATAAATGTGTGTGTTTTGGACATTGTGAGTCTGCGGGTCTGTCTGTGTTTAAGGGCTGATCTTCCACAGTGTATAGTATATATAGTCTACAATTAATATATCAATGAAATTAATGCTTTAAATGGTTATGCAGTGTGTTTTTTCCACTTATTTAGTTATTTACACAAAAATTTCATATGGATATACCCCCATATATCTAGTTTAGTTTGTACTGAGAATATAAGACTTAGTATGAGCTTCACAAACAAAACCCTTTTGACACAGAAACATCTAGGGAAAAATCAGAAAGCAAAAATATCGCTAAAGGCTTAGAACTTGTCACAATTTTTTTGTTGCAGAGTAGAAACCAAGGCCGATATGGAATTATATTGTATATTGGGAAATTTGTTGTACACATATTTAAATAATAAAAATGGTGGCTACCACAGCCCACTGACTGTGTTTTTCACAATTGTATAGCATTTGAGTGATGTCTTTTTGTAAGTGATGAAGTCATTCAATCTTTGGAACCAATCTACCTGGACACAAATAGAGAGAAAAAGCCTGATCTTAAGACAAGCCACTTGCCCCTCTTTGTACTAAGAACTTTGATGTTAATGCAGCACCTTCATTGTCATTTGTTTCAAGAACCAACATTACCAGTCATTTATTAATGTTTGAATGTTTTGCCCTACATTGCTTTGAGGTGTGTGGGTATGTTACTGGGATAGCATTAGGCTGCAAGATAATAGTACCAATTTTTCTGGAAATGTGTGCCCCTAAAAATACAGCTTCTTTACTAAAATAGCCTTTCATAGGCGTACAACAGATAGGCCTGAAAGGAAATGCATGGAGAGTGAAATGATGACCTTTGGTGACCACATCAGCAGGAGTAACATTTTATGCCATGTGCTACTCTGTCTCTATGAATATGGGATGCCACTGCAGCTATGGTAAATAAGAGCCAATTATTCACGTTTCTTTGTTACATGAGTAGAAACAAAAATACCAGCAGGTGTTGTTTTTTTATGAGTTATGGATTCCTTGAAGTGCTGAGAGCCATCTGTTGCACACATTTTGGTACTTTTTTTTAATATAGAACAAAGTGCTCTGAATTGTGAATGATATAGTCGTACGAATGCCAAGAACTTTTATTCTTTTTCACATCCCTTTTTTTAAAAAATGGGTGGTCAACAACATAAACCCAATGAAATGCATGAAAAATTATCTTTAACTTGCATGAATTTTAATTGTTGCTCCATTTCACTCTTCTGTCTCCTTCAACCACATAGTTTAGTTTTCCAACCTCATTGTTCAGTGATGCGGATATAATTTACATTATATTGTAGCCATGTTCTAAGTGAGGATTCAATTGGAAATAAGTGGTAAAGTTTACGCAGCAATCTTTGTCTTGATCTCTTTTTGCTTTAACTGCTAAAATAGCACTCAGTGCAGCCCTGAGGGATGCCACTCTACAAACGCAACATGTCACACACGCACAAGCAGGAATCAATCCCTGTACAAATTGATCAGACTGAGATCCTTACTCATTCTTCTTCCCAGTTTCTTATACCTTAGGCTATAAGTCATCCTGTCTTTTATGGCATAGAACAGACACAAAGAGAGAAAGCTCTGCTCTATTTCACTTAAAACAACTATGGCATTTTACTTTTTTGTTGCATTTTTAAATTATCAATTCGCTTTTCACTTAAATTTTGTTGGTTGCAAGAACTTATTGATGGTGGAACAAGATTGGGAAAGATTAGTTTTGATTTTGACCTGAGCAGCAAGGTGGTGCAGTGTTAATGCTGACACCTCACAGTGAGGAAACTAGGGCTTGTGGCATGGGTCCTCCTTGCATAGAGTTTACATGTTCCCTCTGTGTCTGCATGGGTTTCCTCGCACTCTCTGAAGACATGCAGGTTAAGTGAATTACTTAATTGACCCTAGTGTGTGTGTTTACCCTGTGATGGACTGATGCCATGTCCAGGGTTTGTTCCTGCTTTGCAGCCTGTGCTAACTGGGACAGGCTCCAGCACCAAGCTCCCAGCAACCCTGGTATGGATTAAATGAGTTAAAAAATAACATGACTTCAACCTTTATAACAATAGAAGCAAACATTTTAATAAGGGTATGTACACTTCTATATACTTTGTAATAAAATAATGTGTGCAAAACCAGTAATTCTATTTGTATGAAAATCTGAATGGAATACTGACTATAAAAACCTATTCTCTCTCTGTCTTTAAATCCAAGTCATCATCCTTTTGCTCAGTGCATAATAATGTGCTTTAATATAAAACTATTAGTACTTTTTCAGGTAATCTTACTATTAAACACTTGTCCAACTGTAGGATACAAGGTTCCATTTATTTATTGGTGTGTTTTTGCTCATTAGTTTGACTTCAATGTACAGTAAAACCTTGGATTGCAAATAACTTAGTTTGCAAGCTTTTTGCAAGGCAAGCTAAATTTTTCAATAAATTTTAACTTGATAAATGAGCAAGGTCTTGCAATACAAGTAGTCCATATATGCTTTGTTGGCCGAGCGCCACATGATCACAACTGAGCCAATGGTTCTTCTCTCTCTCTTGCTGAGGATTGTGGGTAATCTTCTCTCATGCATGGTCTCAGTCGGCGTGCCTCACTCATATAGTCAACATCCATACAAGCGTATACTGTTTATTATAGCATGGTGATCACCTGTGTGTCCTGCAGCATGCGAGTCCCTGTCATGCACCCCAAAACACGAGGCTGAGTCTCAGTACTTTAGCAAAACCAGCTTTATTCAGCTTGAAACAGAAACAGCACGGTTATTTATTGTAGTGGGATCTACCGCTCTTCTATACACAGACACAGCAATCCGGCAGGGTCGTGACCAGGTTAGTGGCCAAGTAATACTGTGCCCTTGTATTTATAATGTTCCTTGCATTACCCATCAATGGCGGGTACTTATAGAGTGACCGCGATCTTTTCGGATTCACTTTCACGCAAACTGCTACAGTGCTGGGAGCCTGCGGTTGCTTCGGGACACTCTTCCACGTGTCATCCCGTTGGGGGGAAGCCCAAAAGAGTTTAGAATCCTTACATAAAGCATTTTTTTAAATTTTGTGTCCAAGTGTAGTGACTCTTCAGGCAAAAGCAACTAGGTTCCTTGTTAAAGTTGCAAAAAAAGAAAAAGATTCCAGTGAGCCAACAGATAGCAGTGATTCCGTTAGTTAGAGTGAAATTCGTCCTACACAATAATACTCCTCCTCCTCCTCCTCTCCTCTCTCTCGTCTCCCTCACACCAGCCATGATTCTTTTCAAAGATAAAGTGCAGGTTAATTTGTCTGACATATTTTTACTTTATATTTTGCATTAATCATTTTTAAATTAATATTTTTGGGTTGTAGAATGAATCATCTGAGTTTCCATTATTTCTTATGGGGAAATTCGCTTTGATATACGATAGCTTTGGATTACAAGCATGTTTCCGAAACTAATTATGCTCACAACCTGAGGCACCACTGTACTTTTTTGTCATTAATGTAAACAGTAGACCTCTTAGTATTTAATTTTTTTTATTTTACATATTAAACACTAACCAGTTTCTTTCACTGTTAGATTTGTTTTTTTCACTCCCCATTATACGTAAATAAGTGGTTCTTGGGTTATAAATGGGTTCCTTTCCTTCTAAAGTTAATAACTACAGGTGCCGGTCATAAAATTAGAATATCATGACAAAGCTGATTTATTTCAGTAATTCCATTCAAAAAGTGAAACTTGTATATTAGATTCATTCATTACACACAGACTGATGTATTTCAAATGTTTATTTCTTTTAATTTTGATGATTATAACTGACAACTAATGAAAGTCCCAAATTCAGTATCTCGGAAATTAGAATATTGTGAAAAGGTTCAATATTGAAGACACCTGGTGCCACACTCTAATCAGCTAATTAACTCAAAACACCTGCAAAAGCCTTTAAATGGTCTCTCAGTCTAGTTCTGTAGGCTACACAATCATGGGGAAGACTGCTGACTTGACAGTTGTCCAAAAGACGACCATTGACACCTTGCACAAGGAGGGCAAGACACAAAAGGTCATTGCTAAAAAGGCTGGCTGTTCACAGAGCTCTGTGTCCAAGCACATTAATAGAGAGGCAAAGGGAAGGACAAGATGTGGTACAAAAAAGTGTACAAGCAATAAGGATAACCGCACCCTGGAGAGGATTGTGAAACAAAACACATTCAAAACTGTGGGGGAGATTCACAAAGAGTGGACTGCAGCTGGAGTGAGTGCTTCAAGAACCACCACGCACAGACGTATGCAAGACATGAGTTTCAGCTGTCGCATTCCTTGTGTCAAGCCACTCTTGAACAAGAGACAGCATCAGAAGCGTCTCGCCTGGGCTAAAGACAAAACTGCTGCTGAGTGGTCCAAAGTTATGTTCTCTGATGAAAGTAAATTTTGCATTTCCTTTGGAAATCAAGGTCTCAGAGTCTGGAGGAAGAGAGGAGAGGCACAGAATCCACGTTGCTTGAGGTCCAGTGTAAAGTTTCCACAGTCAGTGATGGTTTGGGGTGCCATGTCATCTGCTGGTGTTGGTTCATTGTGTTTTCTGAGGTCCAAGGTCAACGCAGCCGTCTACCAGGAAGTTTTAGAGCACTTCATGCTTCCTGCTGCTGATGAACTTTATGGAGATGCAGATTTCATTTTCCAACAGGACCTGGCACCTGCACAAAGTGCCAAAACTATCAGTACCTGGTTTAAGGACCATGGTATCCCTGTTCTTGATTGGCCAGCAAACTCGCCTGATCTTAACCCCATAGAAAATCTATGGGGTATTGTGAAGTGGAAGATGCAATACACCAGACCCAACAATTCAGAAGAGCTGAAGGCCACTATCAGAGCAACATGTGCTCTCATAACACCTGAGCAGTGCCACAGACTGATCGACTCCATGCCACGCCGCATTGCTGCAGTAATCCAGGCCAAAGGAGCCCCAACTAAATATTGAGTGCTGTACATGCTCATACTTTTCATGTTCATACCTTTCAGTTGGCCAACATTTCTAAAAATCCTTTTTTTGCATTGGTCTTAATTGATATTCTAATTTTCCGAGATACTGAATTTGGGACTTTCATTAGTTGTCAGTTATAATCATCAAAATTAAAAGAAATAAACGTTTGAAATGCATCAGTCTGTGTGTAATGAATGAATCTAATATACAAATTTCACTTTTTGAATGGAATTACTGAAATAAATCAACTTTGTCATGATATTCTAATTTTATGACCGGCACCTGTATATCTATACTAATAAAAGGCAAAGCCCTCACTGACTGACTGACTGACTGACTGACTGACTGACTGACTGACTGACTCACTCACTCACTCACTCACTCACTCACTCACTCACTCACTCATCACTAATTCTCCAACTTCCCGTGTAGGTGGAAGGCTGAAATTTGGCAGGCTCATTACTTACAGCTTACTTACAAAAGTTAGGCAGGTTTCATTTCGAAATTCTACGCGTAACGGTCATAACTGGAACCTAATTTCGTCCATATACTGTATACGGCCATAGCCTGCAGCTCGGTCGCTGTGTGAGGCGGAGTTGCGTCTCGCATCATCACGCCTCCCATGTAATTGAGTGCCTGCCCATATAAGGTAAATATTCGCGGGTGAAGGACTGTGCTTAGCATATTCATAAGTGCAACTACTGCGGAAACCCTCCCTCAGCGAAAGTGCGAGAGAAACTTTTAAGTTCCGGGTCAGAGCTAAAATTAAATAAAGCCTTGGACATCGCAAGATTGCACAAGATATTCGCGAGATACAAGTTTAATGAGAAGATGCAGGGTATAAAGCCTCGATGCTAAAGACCTGGCGAAGTCATGCCTTCTCTGCTGGCCTAAAAAAATATCTGAATCACAAGCTGATGTTAATTATATTTTGTCCATGAATAGTTATTAAATAATTCCAAATAGTCTGTCCGCTTCCTTTCATAGCTTTTCCGATGGTTGTGCTGCTTCCAGACATGTATTTTCGTATTAAAGCATTTAACCAATCACATTTCAGCCATCATTTGTTGCCAGGCAGAGAGGCCTTCACAATCCGTTCTGCAGGCCCTCTAACACAGAATAAATGTCGATTAAACTGTTGCTTCAATCAATCAGATGTTGAGTTGGTGTCAGTAGGGCCCTCTAGCAGGTGTATGGCAACATCACCGTATTCAGACCCATTGATTGGATAGAAGCCGATATGAGGAACTCTACGAGGCCACTGAACGCACTGCAGGTGCTCCGAGCGCAAGATCCTCGCGCGCACTACCACTAACTACACGGCAGGATTCTGGACAATATTATTTGCCAGACGCAGACCAGATTTCAAGACAACGAAAAACTGATGTTTGTCACGCTCCTCGACCCCCAGAAGTTTCGTGAATACAAGAAAAATTTCCCGCATGCAGCCATCTCCAGTTTAACACAAGAGCCACGGAGCAGTTTTTGATCTGTCTCGGCTAAAACAGAACTGACTGTAATGTATGCCATGGATGATTTTGCAGGAAAATCTCCCACTGATCTCCTTGACTCCCTTCATCAGAAAAATCTGAATGAGAGCATGGGGCAGCTGTACACATTGGTATGTTTGGTGGTGACCATTCCCGTGTACACTGCTTCTGTCGAGCGGACATTTTCAGCCCTAAAGCGAATTAAAACTTATGCCATAAATATGACAGGGCAGGTTCGACTTTCAGCATTAGCTTCGATGGCGATAGAAAGGGACTTTTTGATGGAACTGAAGCGCACGGATAATCTGTACGACAGAGTAATTGAACTGTTTTTGAGGAAAGAGAGGAGGATGGATTTTGTTTACAAATAATCCGAATTTTTGGTGAGTAAAATGTTGCGATTTTCCTAAATAATATTGCAAGTTTATGAGTTATTATTGATGTTTTTTATGTGTGTCGCAGCTGTAGCTGCAGTAGAAAGGAACTTGTTCACCCCTGGTTTGTCTATTCAATGAAGGCATTTATTGTGGCTACAGGAGTTATCTATCTGCAATGCAGCGGCTCTTTATACTGTATTTCTGCATATTAAGATGGTTTTTATAACCATAAATTAGTTTTTGAGGGGCGGGTTGATTCAGACGGAGCACTACTGAAGGCCTAGGTGTGAGATGCACAGCCCGCCACTGGACCAGATGATACGTAAATTTGATGAACATTACAACCCGAAAATAAACAAAACTGTAGAGAGGTTCAGATTATACTTCTCCCAGTGCGTCTCTCTAAATCCTCCATGCGGGAACATTATCATAAGGCTTAACAATCTTATTGTTACACCTTCTACGTGCACTGAACCGTCCTTATTACGAAGTCTTCCTTGCTTTACCGCAGGCTGCTTCTTTCCATTCACCTTCCTAGCTCTTTATTTAAACAGTTTTCCTTCTCACTTTTCCGCTCCTTCACTGTCTTCCCCCTTATCGTTCAAAATACGCACCTCCTTGCCTTTTTACAGTCAGCTCCCCTTACGTCACACCATGGTACATTTAGCACAAGTTAATACCGGGAATGCCTGTTAAACATTTTACATTCACAAGTAGCGATTTGCGTAGTGAACACTTCGATGAATGAAACCTATTATCTTTACAACGGTTGACAAACACGGAATGTAACTTCATAACAACACGTCCTCCAAATACGAACCTGACTGAAAGAAATAATTATAATCAAATCCTTGATGACAGCAACACTCATAACAATGACAAAACAATTACATTGACAACCAGGTTATGTTATTTTTAAAATGTTTCCTTTTCTTTTTCATAACTTATTTAACACACTACTTCTCCGCTGCGAAGCGCGGGTTTTTTGCTAGTTTTACATATAAGTTAGAACTTATTTTAATAATATCTGTTATTGGAAAAATCTTCACAATTCTTGAATAATTATCCATCCATCCATTATCCAACCCGCTGAATCCAAACACAGGGTCACGGGGGTCTGCTGGAGCCAATCCCAGCCAACATAGGGCACAAGGCAAGAATCAATCCCGGACAGGGTGCCAACCCACCGCAGGACACACACAAACACACCCATACACCAAGCACACACTAGGGCCAATTTAGAATCGCCAATCCACCTAACCTGCATGTCTTTGGACTGTGGGAGGAAACCGGAGCGCCCGGAGGAAACTCACGCAGATACGGGGAGAACATGCAAACTCCATGCAGGGAGGACCTGGGAAGCGAACCCGGGTCTCCTAACTGCGAGGCAGCAGTGCTACCACTGCATGTTGAATAATTATTTTAAAGAAAAATGCTTTCTACTTAGGAACAAAATGACACAATATTTTTTCTCTTTTTCACTTCCCATTTCTATGTGGGGTCGATAAGTCTAACAAACTCTCCATACTGCTCAGTCCTGCACCTTCTCCCTAGGCAGTCCTTTTTCATTCAAATCTTCTTTAACCTATCCATCAACCTTCTCTTCAGTCCTCCATGCTTTCTCTATTTCTGTACTCCCATTTCACTCTTTTCCCACATATTCATTGTCTCTCCTCATCACATATTGATACTACTTCGACCTTTCCTCTACTTTCTTAAATATCTCTACTACTTATGTGAAGCAATATTGCTATAATTTATATTAGAAATAATTTAAATCAAAATGAATCACAGGTATTAACAGAACAATTTCCTTTACTTAAAATAACCTATGGTTTTTCATAATGATACATTATCTCATAGAGTTGGAAAAGACAAACTCATCAAACTGCCGATAGATTCCTTAGCAGACATGTGATGTCTTTGCAGAGGGATTGCTAAAGGTGTCCCCTTTCCCTTCCAGCAGCTATACCTCTGGAGATGATATGGACAGGATTTTTACTTAGGATGCCGGAAATTATAAACACTCAGTTGAATACCCAACCGTCAATTGAGCAGCGAACCTATACATTTAATGACTTGTGCATGCAAAGGCACAAAATGATTGAAAATGGAAATAAAATTCATAGTGAACAGTACTATTCTTCACTATTAGAGATGGCTGCTATAGATTCATCCGTGTCAATATTAGTTTGGTTTGTTCATAATTAAAAAATGGAAGTAGCTAGATGAAAATCAATTTAAATTCAGTTAAAAAGAAAGAGTTTTGTGGTTTTATGTGCTGGTTCTTTTCTGCAGAATTGCCATAACCCAAGACTCACCTGTGAGTGATATTTATTTCTGATTATGTTCAGTCACAAAGGTAAGACATGCCTTTACAGTTGTGCTTGAAAGTTTGTGAACCCTTTAGAATTTTCTATATTTCTGCATAAATATGACCTAAAACATCATCAGATTTTCACTCAAGTCCTAAAAGTAGATAAAGAGAAACCAGTTAAACAAATCAGACAAAAATATTATACTACTATATATTATACTAGGAAAATGATTGAATATTACATATTTGTGAGTGGCAAAAGTATGTGAACCTCCAGGATTAGCAGTTAGTTTAAAGGTGAAATTAGAGTCAGGTGTTTGCAATGGGATGACAATCAGGTGTGAGTGGGCACCCTGTGTTATTTAAAGAACAGGGATCTATCAAAGTCTGCTCTTCGCAACATGTGCAACATGTGCATCATGGCACGAACAAAGGAGATTTCTGAGGACCTCAGAAAAAGAATTGTTGATGCTCATCAGACTGGAAAAGGTTACAAAACCATCTCTAAAGAGTTTGGACTCCACCGATCCACAGTCAGACAGATTGCGTACAAATGGAGGAAATTCAAGACCATTGTTACCCTCCCCAGGAGTGTTCAACCAACAAAGATCACTACAAGAGCAAGGCATGTAATAGTCGGCGAGGTCACAAAGGACCCCAGGGTAACTTTTAAGCAACTGAAGGCCTGTCTCACATTGGCTAATGTTTATGTTCATGAGTCCACCATCAGGAGAACACTGAACAACAATGGTCTGCATGGCAGGGTTGCAAGGAGAAAGCCACTGCTCTCCAAAAAAAAATTGCTGCTCGTCTGCAGTTTGCTAAAGATCACATGGACAAACCAGAAGGCTATTGGAAGAATGTTTTGTGGACGGATGAAACCAAAATAGAACTTTTTGGTTTGAATGAAAAGTGTTATGTTTGGAGAAAGGAAAACACTGCATTCCAGCATAAGAACCTTACCCCATCTGTGAAACATGGTGGTGGTAGTATCATGGTTTGCGCCTGTTTTGCTGCATCTGGGCCAAGACGGCTTGCCTTCATTTATGGAACAATGAATTCTGAATTATATCAGAGAATTCTACAGGAAAATGTCAGGACATCTGTCCATGAACTGAATCTCAAGAGAAGGTGGGTCATGCAGCAAGACAATAACCCTAAGCACACAAGTCATTCTACCAAAGAATGGTTAAAGAAGAATAAAGTTAATGTTTTGGAATAACCAAGTCAAAGTCCTGACATTAATCCAATTGAAATGTTGTGGAAGGACCTGAAGCGAGCAGTTAATGTGAGGAAACCCACCAACATCCCAGAGTTGAAGCTGTTCTGTACGGAAGAATGGGCTAAAATTCTCCCAAGCCGGTGTGCAGGAATGATCAAAAGTTACCGGAAACGTTTAGTTGCAGTTATTGCTGCAAAGGGGGGGTCACACCAGATACTGAAAGCAAAGGTTCACATACTTTTGCCACTCACAAATATGTAATATTCAATCATTTTCCTTAATAAATAAATGACCAAGTATAATATTTTTGTCTCATTTGTTTAACTGGTTTCTCTTTATCTACTTTTAGGACTTGAGTGAAAATCTGATGGTGTTTTACGTCATATTTATGCAGAAATATAGAAAATTCTTAAAGGTTCACAAACTTTTAAGCACAACTGTATATACATTTCTTTCCTCATTTATGTCTGCTTTAACAAACTTGTATAAATTATTTTTTATTTTTTTTTATACCTCGTTTGCATGTGATGGGTGTCAACTTCACACTCCTAGTAATCAAATTGTTACCATTTTTATGGTTGACTTTTAATCTGGTATGAAATCCATATGTGGCGTTTCATAAATTTTCACAAAAAATCTGAAAAGATCATAGTGTTATTCTGTGTAATGAATACCTAAATGTTATGCATCAATCAAAAAGTCGTGACCAATAAATTTCAACCAATGTGTTGAACCCTCCCACCGACTGTGCAAATGTGAACTATAGGATGAAAACCACAAACAGAATTAGTGTTTTGATTTTTTGTGGTCTCTCACATATTAGTTCACAAAACAACAGCAAATCTGTATAAGTGACACATCAGTACTTACAGTAGATTCATTCCGGGACCCAGAGTTGCGAGATGGAGGATAAAGCTAGCCAGGAAAATTAGAGGTCATCTGAAGAGAGAAGAAAACACGTTGGTGAGTACCATGTTTATTATGTTTGAACTGTACTGTGCTGGTGGGAAATGAGGAAGGAGTTTCCCATGGGAAAAAATAAAAAAAAAGGTTTGTGCTGAACTTGTGTCCATGTATGACTGTGTCGGGGTTGGGGAGCTAGTGTGTCCCCTGGTGGCCACACCATATCTGGACATAATGAGACATCGCTGAGGGTGAGTGTAATGAAATAATACAACTTTAGAAGCAGAAACAAACAATGTAAATAGTTTTATATAAATGTGTAGGTGGGGTAGGGGGCTACTTGGGTGTAAGAGTGTATTAGGGTATGGGGTTCAGGGTTTTTATATGATTCACTATTTTATGTGACAATAAAATTGTTCTGAACCTGGGAACTGACTGGGTTTTGACTTAAAGGATAAATTTGATATTTTCCTAGTCAAAGTATATCTTCACAATCATGGTATTTATGCATTTGCCACACAAAACTATGTTCTAAAATTAGCCATTTCTATAAATTTACAAACAAAATTATCTTGCATGCTCTTGTGTTTTTTAATGGAGGCCATAGAGTATGGAACACCATCAGAAACTAAAATCTTATAAACATACTGAATATGTCACTTTTTCAAGTAAAGAACGTTATTGAGCATTCATCCGCATCATGAGATTACACACACATTGTAAAATAGCTTATACATTTCATTTTCAAACAAAAAACATCAATATTATGAGAGTTGGCCTTTTTAAATGAAGACCAGCTATGCGTTCTCTCTCAGTGCTTGTCTTCCCCTGCAATAACTTTTTACAACAGGGGCATAGTTTTCTTGTGAAAGGTAAATCCACAGTAAACTTTTGGTATTGTGTTGATTTCTTCCGAATGTATATGAGACCTCCTCCTTCTATAACACATTAGATCTGAGACATTTTGTTAAGGGCTACATAATAAAGAGTATAAAGGAGAGAATAGAGTCACCCTAGGACCCTATCATGACAAAATAAACATGGATGTTGAGAGGTATGTTTGGGGTATTTTGCATTAGAATTGGCTTATAAGTGAAAAAAAAAATTAAAATTGTGTTTTCAGATAACACCTTCTATTGGCAATATACTGTATATAGAGAATTGGTTGATGCTCAAGGTTCCAAACCGTGGCTTAGAATGAAGGAGTTCTGCCATGTTTTGTGCTGGGATTACTTTTTTGAGACAATATACCTAAGTTGACCACTTTTGCATCCACCCCAATACTAATTAAGAAAGGAGATGATATCAAAGGATGCTGAGCAGTTTATTTTACTAAGAAACAGTTTCACTTCCAAGAGTTCTCATGACTAAAGGAAGCCCTTGGCAAATGCAGAGACAGTCCTTGCTTTATGGCCTTCAAAGTTAAAGGAATCTGAGAGTCTTATTCTAAGCATGACATAATAAACAATGTTGTATGTGTTTGTCAGGTAATTCCAGGTGAGCATTAGTCATGACAACCTGCAGTTAAATCTCTCATTAATGCTTCGTTTAAGCAGGACAGAGTTGCTTAACAAGAAATATCATTGGTTATAAGTAGTCTTCTCAGTTTCTAACAGATGTGTTGTTCTAAGAAGCTAAATTACTGATTGGTAAAGTCTATCTGTACTGATTACTGCAAATAAGGTCTCGTCTCCGTTCCCAGCCCATGTTATGGCCTTATTGATTTTGTTCAAGTCTAGATGGTTTAATCAATTTTACTCAGGTAAGGATAGTCTTTTCAAAGGTAATATTTCATATGTATACATTTATGAAATTTCCTGTATTGTGCAAGATTAGAACATCAACTACAATATTAAAGTTATTGTGTTGTGATCAGAGAAATTTCCAGTCTGAAATTGGTCACAAAAACCTTTTTAAAATGTATTTCAAATTGTATGGTTATACATTTCTCCTAAACTTAAAAAAAATATTTTGGATCAAAATCTAATTCCTTTAACAGAAATGTAACGATTTATTAACTATTTGCAGTATTAGTCGCATAACTACTGAAAGTGAGTTTTTTGATTAGTATTTGGAATTGGGTTTGATAAAATAGGTAGTAGATTGCATTAAATTAAATTAAAATAAATTAAATTGCATTTTGGAAATAAATAAAATCAGTTCTTCCATTAGTTTAAATTTACTAATGTGATAGGTGCAAGGGGTGGGATAGTGATAAGATTACTACTAGATTTGGAGGATGAATGCTTAATCTGAAGAATTTCATAAAGTTATTGTTACTGTTTAATCAAAAGCGTGATTAAAATAGTATGTTTGGCCTTCCACAATTTTTAGCAAACTCATAGAGCTCAAAGAATCAGTCAGTGAGAGAAAACTTTTACCAAGTTTAGCAATTTCCACATCTAATGCCTCCCAATAAGATTACTTTATTATAATTAATGACTAATTCATATAAAGGTGTGATACACTAACCCAAGAAATGTAGTATAAGGGCAAGGGTCAGATTTATAAAACTTTTATACACACAAAAATATGTGTATACATGACTTTCCATGCAAACGTCGGGTATGGGACGGGGCAGGAAAAATTGTACATATTTACAGTAACTCTGACCAACCCATACACATTTTATAGAAATTGAGAAATAATGATACCCTCAGTCAAGTAGGGAAATCCCGGTAAACAATGACTCACATGTATAATGATTCATATAACAATGCAAAACATATGACAAAAATATTAAACCTCAAAAGTTATGAATATGATTTATAGACTCTATTTTAATTACCTTTTAAAAGGTTTAATGCTGCATATATGTGCTGAAGAACTGCTAATGTTTTCTTTGTCATTTTATCTTTACACCGATCAGCCACAAGATTAAAACTATTGGTGACAGTGAATAATATTAATTATCTCATTACAATGGCACCTGTCAAGGGCTGGGATATTTTAGGCAGCAAGTGAACAGTCAGTTCTTGAAGGTGATGTGTTGAAGGCATGAAAAATTGGCAAGCATAAGGATTTGAGCAACTTTTACAAGGGCCAAATTTGATGGCTAGACAACTGGGTCAGAGTAGCTTGAAAATAGCAGGTTTTGTGTGTTTTTCTTCAGTATGTAGTTGTTAGTACCTACCAATGATCCAAAAAGGAACAACTGGTGAACCAGCAACAGGGTCATGGGTGCCCAAGGCTCATTGATGCATGTGGTCCGATTCCACTGAAGAGTTACAGCAGCACAATTTGCTAAAAAATTAAATACTGGCCAATAGATTAGAGCTTTCTGTGTATGGGGTTGCATAGACCTGCTAGAGTGCCCATGCTGACACATGTCCGTAACCAGTGCCTACTATGAACATGTGAGCATGAGAACTGGACCATGGAGCAATTGAAGAAGGTGGCCTGGTCTGATGAATCATGTTTTCTTATGTAGAAGGCCAGGTATGTTTTCCAGGGAAGAGATGGCAGCAGGATACACTATGGGGAGAAGGAAAGCTGATGGAAGCAATGTAATGATCTGGGCTGATTGAGAATCTGTGGGATATGTGGGAAAAACAAGTCCCACCTCACTACTTACAGGACTTGAAGGATCTCCTGCTAACATTGTGGTCAGCAGCACAGGAGCGCCACAGGGGACTGTGCTTTCTTTGGTTCTGTTCAGCCTATTTACATTGGACTTCCATAACAACTCGGAGTCCTGCCACGTGCAAAAGTTCGCTGATGACACTGCTATCGTGGGCTGCATCAGGAGTGGGCAGGAGGAGGAGTATAGGAACCTAATCAAGAAATTTTTTAAATCGTGCGACTCAAACCACCTACAACTGAATACCTGAAAAACCAAAGAGCTGGTGGTGGATTTTAGAAGGCCCAGGCCCCTCCCGGACCCCGTGATTATCAGAGGTGACTGTGTGCAGAGAATGCAGACCTATAAATACCTGGGAGTGCAGCTGGATGATAAATTGGACTGGACTGCCAATACTGATGCTCTGTGCAAGAGAGGACAGAGCCGACTACACTTTCTTAGAAGGCTGGCCTCTTTCAACATCTGCAATAAGATGCTGCAGATGTTCTATTAGATGGTTGTGGCGAGTGCCCTCTTCCACACGGTGGTGTGCTGGAGAGACAGCATAAAGAAGAGGGACACTTCACACCTGGACAAACTGGTGAGGAAGGCAGGCTGTATTGTAGGCACAGAGCTGGACAGTTTGACATCTGTGACAGAGCGATGGGCGCTGAGCAGGCTCCTGTCAATCATGGAGAATCCACTGCTTCCACTGAAAAGGATCATCTCCAGACAGAGAAGCAGCTTCAGTGACAGACTGCTGTCACTGTCCTGCTCCACTGACAGACTGAGGAGATTGTTCCTCCCCCACACTATGCGACTCTTCAGTTCCACCCATGGGGGGGGTAAACGTTAACATTATACAATGTTATTATCTGTTATACCTGCCTCACACTCTCCACCTTGCATTTTTTAACTTGCACTGCATTTTTATCACTCTTTAATTAATATTGTTTTTATCAGTATACTGCTGGAGTATGTGAATTTCCCCTTAGGGATTAATAAAGTCTCTATCTATCTCTATCTAATGTCTTGCTGCCAAATGCCACAGGGCACCATCAGAGTTCTTCTGGAGTCCATGCGTTGATGGGTCAGAGGTGTTTGGATGCCATGATGGGGTACCTACACAATATTATCCTTAGGTCTGGAAGTAAAGATGAAATCAAGCAGGTGCAGTCAGAACTTAGAAAGCAGCTCTGTGACAGGAAAGCCTACTACAGAGACAAACAAGTTACACAGGAGCAGAAAAAATTAATGAGGGGCTTTCTGACCAACAGACAGCTGTTTGTGATGAGGGACTGTGTCAGAAATGGGGGTGTGCAATAATGCAGCACCTCAGGGAGCTGTCCTATCTCCTGTCAGATGTACGACAAAGAGTCATACTAAAAAAAAAGGTTTGGGACAGCCACCCATATATTTTTCCTGGCTGCAAATGGATAAATTAAAGGTACAGATTTGTACAGGTTGGAGTCCACAACTGAACTGTTTTGCTGGCACAAAAATGGCAGCTTTAAGGGAGACCAGAGGAAGTGATATCAATAGTGGGGCCGGAATCGGAAGTGGTGTCATTGGGGTCGGGACCAGAAATGACATCATCAGTAAGGGCGGAACCAGAAGTGATGTTGTTGGCCCCAGGACCGGAAAATGACATCACTGGAGGCGGAAAACAGAAGTGGCGTCATTGAGGCTGGAACCGGAAGTGACATCATTGGGGCCAGGCGGAATTTCCCGTAACTAGTCTGCAGAGAAGTGAGAGAAAGAGTTAGAGCACACTCCTGCTCCTTGATCTGGCATGGAATTACTTCCATTCAGGCCCTTTAGCTGCCTCCCATGCGCACATGTGTGACACTCCCTAACTGTTTACTCCCTACACAACAGACTTCCTGTGCAATACCAGGAAGGATGCACCTATTCTTGTTTATTTTGTACTTTTATCTCATTAAGTATATCATTAGATTTCGAATGAATGCCCTGAATTAGGATGACTTATGCTCATTCAGACTTTTTATTTTTTAATTTTTGGTAATATTTAAAAAACTCAAGTTACATTACTAACTACTTACTATTGGCATTACCATATTTTAAATTATAACTGTGTCTAGACAACCTTGTGACTAATTTGGCTTGTCTAAGATAATACTTACTGTACTTCCCACCAGTTCTTCAATATTTGAAGTATACTATTAAACACATTTAAGAAAGTGTAAGAAATTTTTAACATAGGTACCCTAACTGGAAGACATGATTTTAATAAGTCAAATTATGGTTTGTGTCCACTCCCTTCTGATAACTTTCTTGGGACAGACAGCCTCCCTATAGCATTCACAAACCTGATACTTCCAGTCCTCACCAGAAAAAAGAGAAGAGCACACTCTTGGGTATCTAGAGTTACAAGCTTTATCCCTATGGTTTTTCCATATTCACACACATGTACACTATATTAGCTGTGTTACCCGACTACACCCCAGTAGTAAGCTGTACAAGTGTTTGAACTGACCAAGGCATGCCATTCCTCCTGGTTTGTGTTGTACCCAGGGCTTTAATTGTATACCCATGTAATGTCATCATTACATAAAGTTTTTAGAACCAAATATGAACTTTATTTTTACTATTTAAAAATGTTACATAAATAACTAACCAAGGGCAGCACAGTGATATAGTGGTGAGTGGTTTTGCCTCACATTCCTACACTCCTGGATTGAAACCTCATGTAGCATGGATGGAGTTTGCAAGTTTGCAAGTATTCCCTCTGTCTGGGTGTTACTTCTTGCTTCCTAAAGACATACGTGTTAGATTGTTATTTCAATTAGTCCTATGTTAGTGTGCTCTACAATGACTTGGCTCTTTCCTTGTACCCAGTGCTGCTGGGATAGGTACTGGCTCTCCAGAATTGTAATTGTAATCTAATGTGATGGAGGAGACTTTCATGGGATACTTTTGCTACAAGAAAACAATTTTTCATAAACTTAACTGAAGGTAAGCTGTTTTTCATTCAGCAACACACAAGTCTTGTATTTCATGTTAATAAGACTCTTTATGAGTGCCTGTTCCTCTAATACAAGAAGTCTTTACCCATAGGATTCTTCTGTCTTTCAGATCATTGCAGACTCACTTGCCTCACTACTGGAGACCAAAACATCTCTGAATTTTACTGAATCTGATAAAATTTGACTGAAGATTAGACATAGAAGATTTTCCAGGCTTTTTGACTTTTTTAAGTTGTTTTGGGAAACTACACAATTCTATTTGGAAGTATGGAATAAAGTCTGATTTGAAGAGAAAGAGTCTTTAGATTATTTGTGCTATTCAAAGCAAAGAAGGAGACATTGAATAAAAGATTTTGGAAAATGGGTAAACAAACCATTTTGGGTAAAAATCTTTGTATAGCTCTTGGACAGCCCTGGATTTAAAATGACCCCTAATGCTTTAACAGTTGTATTTGCAGTAATACCAGATGGGATTGATAGAAAAAACATTTTGATATCCTTTTCCACAGTAATTGTGCAGACTGCTTCTGCTGAACTGGAAGAATCCTAATCCACCTTGCAAACCACATTGAGAAACTGATGTTCTATACCATCTCAAAATGAAAACAATCTGGTTCTCTTTATGAGAATCAGCTCAGACATTATTCAGTATTTGGCAAGAATTCATTAATGGAAATGTAAACCAAGTATGCTGGGCATGTGATAAACTTTTTTCATTTATTTGCTGTTTTACTCTATACGAAGAACCGCTTTAGAAGCGGTGGATATTGAGTGCTGAGTTTCAAGGATTGTGGAATATATTATTGACTTATCTTTTTTGATTGTTTTCTGTTTTGTTCTTTAAGTATTTTTTAAATATCTTTATAGTGTTGAATAGTATAAGATTATAACAAAATGAGAACAATTTGCATTCAATAACTATGTGTTATATGAGACAACAATCATCTTATCAATTGGAATTACAAAATAGACAAATCTTTTCATATAAACAATTTAAATAAATACTAAAATAAGTACAATGGATGGTCAGATGGATATACCAAACAAAAAAAACTTTGTTTTATAAAAAAAACAACTTTCTAATTATTAACGGGTTCTAACATCAATTATGTAAATACTACATTTCTACAAATCTTCTCATTTATAAGTGCATTTCAATACTGGGATGTGTATGCAATAATACTTACAGTGATAATGTTTCAAATATTAAATGTTTTCTCTCTTTATTTATTCTCTAACAAAGTCAAATAGTCTACATGCTGAATCATGTAATTACCATTTTTACACATTCAGTTACTTTGCACCAAAATTCAATACTAACTAATTTTAAATTCAGTTTCATTTAACAAAATTTTCCCTTGTTAAGCTGACTTCTGTGAACCCAGTGCATTAATAATTACATATATAGTATTTGTAGTATTCCAACTGTCCGAATCCAGGAAGGATCATTTTAAAGGAAACACTACAATTTAGTTAAATAGGAGAGGGCTGACAAAAGTTCATCCTATCTGAATAAAAAAAAATTCAAAATATCTCAGTATGCCTTGAGGCTAGCAGATTGTCAAATTTTACTGGATCGTTGATAATTTTGGGAAATGGTGATGTTTTCAAAAATCACCTAATTAATACAATGGCTTTTTAAGGACTGGAAAGTCACCTTTATTGGTAGCAAAAAGTCATTGAATGTTTTAAGCAACTACCTGCAAAGTGAAACTTCATTAATTATACTTACACAGTTGAAAGGGTAACGTAAGTTAAACTAGTATCGGTGCACAATATGCAAGAACATTTTATCCAAAACTGAAAAACTGTAAGTTCTAAGAATGTTGTCATTTTCAGTGTTATTTGTTCTCCTCTATACACAAAAGACTTTCATTGATATGCTAATTGAGCATATGACATGCTGCGGTATTATTATTATTATTAGTAGTAGTAATTGTTGATCTTTGACTGTAGCATAATAAAAGAAGTCATCGTTCAGGGATATAGTGGAGGAACTACATATTTAAATACAAAATTCACGTTGCCTTTTATTTTCGGATGTATTGTGTCCTGTTTTTTGTTTGAAGAAGAATATTGGATAAACATGGCTTTTGTTCTGTTTTCATGATGTCAGATTCTACACTCTTTCAATATGTCTGTTTCATTATATTACAGTTTTTAAGTTTGCCTTGTTGCAATACATGTATTCAAAATAACTACATAAAATGTTTACACGCAGAACTAGAATGTGAAAGCACTGTGGTGCAGATGCTGCTGCCGTACAGATCCAGGAGACTGGGTTGACAAGCCAGCCTGGCCACTGTTAGGTTTTTAAAGCTTTTTTGTTGATTTTTTTGTTTTCCTCTCACATCCTAGAAGCAATCAGTGTAGGTTCATTAGTGTTAAGAAATAGCCAGGTTCTTCTCTCAGGATCATTTGTCTTTTTGTTTTTATTAATTCTTTTCTATCTAATCTATTTTGTAAATTCTGTTTGGGTTATATTTCTGGGTTTCAGTATTGTTTTATTTATTTACAACATTTTATTGCTAAATTTTATGTATTATTTGTTCTATGCACCATGTGAGTCGAGCCTGGGGATGGATTGGTAGGCCTCACCCCAGCCCTTTATAAATTGAGGATTTACACAGTTCTAGTGCTGCAACATTAGCATATACTTCTGTTCATACACTCTCTTTATTGGATTACAGATTCTCATTTTAAGTGCTCCCTTTTTTGCTTTTTGTGGTTTGCTAAACTTTTTCATTGTCATTGGACATCACTTTTTAGATTTCAAGTTGCTTGCCCTTGTTAAGGCACAGCATGCTGAGGATTACAAAAGCAGTCAAAGAAAGCAGAAAATGCAAAATGAGTAATAACGTTAGGACAGGCAAAAATGTCACAACTAGGAGATAACTGGAAACAAAAAACAAAGGGACAAGATGGGAAGCTTAAGTCAAAATCAAAAGGAAAAATAAATCAAACCTAGTGCTACTGCCGACCTATATCTCAAACTAACCACAAGAAAAATCATTATAAAGGAGTTATCATCCACCAAGCATATACTGAAGATGTGGGCATATTTACTGTATATTGTTGCATCTTTGATGTCAGAAGCACAACACACATGAACACGTGACATATTCAAAGGCTGTCACATAAACAATTAAAATCAAGACTTTTTCAACATTGAATTGAAACTAAAATTAAGCTTCAGAAGCACAATGCTAATAATAAAAGCCTGCTACAGAGATAATAATACACATAAAAAACATGTTGATATAACAGCGTCAAGGTTTGCCTTTCAGGAAATATCTTGCTGTAACACTTTTGCCATTTGTTTTATTGAGGAACTTCGTAATAAAGTATTCAACTATTAAGATTTGTTTTGTACTTTTGGCCAGGAGTTTTACATTTCTCCTATCCTTTAGAATTAGACTTTATTTCATAAGAATTACTTATGAATACTTTGAAATCATTTCAATTTTAATTGTCCAGTGCCCCACACTCACCAGTATGAGAAAAACCCTAAATGTAATGTACCATTTGATTCCTCATAATATCTAGTTATACAAGACGTTGAGTGTTTTAGGGATTCCCCTTATTTTTGGTCCTCTAGACCCAAAGAACTGTTATTTTTGGGCCATTTTTTACCATATTTTGTGCAGGAAATTACACCCTATGATAAAGAGTAAACCAACAGGTGTGTTCAGAGGAAAATGATCAGAATGACTTAAAGTTGTGCATGTCACATCAACCAACCTCAGGGGTTCTTCCCCTGATGAGATGTGAGGGGTCAAAGTTAATCTTTTTTACAAAACTTCGAAAAAATGGGGATCGGTAATACTGGCTTTTTGAGGGAATTTTTTTATATATATATATAAATGCAATGCAATGAAGGCAGATTCTGGTGAGGACCTGCAGAGGTAAAAAAGAAGATAGTATAATCCGATAGCGCCAACCCCTAGTTTGGCTGGAAACTGTTACTGTATA
>JANRMT010062806.1:45318245-45353703 GCA_026402145.1 Polypterus bichir lapradei
TAAACACATCAGATCTCAATGGGAAAAAAGTCCTGCTGGATATCTATACTGATATGGACTGGGTAATGTGTTAAGAATGAGTGGATGCCACATCATTTGATGGAAATGAAAATTATCAACCTACAGAGGGCTGAATTCAAAGACACCTCGAAAATCAAAGTGAAAAAATGATAGAGCAGGTTATTCCATTTTGATGAAATTTCATTGCAGCAACTCAAAAATCGTATTCAGTAGTTTGCATTGCCCCCATGTGCTTGTATGCATGCCTGACAACGTCGAGGCATGCTCCTAATGAGACGATGTATGGGGTCCTGGGGGAGCTCCTCCCAGATCTGGACCAGGGCATCACTGAGCTCCTGGACAGTCTGAAGTGCAACCTGGTGGTATCGGATAGACCAAAACATAATGTCCCAGATGAGTTCTATTGGATTTAGGTCAGGCAAGCGTGGGGGCCAGTCAATGGAATCAATTCCATCATCCTCCAGGAACTGCCTGCATATTCTCCCCACAAGAGGCACCAGGAGGTACCCAGGACTCACTGCCCCAGCATAGGGTCTGACAATGGGTCCAAGAATTTCATCCCAATACCTAATGGCAGTCAAAGTGCTGTTGTCTAGCCTGTAGAGCTCTGTGCATCCCTCCATGGATATACCTCCCCAGACCATCACTGACCCACCACCAAACCGGTCGTGCTGAACAGTGTTATAGGCAGCATAACATTCTCTATGGCTTCTGCAGACCCTTTCACGTCTGTGACATATGCTCAGGGTGAACCTGCTCTCATCTGTGAAAAGCACAGGGTGCCAGTGGTGGACCTGCCAATTCTGGTATGCTATGGCAAATACCAATCAAGCTCCACTGTGCTGGGCAGTGAGCACAGGTCCCACTAGGGGATGTCGGGCCCACAGGCCACCCTCATGAAGTCAGTTTCTGATTGTCTGGTCAGAGGTCATTTTGTAGGGCTCTGGCAGTGCTCCTCCTGTTCCTCCTTGCACAAAGGAGCAGATACCAGTCCTGCTGATGGGTTAAGGACCTTCTACGGCCCTGTCCAGCTCTCCTAGAGTAACTGCCTGTCTCCTGGAATCTCCTCCGTGCCCTTGAGACTGTGCTGGGAGACACAGCAAACCTTCTGGCAATGATACATATTGATGTGCCATCCTGGAGAAGTTGGAGTACCTGTACAATCTCTGTAGGGTCCAGGTATCGGCTCATGCTACCGGTAGTGACACTGACCATAGCCAAATGCAACACTAGTGAAAAAACAGTTTGAAAAGATGAGGAGGGAAAACCATCAGTGGCCTCCACCTGTTAAACCATTCCTGTTTTGGGTGTTGTCTCTTGTTGCCCCTCTAGTGCACCTGTTGTTAATTTCATTAACACCAAAGCAGCTGAAACTAATTAACAACTCCCTCTGTTACTTAACTGACCAGATGCTATACTCTAATTAAAAAGTGTTTCTTTAATTTGTTTGAGCAGTATTTATATATATATAGATATATATATATATATATAATGTGTAAAATCATAATGGTGGAAAACAGAATAACAAGCCCTAGTTTATCTGTCACCAATAAACTGAATGTTTTATTAAAAGTATTAATGTATTTCCTTAACCTGTTTAATTCAAATTTATGGTCAGGGATAGCCAGATACTCATCTTGCCAACACTGTACAAGGAACGATGCAGTGCTGAGCAGGGTCCAAGCCATCACAGGACATGCAGCATAGGAACTCACAGCGGGCTATTTTTATTTCTTTTTGACACCAATTATTATGAGTTCTCATGTATTTTCAGGAGGTGGGAGAAAAATAAGAGTTCCAGGAGAAAAAGTCATACAGAGACCAGTGGCGTAGCAAGGTCTGGTGGCACCCGGTGCGGAGTTTAAACTTGTCACCCCCATGTCCACCAAAATATAAAATAAAATTTATTGAGAAAGCAATTTTTTTATTCAATTGGTTAAGTAAAGAGGGCATAATGTTAATTAATTTGTAAACAATTTTTTATGAATAAAAAAAAAGTAAAATGCCTTTTTATTAATAAGCCAGTTTAATGTACAATGTAAGAAATCTTTTTTCATAGTGATAGTACCTAGTGCATAACTTTATTATTATTATAATACAATTTAATGAAAACTCAATTGTTTACAAGTTTCGTTCTCTAGGCTCTAATCCAACAAACTGTACTTTAACATGATATTTAGAATCTCTTCTTTCTAACTTTTTGTTCTGCAAATTTTGAAATTACATCTTCAAAATCAATACCTTCAGCTACAATATTTTCAATTGACAAAATGGCTAAGCTTAGAGAGTCGTGCTTGATTCATAGTGGATCTGAGATAATTCTTAATTAGTTTGAGTTTTGAAAAACTCCTCTCACATGATGCAACAGAAACACATAAAGTTAAGAAAAATCTTAATGCTAAAGTGAGATTGGGAACAGAGTCTAAAAGTTCATATTCAACCACAAACTCTAAGAATCTTAAGGAAGTCCAACCAAGAGACTCTTCTTTTGGAACTTTGGCGGCTTTTAGAAATCTTCTTAGGCGTGGAATTTCTGTAAGGATACCATCTGCAGAAAGCTCATTTTAATTTTCAACCAAACTTTGTACAAACTTGGGAAGTTCAGTTTCCGTGGTTTCGATCAGATTGCTGGGCTCTAAGACCGCAAACCGATCTGATATACATTCCATGCCTTCGCAACGTGTATCGATTTCTTGTTGAAACCTATCAATGCACTCTAAAAATTGACCTTTTCAGTTCTTGGTCCAAAGTCAGCGGCTCGTCTGCAGCCTTCTCTCCAGGCATAATTTTATTCCTCCTGACAGTTCTTCTTTTTACTACAGGAATGCCCATCTCTTCACATGTGTCTTTTGCAAATTGCAGTGCTTCCTCAACAAGGTCATTTCCAGTATCTTTTAAAAAGACCTTTACACTTCTCATCTTGATAACAGACTTCTCGAAGCTTATTCCAAGAATCTGCAAATACTTTTGAATGTGGTTGACTTCTTTTAAGACATTATTCCATAAACACAAAAAGTACAAAAACAAGAAATCACACATTGCAGGCAACAGAGTTTGAGCTGCTCCTCTGGTTTCGATCGTTTCCGAAGCATCACACATTTCCTCAATGGCATTGACAATCATTACAGCATCACATCGTTTACCCGCAATTTGTTAAAGCCCATGTAAATTATTTGACATGTTATTTTATGTAACAAAAAAGCGCATTAATATAAAACCGGCAATTTTTTGTCACCCCCTCAGAGCTGGTACCCAGTGTGGGCTTCACCCACCGCACCCGCCTTCCTACACCACTGACTGAGACAAGTAGAACATACAAATTCCACAGAGACAGTTACTGGTCCAGATTTAAAAACACATGGAACTGCATGCTGCTTTCCTATCTTTTAATCAAGTAATAAAATGAAAACCTTTTTTTGGAACAAATTGACAGCTACGGAATGATATCAAAATCAAAATTGTTTAAAGATGTATATGTTTTGCATAATACTAAGTCTAGATAGTTTCTTCATTTCGAAGCAACACGTTAAAAACTTTTAAACTTATTAATATCATTGGACCTGCAATGGACTGGCGCCATGTCCAGTGTTTGTTCCTGTCTTGCAGTCTATACTAGCTGGGATAGGCTGCAGCACACCTTACAACCTTGCTCTGGATTAAGCAGGTTAGAAAATGACATGACAATATCATTGGAACAACGTGGTGATATTGGTTAACTGGGAAAATACCAGAAAGAAACCTGTTTAATTCAATTCAGGGCTGATAGGTGGCCTCTGCTTGTCTGTGCTTGTCTGAGGCAGCTTGGGGTGCAAGGTAGGATTCACCCCCTAATATGGGCCTATTTAGAGGCGCCACCATGTATGTTTATACCACGCATGTCTACATGAACATGAAGAAAATGTGCAAACACAACACAAGGGGTCTGCCACTTTTTATGGATTGAATTTTGGATTTATAACACAGGAGACATAGTAGATCAGTGTTGCACTTCTTGATTTTTAACAAATGAGTGACTGTGTTCTGTGTTGAGTAGGGGTCTGCAACCAATCCAATAACCAATCCTTGCCAATAACAGCTCTTATTTACTTGTTTGCCTTGTTAGTGTTTTCATTCTGCTCTGTCAGGTCTTTCTTATATTGTAGAATTTTTCCTTCCTCCTGATGTCATCCAGATGATTTATGACCTGAAGCATTTTCAGCCCTTCTCTGTTTCCTACCAAATATTTTATTAACCCAAAATACATGCAGGTGTAAACAGAAATAAGTTGACATTTGCATCTTATTACTTATTAGGATTAATTAAAACCAGTGAAGGCAGCTGAATAAGACTAAAATAAGCAAAAAAGATTGGGGAATCTTAACAAGTGAGAGAACAAAAATGAAGCATAAAAATGCTGCTTGAGTAATAAGTGCTTCAGCAGTAATAATAGATCTCTCTTTAAGAAATCGGGTTAAAACAAAAGCCTGCAACAATTATGGTCCTCTAGGACCGACTTTGCAGACTCCTTTACACAGACCACAGAAATGAACGAGATACAAACTCTATTTAATCTGTGAGCCAGCAGTGCTGTACACTGTACTACCATGACACTGCTGTTAAAATTGTATTTAAAATTCAATCTTTAAATAAGCCACAGTGCTCTCTCAATACAACTGCAAATGAAACATTTGAGTTGAAGCTCCAGTCCACATTGATGTTTTTTTTTTTATGCGAGGAATTTTATAAAACATAATTAGGCAATGTTATCCATTACAAAACAAAAATGCTCTTAATTAATTTTCTCACTTTATCAGGACTGTTATCCTGTGTTTACTAAAATGTGATACTGTATAAAGATCTGTATTGATTTAATCTTATGGCATCACCTCAGTTTTTAAATAATATCTCAGAGCTAATATGCTTTTATTTTGAATGATGAAGTTTTTGGCTCTTCTTCCTTGCTGTCAGAACAGTTCAAACAACAGCAACAAATCTTTAAGAAATATCTAATAACCTCAAGTTTCTATCCTATAAAGAACTGGCATTACATGTTTCTATAAAGTGTAAAACAAGAACATTTTACACCCTGTACTAGGGACTAACATGGGCCATATTTGTCAAAGATTAGTGCCAGTGTTCTGTTTGAGGTATTTGAGCTATTAAAGCTTATTAAAGAGGATTGATATAATTTTCTTGTGGTTTTCCATAATAATACCTATTTTTAGTTGTGTTTCATTTCAGCAAAATTCAATAAAGTGCAACCAGGGTTCATAGTTAGACACCAGATATTAGTCTTGCTTAACGAAAAGCAGAGTATATTTTACTTGACACACATCCATCCATTCATCCATTTACTGTATCTATTTTCTGATACTGCTTAATTCACAGCAGGGTCACAGTGAACTGAAGTTTAAGAAAGAGCCACCCATGGGCAGAATGCTTTGATGACCTTTGGCTATCATATTCATATGCAGACCCACACTTAACAAGAAGACTAATATAGAGAGACAAAGAAACTTAAAACACACTTTTGGAAGAAAATTTAACTACCAGGAGTAAAAGCAGGCATACATTGGGTGATTCCTCACAGACTGCAAATAGCCCCCAAATTAAATGTGCAGCTCTAAACAATGTCCAGCCATTTTAAGGAATATCTATCACATTACATTTCAATTCCTGGGTGTCAAGGCACTGGAGCCTTTTCCAGCTAAATTAAATCATAAGCATCTCCTCACATTAAACAGGATACCAATCCATTGTGGGACACCCAAATGCTCCCACACTTATTCAAACCCTGTCTGTTAAACTACAGTAACAGTGTGTTACCACTAGGGGAGCCACCAAACTCCAGACACAACTCCAAAGACACAAGTCCCCATGTTCAATATAAGTATTTTTTGAACAGTGTACTTTTAAAATGTTTCTTTTCCCACATCACAATCCTTTTTTCTCCTTCTCTCTTCCACTCCTCCCAGTTGAGCTTTGTCCATCTCCTTTCTCAGCTCCGACTCCCAGGATGAAGTGGAGGGCCTCCATTGAAGCCCCAACCCAGTAGTACTTCTGGTGTCAACTGCTTGACTCGAGGAAGCAATTCCAGGTCAGGCAGAACCTGAGCCTTCACTTCTTGATAGAGGCCCCTGGCGGCCACCACAGAAACCAACAGGACAGTCTTATGAGACCAAAACTCCCATGCTGCCCTGTGGGTGTCAATGCCATGGTTCACCATAAGGGATGCTGCCACCCAGTTTATGGGTAATGACCTGCATGTGAAAGGCAGTCAACCATTGATAGATAGATAGATAAATAGATAGATAGATAGATAGATAGATACTTTATTAATCCCAAGGGGAAATTCACATACTTTAGCAGCAGCATACTGATAAAAAACAATATTAAATTAAAGAGTGATAAAAATGCAGGTAAAACAGACAATAACTTTGTATAATGTTAATGTTAACCCCCACCACCCCCCCACCTGGGTGGATCTGAAGAGTCGCATAATGTAGGGGAGGAAAAATCTCCTCAGTCTGTCAGTAGAGTAGGACAGTGACAGCAGTCTTTCGCTGAAGCTGCTCCTCTGTCTGGAGATGATACTGTTCAGTGGAAGCAGTGGATTCTCCATGATTGACAGGAACCTGCTCAGCGCCCGTCGCTCTGCCACGGATGTCAAACTGTCCAGCTCCATGCCCACAATAGAGCCTGCCTTCCTCACCAGTTTGTCCAGGCGTGAGGCGTCCTTCTTCTTTATGCTGCCTCCCCAGCACAACACCGCGTAGAAGAGGGCATTCAGCACAACCGTCTGATAGAACATCTGCAGCATCTTATTGCAGATGTTGAAGGATGCCAGTCTTCTAAGGAAGTATAGTCGGCTCTGTCCTCTCTTGCACAGAGCATCAGTATTGGCAGTTCAGTCCAATTTATCATCCAGCTGCACTCCCAGGTATTTATAGGTCTGCACTCTCTGCACACAGTCACCTCTGATGATCATGGGGTCCATGAGGGGCCTGGGTCTCCTAAAATCCACCACCAGCTCCTTGGTTTTGCTGGTGTTCAGATGTAAGTGGTTTGAGTCGCACCATTTAACAAAGTCCTTGATTAGGTTCCTATACTCCTCCTCCTGCCCACTCCTGATGCAGCCCACGATAGCAGTGTCGTCCGCGAACTTTTGCACATGGCAGGACTCCGAGTTGTATTGGAAGTCTGATGTATATAGGCTGAACAGGACCGGAGAAAGTACAGTCCCCTGCAGCGCTCCTGTGTTGCTGACCACAATGTCAGATCTGCAGTTCCCAAGACGCATATACTGAGGTCTGTCTGTAAGATAGTCCACGATCCATGCCACCAGGTATGTATCTACTCCCATCTATTTCAGCTTGTCCCTTAGGAGCAGAGGTTGGATGGTGTTGAAGGTGCTAGAGAAGTCCAGAAATATAATTCTTACATGTTTGTTTTATTCATTGTTATATTCTGACTCCTTTGCTACCGTTTTACCAAACTGGTTTCTGTAGAACTCCAAACTAGGAGAAAATTTTATTTTACGGGGCAATTTAATACTCTGCACAATTACTATGGTCTGCATAGTTCATTATGTGTACCTATCCATGTAATTTCATTGCCAGGAGTTGTAGTCCATCATGAAAATACAGAATGTTAGTCATCCAAAAATGACACTGATTTTCTTCAACCAGTCTCTTCATTCCACCATTTTCAGATCCTGTTATATGCATTACAAAGGCACAGAGAGCTAGAGATGGAACAATTGGAATAAAGCAAAAACTAAGCCTCAGCAGGGTGATATACCTTTGCAGGGCTTCATTAAGCATACACACACTTGCTCATATGTGCCCTACTTAGAAATTACACTTAATTCAAAAATATTGTTGTCATTTTGGAGGAAATGAGAGTTGTAAAGGAAAGTGAATGCGGGCAACAAGGTGCATAAGTAAACTTCACTCAGACAGTTATCTACTGAATCTCGGAATCTAACCAATGTTAAATTTGAGGAGCTAACCACTGCACCACGGTGCCACAACCCATTGAGTACTATTTATAAAAGTATGCACTTAATTTTCATTGCATCATATTCGGGGTTTCCCTATAAGACACAACAAGAGAAAACAATGGAAAACTGCAAGACAGGGAAGTGGTAGGTCAAGTGTACACTCTTTTCTTTTAACTAGTTAAAATGATAGCTGACATTTTTTTTTTAATCTGTAAAACACAATTTAGAAGATTACCATATATGGCTGAAGAAAAGCAAATGCACCCTGCCCCACTATGTCACCCAATTATACCACTCACAAATTATGATACTATTGCTCTATCCACCTATTTTTACAATGCAAGATTGTGAGGATTTTAAAACATTCCTTGTAAAAATGAGCAAAATGCACAAAGCTAGTCTGAAAGAGATGCCAGTTTGGAAAAGACCATACTCACCCATAAGGCTTCAAATTCTGTGCCACTGCAACTATTAAAAAAATGTTCTATAAAATAGCGTAACGGATAACTGGAGGCAAAGAAAAGTTTCATTTGTCCAGATGGTACTATTCTACGTGTCTTTGTCTGATCTTTCCCAGGGTGGACACTGCAGTGCCAAGCACTAGTGAAAAAAGATGTGATTGTTAAATCAGCAAAACAGAAAATGTGTACTTTTGGATGTGATATTTCTTTTACAGTAGATCTTATTTTTTATATTTTACAATATGTATTTATTTTTGCATTATGGACACCTTAAGAGACTCTTAAATTTTTAACCCAGTAACTTTTAATAATTCTGTACCCAATGATTACTATAAATTCACTGATTATAGTGTAGTCATCAGTTTTATCCACATTAGCTCCTTTTGCTCTCTTTTCAGTGTGGATCTAATTTCACAGCATGCCTCAAGATCATGAAAATATATTAGCTTTGTTAAATAAGACCTGCTTGCATTTTTAAAAACTTTAAGATATAATACAGAAAGCAGCCCTGTTCTGACTTAAACTATTGTTCTTTATTACAACTCAAATATACTGCTTGTTAGAAAAATATAATGCAAATCTCTTAAATTTCTATATCCCATATTAAAGAAAAGATTAAGCAAACAGCAATTACAAAGGGAATATCATTCCAAGTATTACACCAGCTAACTGCAGAGTAATCACAATCTATCACATTCTTTCTTCCATCCTTCCATTTTCTCCATTTTCTGGGTCACAGAGTACTGGAGCCTAATCAGCCATCATCAAGTATAAGACAGACCACAGCCCTGAATTAGTCCACTTCTACAAATTTCAACAAGACAATGGTAGAAACTAGAGTTTTCAGTGGAATTAAATTTGACACCCGGCTATACAGTAGTTAGATACTTGTTGCTTACTCTGCTGCTATACAGTACACTGGAAATGTCTACTCATTTTTAAACATATTTTTAATTAGCATCCTTATTGTTTGGGACAGATAAAGCCATCATATGTCATTTTGTGGAAAAACTGTGTCCGTGTTTTATGCTGGAACAAATTTTATAATTCTTTAAGAAGCAGCTTCACTAACTGGTGTCAAAAAATAAGAAGAGTCCACTAAACAATACAGAAAACAGCACAGATCAAAGAATAAATATATAAGATACTAGAAGCTGTGCCAGTAGATTATATACACTAAAATATAATTGTGCAAAATTGTTATTAAAGCAGTGATTTTTTTTAATGAGAGTATTTCAGAATTTAGTTTCCATTGAAAACCTGTTTTTTAATACTCCTAGTAATGCTCATTCACATGAAATGAAACTTCACTTTCTAAAGTCCTAAAGAGCCTCTCACAGGCAGGATTAGGTAACTGCATTTCTCTCTTCCACCAATTCACATGATATGTCTGCTCACAGCTCATTATCAAACATGAAGAGAGATTCTAAGTTCAGGACTCTTCATTGATTAGCCTTTCAGGCCTCAGATATCATCTTCTGTCCACATATTAGCCAATCCACTTCTTGGGGAAATGAAAGCTTATTGAACTTGAAGAAAATGTAAGCAAAAAAGCATAGAGAGGCTTTTTCCTCGGAAAAACTAATGCTTCAGAAAAAAATAAATTGTGTGAAAATGCCAAGCATTAAAGGACATATTATTATATATATAATTGATATTATTATATATTCATATTATATTTATAATTTGTGTACAAGTCAATTATATGTTGTATTGTTAGCCAAAACTGAAAGCACTTTATGTACCAGATATTAAATAAAGTTACACATTCCCAATATTATTTTTATTTATTTGACGTGTTTTTGGAAAACAATAGCCTACATGTTTTTTTTTAACTACATCCCTCCACCAGAGTTATGGCTGTACCTTCATTCTGTTTAGGACTAAAAGCTAGTGACCTAAGTTGAAAATGTTCAGTGACACATGTTTCTTTTGAATTATGAAGTACTGTTTTCTATTTTGTATTTGTTTAAAGTGACAATGGATTCCTAATAAACCCCAAAAATTAATTTTTCCGAAAAATTTAGAAATGCTTAGGCTATGAATCTGCACCAAAAATAAAATAACAAGCAAACAACCATCAAACCTGTTTCTAGACTTTAAATTTAGATTCAGAAAAATCATGCAATGAATTACCACAGTGATAAGCTGAATGGAGGCAGAGTGATTAGTGCTGCTGCCTTATGGCTCCACAGTATTGGCTCTGAACTCCATGCTTGGCTGCCTTCTGTGTTCTCATGTCTGCATTGGTAAGTGCTGGTGCATTCATACAAGTGCCTTAGGATGGATTAGCGACCTGTCTAGAGATGTTTCTCACATTGTGTCCAGTGCTGCTGGGTAGGCCCTCATACTCCAACGACCCTGAATTGGATTAAGTGGGTTTAATGTTTAATTATCAAGCCAATGTTGACGTATTTTAAAAAGTGTACTTAAAGCAATCCATAATATGAAGTAATATCAAAATGCTCTTTATTTTCCATTTCACTTTCAATTGCCTCTTTATGAATGTGATGACCTGGTGGCAGTTTCATTGATGGTTTTTGCCAATTTCTTAGTACTTACAAGTTAAGCTTTGGGTCCATTTGACCACAGCCCAAAAAGGCAGATGTGAATGGATTTTTACATATCTGAAACAAAACAAATTGTACCTTTGTACCCTCTCTTGTAGTGAGAAGTCAAGTAAAATGTCATCTTTTATTGGCTAACTAAAAAAGATTACAATATGCAAGCTTTCGAGGCAACTCATCTTTTTTAGTTAGCCAATAAAAAGTGTCACTTTACTTCACTTCTCACTATATTCATAATGGCTAACACGGTACAGCACCCTAGTACTACTGTACCCTCTCTTGAAATTCATCAAGTTGCGCTAAATACAATAACTAATGGAAAGGTCACGATTTAAAGATTAAAACAGAAATGTTAAAATTATTATAAATCAGTTTAAGCAAAAGACAAACATGGCAACCAAAAGTGGAAACTGTTAGGGAGGCTTGTGTTAGCCTTTTGTAAATCTACAATTGATCAAACTTTTATCATCATTTTAATCATGATACAAGTAGCTTAAAAATAAAAATGCAATCACCATAACATTTAATTTCAATTTGCGTATGACGTACAGTATTGTAATCCATGAAATTTTGATGAATTTGCAATACTTAAACCCTCATATGTTACTAGTTAATGCTACTCAGACATGCTTGATTTTACATACTCTAGGCAGAAGAGTTGTTATATTACAGTACATGACACAGTAAATATAAGTTTAGCACTAAACAATAATTTCCTCTCAATAATAAAATTGGTGCTGTAAAACTGAATTATCTTATTTGCATGCAAAAAAAACCATAGCTATATCAGCTTTATACTTTACATGACAAATTTAGTACAAATTAATGAAATGTGATGAGTCAAAAACAAATCATTTGACATTTCAATAAGTGTTTCCAAAGCCATGCTGAAATAATTAAGGTAAGTCAGGTGTTTTCTTTTGGAGACAAGCATCTAGCTTTCATCGTAGTTATTTCTTGTTTCTGAGACGTTAGATGAAAATTGAAATTTTACACTACGTTATTATTTTTGCATATTGATTTATTGGCAGTTCAAATTTAGTTCCTGGCTTTTACCTGATGCTGTCACTTTCAGAATAGAACTCCAGTCCCCACGAACTTTGAGTCAGGTTAGCTGCTCTAAGAAACAGAATGGTAAATGATTTTCTGGTAATTTTAAAAAAGAAGTGCCATCATTTTTGATTTTATTTTTAATTTTATTTTTAAAATATAATGTTTTACTGGTGCCTTAAAGGTCCATGAGTATGCATGTTCATTTTTCTTTATCTTTCAAATGTACTAAAACATAATTTTCTAGTATGCTTTTATAGCATTTAAAAAGTTTAAATGTGTTTACTATACTGTACATAAATTCCTACACACTAAACTAACTATCAAAGTAAAGACTATTTTTAACAAAAATCCATATTATACCTCATATGGTTAGTTTGGCCTTAAGGACGCAATCAAAACAGGAAATGTGAGTGCAAGACACATGAGGAGGAGAAAAGGCATAGAAAGCACAATGAGAGTCATATTCAAAGATGGGAAATATAAAAGTGGACAGAAGGAGAGCAAAACACTTTGTTAGGGTCTGTGAATCAGGCTTCATTGGAACACACTCGTGAGGGTGTCAAGAGAGGCTCAGACACACAAGGATACTGAGAAAAGGCCTTAAAGTTACCCATAGGGAAAGAGATGTTAAATATTTTTAAATGTATTCTATTATCTTTGTTTGACAGGTAACATGGCTAGTTTATTTATACTGTAGTTCATTAAAATGCACATTCTGCCCACTGATTTTTCTCTGGGTACTTCAGTTTTCCCTCTATATCCCAAATACATGTAGGTTAGGTTAATTTACAATTCAGAATTGGTCCATTGTGGATGTACATTGGCACCTGGTAGTTGGTGGTCCAGATCTGCTCCATCATCTCAGTATCTAAAAAGAAACAGACCTTAATAAATATAGAACAGTTGCTTTGGCATCCATATTAAACAAAACTTATCAGCTCCTCATCTTGTCTAACCTCAGGAATGCTACAAAAGTTTTCCTTGACACAGTGGATGACACAGTGAATTTGGGAACAAAATTCATCTGCTAACATCCGGACACCCCGGATTCATGAGGAGCTTGTTTTTAGATTTTGGGTTCCGCCTATCATCCCAGAGCTATTAGACATGACACTCACATAGTGAGTCAGTAGATGAAACACTTCCTGACTGACAGGAAAAAGAATGTTCATTTTGAATAACACTTGTATGACTGCCAAACCCTCAGCACTGATGCACTGCAAAGATGTGTGTTCTCTTCTCCCTGTTTACAAATGAATGCACCTCTTGTTACAAATCCATCAAACTCCTCAAGTTTGTAGATGATACCTGTTTCAAGTCAGGCCTCACATACTTCAAACCTTGAGGCCTATACATTCCTAAAAAGTATAAAATCCCAAACATATTTTGACCTAATTAAACAATATTAAGAAGTTTAACTTATTAATTTAAATAAAGAAGTTCAAAAAGAATTCAAATATTTCTAAACATTCAAAATTCAAAAAATCTGAAAACTAAACTGAAAAGGCAAGAAATACTAAAATTCATTGAAAGAAACATAAACAAACCAAGTAAATAAGTCAAAGAGAGCCCAAACTATTCAAAATCCAAAATTTCAGAAATCTATAGCACTAAAGCCAGAGAGGAAAGCAGACAATCCAAAACCAAGAAATAAAAAAGAAAATCACATATCTGAAAAAGAGTAATAGCAAAGGAAGCTGAATGACAAAAGCCAGGGGAAATTAATGCCAACAAGGTGGTTTTCGGCAGAGACCTGAGAGACTCAGGTGGAATTACAGGAAATTCCAAGAATGTAAATAAAAAACAAACACAGGTTGGGTGAAAATTATAAAAGGACAAAAACCAAAAAAAGCCAAAAAAAAAAAAACCTAGTTGTAAACACACCACCCTAAAAGGCCTCATACTTAACAATTATTAAACCATACATATCTTCCAGTCTGGTGTAGTCACAATATTCTGAACATTTAGACAACATAAGAAGTGATTTTTGACTTCAACCTTATCATATGTCACTGGTGCTAAATTGCTCAATTGTCAAGAAAGCTGAATCATTTAAGAAAAAATGGTGGAATGAGAATATCACTTGCACCATTTAGAATGATCAAAAGAGAATGCTTTTCCTATGCCAGGTAAAGATATTCCTCTCATACAACTTCTCATGGACAACAGTGGTCCAGTTCTGCACAACAATTATTGATTTCATCAGTAACTGTCTAGTTTAATGCTGACTCTTCTCAGGCTGAGGCCCAATTACAGCACATCTTCATATCTTGTGAAAAGATCACTGGCTGTTGGTTGCCAGCTACCCAAGTACCCTCTTATGGTAAAGAAGCATGTGGTGAGAGTGTCTTCTGGGCCATCCTACACTATTTCAGTGACTACCCTCTGGTAAACACTTCTGGGCAGTGCAAAATAAACCATAGTACTAGTAGCTGGTGGTCCAGATCTGACCCATCATGCCCAGTATCTAAAAAAAACAGGCCTTAATGAATATAAAACAGTTGGCTTGGCATCCATATTAAACAAAACTTATGAGCTCCTCATCTTGTCTAAATTCAAGAATGCTACAAAAGACTTCCTTGACCAGTATGCCACTTAAATACTTTTTTCCCAGGTGGAGGTGTACTAAATGATCAGGTTTGACTACCTGTGTATACTTGCACATCTTTGAAGACATTGCACATTACTGTCCTTATCCTGCACTCTACAGAGCAACTATAGCCTCTTTTTTACATTTTACTGCTGCCACATTTTTTTGACCCAGTGTTATGCAGTGACACTCATTACTGTACTCTCAAAGAACTCTTGCACACTCTAACCTTATAGTACATATTTTTAAGTTGTGCTTTATACAGCATGCTTAATTTGAAGCACTATCCCAGAGGTCCCCAACTCCGGTCCTGGAGTGACCCAGTGGCTGCAGGCTTTCATATCTAACCCTTTTCTTAATTACTGCACTTTTTTTTTCCATCTAATTGACTTCTTTTGAATTAATTTTAATTGACTTGTTTTTTAAGATTTGTTCCCCTGAATTTCTTCATCATTCCTCTGAATTGCTTCATTTCTTCCCTTAAACAGAAATGAAATGTGAAGTAAATGATCCAACAGAATACCAACTAAGTCAGGGACTCCAACTCCAACCAGTTACACTCCAAACAGCTGCTTAATTAGGCGCTGAGTTTTGTTGTTAATTAAACCCGTTGTTTGGTCCCATGGCTTGTTGCTGCTCTCATTGTGCAACAGCATACATTTCCGAAATTGATCTTCTCTTTTCTAAGAGCACTGTTAAAATATTTTGGGGACCTGAGCAGATCATCATTCCTGAGACCTTCACCTTTCTTTATTTTCAGATACTGTATGATCGACACAGTTTGCTGAACATGTTTTGGCTCATTTTGTATCTCATTATTGTCTGGCTGCTAATTAAGGAAAAAGAAACAATTAAGGGGGCTGAGTCTTCAAGAGCAAGTTAATTACAATTAATTCAAAAGAAGTTAATTAGCAGCAAAAACAGGTCACTAATTAAGAAAAAGGTTAGAATGAAACCCTGCAGCCACTGGAGCCCTCCAGGACCAGAGCTGGGGACCCCTGTACTATTCTATAACAGCCTTGCACACTTATATTGTGTGTATATGGTTTTAGTGAAAGTGATTTGTATTTATCAGTGTGAATTTTACAACGCACTATTTTACTCTTCTATTATTTTTATATTTTCTTTATTGTAATATAACCTGATGTATACATTGTGCTACCAAGACAAATTCCTTCTAGTACAATATGCATAGGTCTACCTGGCCAATAAAATGATTCTAATTAAGAGAACAAAAAAAAAAAACCATAACTGACTGCATATGTATTTTGGAGATTTTAATTTCTATGTGTTTATTCTACATACATTCTTTGTTTGGCACAAATTCTATGGTCAGGGTAATAAAAATCTAATTTTTGTATTCTAAAACTATTATTGTGAAATTCAGACATGTGTTCTTTCTTTCTTTTAGATACACTACATCTATAATTTTTACAACTATCTTAATGTTAGCAATCCTGATCAGCCTTCAACATTAACAGATGTTGGATTTAAATTAAATCAGACAAGTTAAAACCCAAATTTAATAATCTGGAGTCCTGTAAACAATTATGAAAATATGCTTGTTTATTTGTAGTTTTGAGTGGTGCATGATTCAAAAGCAAGCCTCATAATTGTTGTGTATCCTGCTGTGCCCAGTGTCAGTGGACCAATTAATGCAGAGAGGGAGGATGAATCCACACTCCAATTAGGAATCACTGACATTCAGTCAGGACAAATATAGTGGTTAAAAAAACCAATGGCAAGTGAAACTAGTTACAATGAACAGTGTCAATTTCAGTTCTGTAAAATGTATGAAGTATATCACTTCTAACATATAAAGATGCTCCAAATACAGTGTGGCGGGTGGCTGGGGGCTGTGCCCAGCTGGGACGCTTAGAATGACTGAGAGAGGGAGTATGCCTCCCCAGGACCACGACAGGGCAGCCGCCCTGGCTTGTATGGCGGACATGGGAATGAAGCATGGAAGCTCAACCCTATAGGGGCTCGTGGCCACCAGCAGGGGGTGCCTGCACGAGTAAGGAGCCCTGGACATCAGCACTTCCGCCACACCCGGAGATGCTGGCGGAAGAAATACCAGGAATACCCGGAGTGCTTCTGGGTGCTCATGCGCCACTTCCGACACACCAGGAAGTGCCACAGGAAGCTCATCAGGGGGCACCTGGAGCACATCCATGTGGGAATAAAAGGGGGTGCTCCCTTCAGTCTTTAGCCAGAGTAAGGAGGAAGAGGATGAAGCTCGGAGAAGAGGAGTGGAGGTGGTGAAGGAAGGTGCATTGAAAGGCCCAAACTTGAGGGTGATTGGTGCAGGGGCACTGTGTTCTGTGCGGGACTACATTGTGTAAATATTGTAAATAAACATGTGTGTTGAACTTATTGGTGTCTGCCTTTCTGTGTCCGAGCTGTACTTCCACAACAGCAATATATATTTTCACATTCAAGGGCAGGAGAAACATGCAAACTTGACAATGAGGACACCATCATTCCAGAACTATGTCAGGTTCCAAAAGATTTGAGGTGACAAATCTTCCTCCGAAACCAGAGTGCCGCGTTATTAGGATGCCAAATTTGCCTAAATTCAGTAGATGAAATTTATGCTCTGATAGATCTGTCCCTGGGTAGTTGTTGGTGCTATGATTGTGAAAAAGAAGTGTCTATGAGTAACTGCAGCTCATTCACAAACTCACATAGTAGGACCGCTGAGCGCTAAAATGCATAGCATGTAAAAATCGCCACACAAGCCTAAGATCACAATATGCAATGCCAAGTGTCAGCTGAGAGATGAATCAAGCTATACCTTCTGGCAGTCTGATGGACGAATGTGGGTTTGCTGGATGCTAGGAGAATGTTACCTTCTGGAATGCATAGTTCCTAATGTAAAATTTAGTGGAGGAGAGATAATTGTCTGGGGCTGTTTTTCAGCATTTGGGCTAGGCCCCTTGGTTCCAGTGAAGGGTACTGTTAATGCTACAACATACAAAGACATTTTAGACAATTGTTTGCCTCCCACTTTGTGGTAACAGTTTGGGAAAGGTCCGTTTCTGTTCCAGCATGACTGCTGTTGTGCAAAAGGCAATGCCTATAAAGACATGATTTAACGAGTTTGGTGTAGAGAAACTCAAGTGGCCTCCACGGAGCTCTGACCTCAACCCTATTAAAAACCATTGGGATGAACTGGAATTCTGATTGCGAGCCAGGTCTTCTTGTTCATCGTCAGTCCCTGACATCAGAAATGCTCTTTTGACTTAATGAGTGCAAATTCTCACAGATAAACTCCAAAATCTTTTGGAAAGCCTCCCCAGATAAGTAGACACTGTTATAGCAGCACAGGGGGTATGGGTCAACTCCATATTAATGCACGTTGGGAATGGGGTGCCCATCAAGCTCATATTGGTGTGATGGTCAGATACCCACAGACTCTTGGATATATAGTGTATCTAGTAGCAGGTAACGTCCATTTTGCCTACAAGCAGTCTGAATTCATCAAGGCATAGATTCAGCAAGATGCCAGAAACATTCAACATATGATTTTAACTCATACTGAAATGATAGCATCATACAATTTTTGCAGATTTCTGGCTACATATTCAAACTGTAAACCTCCCGCTACACCTTATCACAATGATTCTCAAAATGACTGAGATGTGGCAGCTATGCAGGCCATGGAAGTAAACTGAAATTACTGTCATGTTTGTAGAATCAGCTTGAGAATATATATAGTATACTGTATATATAGTATAAAGAGACCTAATGTGGGGCCAAGAAAACATTCTGCATGCCAGTTCGCTATCATCACCAGTTTGTACTGGTTTGTCAGAAAGCAAGACAGGTCCATGAATTCTGATCCTACAATCTACATGATGCAGCAGAAATCAAGATTTATTAGAACGGGTGACATTTTTCCAATCTTTATTCATTCAGATTTGGTGATCAAATACCCATTCTAGCCTCATCTTCCTTTTCTTTGCTGACAAGAAAGGAATTCAGCACTCTCTGTACCCCACCTGCTTTACAGTCTGACGTGCTATCTTTTCAGAGATACCCATATGCACATCACTATTGTATGATGTTGTTGTTTGAATATTTGTAGGCTTTGTGTTTGATTGACTGAAATTGGCTATTCTTCCATTACCAAGGTGTATCTGAAGCAGAACTACTGCTTCCTGCGTATTTTTTCCTTATTACATTGTTCCTTTTAAACTTTGGATGTTGATGTGCATTCAGATCTGAGGAGAACAGGTGTGTCTAAGATGATGGAATTACCACATCTGGCACCACCTATCATTCCGATCAAAATCAAACTCACATATTTCCCATTCTAAATTTATTTCTAACGACACCTCTTATACATGGCTTTTAAATGTCCTGTATGCATTGAGTTGCAGGAACATGATTAGGGTTAGGGTTAGGGACTGTTTGAAGAAGCAGACTATTTGCAATAATAAGAAGGTGTGCTTAATAAAGTGGCTACTTAGTGTACATTCAGTACCATGTGGTGTAGTGGCCAATGCATTCATCATTAAACCTTAAGGTTGACAGTTATAATCTCAAATGTGATCCAGCATGTAACTCTGCGCTTAGCTGCAGTTAAATTTTAAAAACGTACATGAGAACAATTGTACTATGCTATCATACTTATGTAGTGCCTGGGAATGGTGTTTTAGTATACAAACACATTTAACCTGTGAACAATATGAATTCTTATGTATTTATCTTGATGAAAACAAATTACACTTATTATTCATTTAATTAGATCTTTGAATTATGTACTACCAGATTGTTACACAATAAGTGGTATAGCAGAAAAGCAAATCTATAACCATATTAATAAAACATGTACTGAACGAGCGCCCAGTAGTAACTTTATTTAAGAAAATGACAAGCATGGCTGGTGTGATATTAGTTCTTCAGTATGTGTAAAATTTAAAAAAAATTGAGAAAAGTTGTTTTAGTATAGAATGCTCTAATATCAGGTGACATGGCAACACAGTGGTAACACAGCTGTCTTGCAGTAAGGTGACTAGGGTTTACATCTGAGGTCCTCCCTGTGTGGAGTTTGCATGTTCTCCCCTGTGACTGCATGGGTTTCCTCCGGGTACTCAGGTTTTCCTCCCATTGGCCAAAGACATGCAGATCAGGTGAATTGGTAATGCTAAATTGACCCTAGTGTGTGCTTGGTGTGTGTGTGTGTGTGCCCAGTGATGGAATGGTACCTTTTGCAGGGTTTGTTCCTGCATTGTGCCCTCTGCTAGCTGGGATAGGCTCCAGCACCCCTGCAACACTGGTCTGGATTAAGCAGGCTAGAAAATTTGTTGTTTTACATCATCTAATCAAAAGCGACTGCAACTGTAGTTGGAGATCGTTAGTGTCAGTATTTTTAACATGAACTAACATTACAAAAAATGGTCAAAAATAAAGTTCAATTTAAGAAAAAAATGGAAGGTACTGTCCTTATTAAAAAAGTATGATACATCTAAATCATTTAACCTGATCACTCTACAGTATAAATACAGTAACATAATACAAGTCTAGTACACAAGTGTATATCACCAAGTTTTTCTGTAAAAATGCTATACTTTTACTAGATTACACAAAATTGCATTTCAGTGCTGTGCGTCTCTTGCAGTGTGAGATCTCACATTCAACAGTTAAAATGCAAAACTTATGAGCTTGCATCTACAAAATATCTCCTCTGAATACTTATAACATTGTCCTTATTTTTCAAGTAAATCACATAGGACCTTCAGGACTGGTAAATTGTGTTTGCAGAATATGTGTGACAGGTTACAAATATTTGTTTGTAGTTGGTATGAAAATGAATTCTACATCTTTTTAAACTGCAATCTCGGGAGTACATTTTACTTTTATGTTTATAAGTTGTACCATTCTTAGTGAAATCTGTCTTGAACCTTCACAAAGCACCTAAAATATATGTTCAAATATACAATCCATAGCCAAAAGATTATTATCTCAGGCGTGCCTGTGTAATACAATTTAGCACTTTTGTTGAAACAACATGTACATTTTTAGCCTACCAATCCTGGAGACCACATATCAATAGTATGCCACATTGAGCAGATATGCCAAGGTAACCTAAAGGTGTCTAATAACTCAAATGAGGTGCAACCTCTGGTGATAAATAAATAATATTGGCTGGATGTTACACACTTGATGCAAACTGGACTGCAAATTTTAAATACTGTTTTTGGTTTTTTTTTTGATGTGCAGGAACCAATACCTTGATGACATTTAACTCTTTTATGACATAAACCTGACTGTACATCTAATGCTTCTGCTTTGATAAACACGTTCAGGTATCTTACCTAATAATTATCTTTTTAAGTTCTCTTTACAACTGCATATTTATAAAATACAAAAATACAGTTGTGAATCTCTGATGATTTATATCATAAATGCATGCAAATTAAATAGATCTTTGTCCCTTTAAACAAGCTTCATTGCAAAAATCTCAAATATGTATGTTTTTAATAAATCTGTAGAAACTGCATTCTCCCCTTAGGAGAAATCCAAGTCAAAAGCCCGATACTCTAAGTCTGGCACTGAGGCACTCCTGAGGTGCAGTGTACTGTTTGTAACAATTAAAATAATACACCTGTACTACCATTGTCTCTGTACAGCAGCCACATGGGGTCTCATTAGTATTGTATTACGGTTGTATGGGGAAGTGCATAATGGCCCATAATGAAAAATGCCAAATTTTCGATCTAATAAAAATGAAATTGATTAATGAAAACCACTTTCGGGGGAAGAGTTACGGCGTTGTTAGAAATAAAAAATGATGTATTAATCCGCCACTCTTACAGATGGTTCTAACCTCCTGACAACTGCTATTCATTTGAGATGCTATTAGCATGCATAATTATGCTAATTAAGTTGTAATTAAGTGCTAATTCTTCAGAGAGCTTTTTTGTCTATAATTTAATACACCTCGGCTGAGAGGATTTCTTAAAGCTGCTTTTTTTGTTCAATTTCTTTTTCTTATTTCTTTATTTTAAGCTATAACTCTTAAAGTGGCTGCCTTTGGTAAAATACCTGTGTAAATTAACACTATGCATACATGCATCTCAAGGACAACAAAGGAGCACTTTCACTGCAAGAACAATATTTAAAGACCAAAATGTTTTACTGTGTGCCAAAAACATTTCTCTTAAAAATCATCAAAAATTAAGTCCCAACCTCCAACCAAAATGTTGCTTTCTGACTTCAGTATATTTAACTTAAATACTTTCTAACACCTACTTAGTCTGCTGTAGCCCATTTTTGTGTGCAGTTTTATTATAGTCTTGTAACTACAGAAAGATACATTTGTATTAATAACTGCATGCAGTTCGGAGTGATATTGTCCTCTCTAAGAAATAACTGGCAATTTTAATGAATTTAAAAATTTACTGTTTCACATTATTAGAGATTATTATGCAGCTGATGTGAATTATGCAGCTGATGTGATTCTGTATCATTTCGTGATGAAGTCTGCCCATCAGTGCTTGTCAAACTATAAATGTCTGGAATCTATCACATACTGACAATAGCACTAATAAGGATGACAACTTCAAAATAGCAACAAGACAGCTGAAACCATGATCCAGCACACAAACCACACAAACATATTCACTTTAAGGGTGTTGTCCTACCATTAAACAATGGATAATATTTTACAGGAAACAAAATATATCTCTTATCCATGGCTGCAGATTTTAAATTCACCCATGTTCACTGCAGGGTTGACAGGTATATCTTTACCTGGCCAGAATGTTGTGGTGTCCATTTAGTTATCTTATTTCCAGCTGTTGATGACCTAATGGGAAAACAGCTCAGAAACCTTTGAGTCTTTAATTACTGGTGTTTCAATTCAGCACTTAAACAGTTTAAATCTATTATGATTGGCTTTTTTCGACAATTAAGCCATTCCTCCCTAGCAAGTCCTCTTTTCTAATAAAAGAAATCAGCTTATCTAATATATAAAGCAGAGTCGATGTATGTTTGTTTGTCCGCCATACAAATCTCCACCGGGCGTCCAATTGCCACCAAACTGGGCATAGGGCTTCTTTGTGACTAGGAGGAGGTCATGGGGTATGTTTGGTTGGGAAAAATGTTCGGAGTGAAGAGCAGGACACCTTTTCACCGACACTTCCGTACACGTCCCCGTACTTGCCAACAGGAGAAGGGCTGCTGATGCAAGACCGGATGAATCAGCTCAAGAAAGAGAAACCAACAGGAGAAGGGCTGCTGATGCAAGACAGGATAAATCATCTCAAGAAAGGGAAACCAGGATGAATCATCTCAAGAAAGGGAAACCAGGCTGCTTGCCAAAAGAGAAGGGCTGCTGATGCAACAGCAGATGAAACATCCGAAGAAAGGGAAGGCAGGCTGTCTGCCCAGATGTAGAATTGTAAGATCCACTTCCAATGCCAGAAAAAAGTCTATTTCAAGGGCGTCTGAAACACCACTGAAGAAAGGGAAGGCAGGCTGTCTGCCCAGACGTAGAATTGGAAGGTCCACTTCCGATGCCAGAAAAAAGTCTATTTCAAGGGCATCTGAAATGCCACAGCAGACAGAACCCAGACTGGAGGAATAAAGAAGTAGAACTGCTACGTCACGAGCCAATGAAACTCCCGAACAAACGCAATCCTGTCTGGTGTACCAAAAAATTACAGCTACTACTTCAAGAGCCTATGAAACATCTGAACAAAGGGAAACCAGGCTGTCTGCCAACAGGAGAAGGGCTGCTGATGCAACATGTAGACAAATGCAGCACGATTTAAAAAATATGGCTTTCGCATATAACCGACAGGTTGCATATCATGAACATCCTGTTGCTGTTATTGGCTGAATGGATCATATCTGTGTTCATTGTAGAGCTCTAAAATGGAAAGGAGAATCACCGGGATTGTGTTGCTCAAATGGGAAGGTGAAACTGCCATCTCTACTTTGTCCACCTGAACCTCTACACTCTTTGATGTCAGGATTAACACCAATTTTAAAGCATTTCTTGAACAACATCAGAAAGCCATATTGCTGATTACCTGTGCACTTGCTAGTCCATTTAAATTATGGGAAAAATACAAAACAGGTCTTAGTGAAGACATTTTAATACAGCTTAGAATCTTGCTGTGACAGTTGACTTCTGTGAAGAGATCTATAACACAGCTCTGACGCTTTTAGAAGACCTGTGTCGCTCAATGGCAGGGAAATCCTTACAAGTCCTTGGGTTACCATCTCCTATCCGAGACTCGGACGACAACTGTCTTCTGAAATCTTACACGAAACAAACTATAGCTTCAAAGATCTTGAAAAATACATCTCTGAAAATGAGCCACGGCTGGTGACAGATCAGAGAGTTGCTTACAATACCATATTGAATCTCATGCAGTACATACAAACAAAGGATATATTGTTTTCCTTCATGCACCTGGTAGAACTGGAAAAACATTCCTCATCAACCTGATTTTGGCCAAGATTTGTCAGCAAAGGAAGATTGCATTGGCAGTGGCATCTTCAGGTGTTGCTTCCACTCTCCTTCAAGGAGGGCGAACAGCACATTCAGCGTTGAAGCTGCCACTAAACATGGCTCATAGTGACAGTCCTGTCTGCAACATTAGCGAAGGATCAGGACAAGCCAAAGTGCTTCAAAACTGCAGCGTGATCATTTGGGATGAGTGCACAGTGGCTCATAGAAAAGCTCTAGATGCTCTTGACCAAACACTACAAGATCTATGTTCAAACAACTCTTTGATGGGAGGAACTGTTGTTGTTTTAGCTGGTGACTTCCGGCAGACACTTCCCATTATTCCAAGATCAACACCTGCTGATGAGCTGACTGCATGTCTTAAAGCATTGCACCGATGGAAATACGTCAGAAACAATACGCTCACAACAAATATGAGAGTTCATTTGTGTCATGACACCTTTGCTGACTCATTCTCTAAACAATTGCTTATGCAAGGAGATGGGAAGGTTCCTATAGATAGTATCACCGGGCTGATTGAATTTGAAAGATCCTTTTGCAATATTGTTGCAAGTGTTCAGGAGCTACAAGAAAAAATTTTCCCCAATATTCAAGTGAATTATAAAACACATGAATGCCTATCTCAAAGAGCTATTTTAGCTCCCAAGAATGACAGTGTGAACAAAATAAATAATCACATCCAGCAGATGATTCCAGGCAGCCCTATAAATTACAAATCTATCGACACTCTCATGGACCCTGCTCAAGCAGTGTTGTTTCCAACAGAGTTTCTGAATTCTTTGGAACCAGCAGGACTTCCCCCGCACAATTTGTACCTTAAAACTGGAGCACCTATCATGCTACTTCGCAATCTTGACCCTCCAAAACTGTGTAATGGGACTCGCCTTTGTGTCAAGACTCTCTAACCAAATATTATTGAAGCAACTATCATAACAGGTTGCGCAAGACGTGAAAATGTTTTCATTCCAAGAATACCGCTGATTCTGAATGATTTACCCTTTGATTACAAATGGCTACAATTTCTTGTTTGTTTGGCTTTTGCTATGTCAATTAATAAGGCTCAAAGGCAATCACTGCAAGTTGCTGGCATCAATTTGGAAAATCCATGCTTTTCACATGGACAACTCTACGTAGCATGTTCTAGAGTGGGCAATCCTCAGAATTTGTTCATTTTCGCACCACAAGGGAAAACAAAAAATATAGTGTATCCAAAGGCTCTGGAATAACCACTTGTATTACCTATTACAATAAAATGTGAATCAGAAAACTGTTTGTTCTATTTCTATGTTATGTTTCTTTCATTTGGGAAATTCATTATGCATTCCCGGGCAATGCCGGGTACTCCTGCTAGTGCTTGATAAAAGATGATTGAAATAAACAGTTGGGCTTAAACTGATCTAAAATGCCCATCTTTCAATCTACAGAATGTGCAATAATTCAGTTTATGATTTTATTTTGCTCTGATTTCTTGTGTATTCAGCTTTCAAAGACATGTTTTTGCTTTGGGGGGAAACAATAGCTTTAACAGTTTGAACTTTTGCTAGCAAAGCATTCAAGTAATGCATTGTGAAATTATGCAACATTGTCCCTATGCTGAAACACTCAATGATAACACACAGTACAAAGAGTATAAAGTAGGGCTGCCTCTACATGCTCCTTCAAAGAAGAATGTGTCTCAAGCCAGCTCAATTCAGTTTAGGTTATGGAAAGCTGGAGCCTATCGCAACAGCACTGTGACCAAGGCTGGAAACATCCCTGGAACTGTCAGTCTTTGAGAATATGGGATGTGAGAAGAATACCATAGCAACCCATGGAAAACTGATTCAATTCCTGGTTCTGCTTGCTGTCTGTATGGTGTTTCCATATTTTGTAAGATTGAATATGGTGCTTGTGTTTCCTCCCACAGCCCCAAGCTTTGATGTCTTTGAACTAGGCATGTGTGTGTACTGAAGTGGTTCCTGCTTATTTACCAAGGCTACAGTGATAGTTTTTTTGGTTGCCCTCAGATAGTTACCTTGTTAAATGATTTAAACAATCCCTAGATGGGGTGCCAGCTCATCACTACCACTGTGCCACTGTGCCCCCAAATGTTTAATTATTAACAGCATACATTATTTAAATGAAGTTAACTGTTTATTTGTAAAATGTAATATACAGTACTTACTTTAATGGATTTCATCATAGAAATGATATCAAGTACACATCCTAGTATTCTAACAGCACACAGTACCAAAAGGATAGCTCTTGGAAATCTAAATTGACTTAGAAGCCAGTTATCATCATCTGTGAATGCGGGCTCTCTTCTGTTGAAATTAATTGAATTCATTTATTGTCATTGTATGGTGTATTGAGATCCAATATGCAACTCCTCTGTAAAGGGCAGCACGGTGGCGCAGTTGGTAGTGCTGCTGCCTTACAGTTAGGAGACCTGGGTTCGCTTCCCGGGTCCTCCCTGTGTGGGGTTTGAATGTTCTCCCTGTGTCTGTGTGGGCTTCCTCTGGAAGCTCCAGTTTCCTCCCACAGTCCAAAGACATGGAGGTTAGGTGGATTGGCAATTATAAATTGACCTTGGTGTGTGTGTGCGCACCCTGTGGTAGGCTGGCGCCCTGCCCAGGATTTGTTTCCTGCCTTGCGCCCTGGGATTGGCTCCAGCAGACCCCCGTGACCCTGTAGTTAGGAAAATAGTGGGTTGGATAATGGATGGAAGGATAATAATAATAATAATATTTGTATGATAGGAATAATGAAAAATGTGAAATATGAAAGTATAATATTCATGTACATATATTGCAGATAATGCAAATGGTTCATACAGTGGCTCATGTTGTGCAATGTTACACTTAAGTAAGTAAGGTAATTGTAATAATAAGTACAAACAGTTCTACTGGGAAAATGTTTCTGAGCCTGGAGAGCCGTGCAAGAAAGTGTTTGCTGAATGAGAAGTTCAAATACACTGCGGTATGGGTTAGAGGATCCATGCAGATGCTGGTGGCTTTCCTGAGACAGTGTGTGCTATAAATGTAATCTTCTGCATTCTTGACACAACCTGTGCAACTGTGATACCACACATAAATACAAGAAACAGGTTAAAATACTCTCTTTGGTGCACTGAAAGTAACAACGTAATAGTTTGTAATAGTTTGGCCATTCTATGAACCATTATATTGTTACAGAATGATTACAGTCAAGTGCCTTAATTTTGTAAGTGATATGCAATTAATTTCAGTGTATTTGACACAACCCACATCTTGGATGTGAATCTAAAAAAGACAACAGAAACAGTAGCACTGCTTTGATGCTGAATGCCACCAGTTTGCAAAACTGAGCAGAAAATTGTGTACACATGGTATGAGGCTGCAATGAAAATGTGAGTGGCTTTACGGCAATTTTAATTTTTATACATCTTGAAATGAGCATGGAAACGGGCATACACATTTTTGTGCATACGCACAATTTATACATAAGGCCCCTTGCCCACTTTCTTCCATTCTGCCATGGTCCAGTTTTGATGCTCGCATGTTTTCAGTGGACAGGGGTCAGCATGAGCACTCTGACCAATTTGTGGCTATGCAACCCCATACATAGCAAGCTGTGATACCCATGTGTGTCCTGACATCTTTCTCTCAACCAGAATTAAGTTTTTCAGCAATTTGTGCTACAGTAGCTCTTCTGTGGAATGGGGCCAGATGGACTAGCCTTTGCTCCTGAGACGCCTCAATGAGTCTTGCATGCCCTTGACCTTGTCGTTTGTTCACTAGCAGTTCTTTCTTAGACCACTTTTGGTAAGTACTAACCACTTGCCTGTGTTTCCTGTGTTCAACACATAACCTTCTAGAACTGACTGTTCACTTGCTGCCTAATATATCCCACACCTTGGCAGGAACCACTGCAATGAGATAATCGATATTATTCACTTCACATGTCAGTTGTTTTAATGTTGTGGCTCTGCTTTAACCAATTAAGGGGTGTGAGGGGCTGAAGTTCCTCTTAGCATTAGCTGCAAAGCAGCAAAATAACAGGTATGTCTTTGAGGATATGGGATTAAAACCAGAGTACATAGAATACAATCAAACACAGACAAGAGGGAGAATTATGCTTTAGGCAGGACTTAAACCCAGGGGGTTGGATCCATGAGGCAGCAGTGCTGTCCACTGCTCTACTCTACATCTTTTCATGGAAAGTACCAATAGGGTGCAACACAATCCCATTCCTCTATTTCAGTTAGTATGTGCTGCCCACTAATAGTTGTTGACAGTCTTCAAAGACCCTTCATCTTGAATGAGGAAACCTTGACCCAGCTTAATAAGTTACAGAACTTGTAAACTCTTAGAGGACCTCCCATTTACCTCTCATAACCTCACTCACTACTGGATCAGGAAAGTATCAGGCACCCTTGGCATCTTCTGGATTGCCGTCCTTTTACCTTCCTGGGATAATATAAAATATTTTCATCAAGGCCTCCACTCTTTGTTCCTTGTATCGGTGCCATAGCAAGTTGCCCTTCTTTGGCACAAAACATCACAGCTTCTACTGCAGTTTAACCACCTGCCTTCCCAAATAGATGCCAAATTACTCCTTTTCTGGCAATACGAGTTTCTCTTGCTCTCTATTTCTTTAGCTGAGGTTGTGTGTGAGTCTTTTAAGAGTCCTATAACACCCTAATTGTGCTTTTGCCCCTAGCAAATAAGCAGACACCCCTACAGAATATAAACACCCAGACATATAGATATGTATGTACTGCATTCAAGGGAAATATTTTAATGAATAGGTAGTTGTTTCTAAAATAATATTTCTTATAATAATGGAGCAGCTACCATAGACAGCTTGCTTGACAGCTTGCTTACCCAATGTGTGCGGTAGGTACAGGAGCATTAGCAGTGACCCTTGTTCATTTTCATTGCTTTTCTGTTTGTAGACATGGTGTGAGCCTAATAATGTGGAAGTCTGGTGAAGTGAACAATGATTTTTTGACAGCTGTCAAAAGCAGCCAAATGATGTTTGTGAGAGATTTGAAAGGTTAAAACAAGGCTATACTGCCATTTGGTTTTAAAAGTACTGTAACAGGTGTGTTTCATTAATAAAGCAAACAACATAGTCTGTCATATGGCATGGCAAGGCAGAATAGCCTGATATTTTTCTTTCTCAGTGGAAAAATGTTTCAGAAACTGCAGAAATTGTTCCAGTATAAATGTTGGTATAAAATTTCACTCTACAAAAGCAAAAGTTAATTTGTTTTATGGCATGTATATAAATAACGTAAAAATGAAAAAAACTGTAACAAAGTAGGAAATGCAAATGAAACAGAATGAATGAATTGTCTGTAGAAGGAACCATCCAATCTTCAAAGCAACTCAGATACACAATTTTCATTGAAAACATCAATTTCTTATTTTTTAATTATTATTATTAAGTGAACATAACAGAAACAGTTAATCACAGTTCACTCAGAAAGCATCATTTTAAGAAAAGATTATCCAGGACAGCATTGAAAGAAATGTTTCACAAAATGCAGAATGTTTTGCAATGGAAGATGCATAGACATAATCACTTGGGTTCTAAAAAGAATGAAAGAGACAACATGATTGCATGAATCAGTAACTAAAGGTGGAAAATAAGGAAAATCAGTATAATGATATTTATTATACTTGCCTGAATGTTCATGCATATGATTGTATTTTACATACAGTATAAACTGTCTATCCTTGGAATAATTGTTCTTTTGATTTCTTAAAAACATCAGCTATATTAAGTGTTTGGCTTATTAACTTTGTAGCATTGTAGTATTCAAGTTCACTTTTCAACAGTTGGACGGTTGCTTGGGAGGTTTCATTTTAGGAATTTTACATTTTCAGAGGTATTTTTTATTTATAGCATAATTAAAAATAACTGTGAATATCACTGTATTATTTAAAGCCTGCAAATATAATGTAAGAGAAAACATATTATATCAGTCAATGATGCACTGTAAAAGGATATGTAGTTCACTATAGCAGAGTAAATAGCTTATTGAGAAAAAAAAAATGGGAATAACATACATTTCTATATAGCTAGTTCAAAGACTTGAAAAGTAATTTAAATGGCACGTTGGACAACTGACGCCCTGCCCGGGGTTTGTTCCTACCTTGCGCCCTGTGCTGGCTGGGATTGGCTCCAGCAGACCCCCGTGACCCTGTGTTAGGATATAGCGGGTTGGAAAATGACTGGCTGACATTGGACAACTGACCATGAACAAAGGCCAGAGGAATACATATGTTTCACTTTCAATATTTAATTGCTAATGAAGCTTAAGCTACCTATGGAATTTTCAGTCACATTGGAAAATATTTGAATGAAAATACAGTTATTATGTTCTTAGGTATAACCAATCAATCTGATTTGTTCAATATGTGGTCAAAGAGCCAGTGTATCACAAACCAAATTTACTTAACCTAAGCCAGTAGAATTGACAATCAAGTAATGCTTTTAACATTAAGCAAGAATGGATGGGTCTAGGAAAAGAACTGACGTTTGTATTAATGATGGGAGGCTATTCACCTTCCCTACATAACACAGTGCTGTCAGGAGTTAAACCTAGAATATAACCCCCATAAGATGTCACTATATTCCATTGTGGCTCAACTATTTAAACTAATTAATTTTTAAACTTTTTCTCAAATATTAGATGGTGAGGACAATTAAAGTTAAAAAAAAATCTTACAGCTATCATGCTCCATACTGTCCAGTCATTCCTTTGTGGTACTCATAGCCAACACTATTGTTTTGAGAGCACAGAGGCCTGACTGATGGCTGAAGGACTAAAGCAGCTAATGACTAGATGTATATTTGTGAAACTAACCTAGAAGAATGAGTAGACTTGGTCACACATAGTAAATAAAAAATTAAAAACCACTTATGACCACTTAGTGAGGGCTAGGGGCCTATTTAAATACTGCATATTAGGACATAAAGGCAAAAAAAAAAACACAGACCTGAGCTGATTGCCAATGTCAGGCAACTAGGCATGTAAAAGTTGTCAAAAAAGTAATGATGGCATGTTCAATGTGGAGCAAGGCACATGGACTCTAGCTAATGACAGTAGTTAAAAATTGCATACTTTTACAACTAACTGTTCTCGTTCCCCTGTCTCCCCTCAACCCTGTATTGGAGAAAACAAGTTTAGAAGGAGCTGTAGAGGTGTAGATAAATGGAGTTTTTTTCTTTCAGGGCTTTGGGGCACCAAGAGATGTGGTTTCAGTTGACTTGTTCATGTTCATTTACTTACTTTTTCTGTTAGTAAAAAATGTAACATTCAGCTTGCCTGAACCTGTGAAGCAGGCCTATTTGTTAATTTTCTCCTTGATCCTATATGCAAATATCTAACTATTTTTAAGTGTAATATTTTCTACTGGTATAAATACACAAATGTCTTTACTATTGTCCAGTTTTCACATGCACTGTAACTTAAGGTATTTCTAGCTGTACATTTGCAATGTTAATGGATCATGCACTTTGAAAGATGTCAATGAAGGGGCCTAATTCTACATAGCAGAGCAGAGCAGCCTCATTGCCAACAGCAGGACAAATCACATGGCAGACTTTGCAGCCTCTCTCGTGGGGCCTAACACCTCATATGGCAGCTGCTAAAAATGAAAGCAGAGCATGATTTAGTGACTGGATCTCATTAATATCAAAACATTCCCACTATGTAAGTACGATATTGCTATTTCTCTGGAGTGTTTGGCAGGGAACCTGTAACACATCAAGCCTGGGGAAATCCTATCCTCTGCTGACAGTTTCTGCATTAGACTTCAGCCTTGTGTAACTCAGGATGGTGCAAAGGTCTCCCTGGTTATTATAGCCTGCACCAAAGAGACATGTAAGAGCTAGAATTCCAAAAATAACTTCTTAATGGTTAAACATGTTGATGTTGTTTGAGGGTTGTTAGTTTATTGTTTAACCATGTCTTATTGCTCAATTGCACTGAGATTTTCCAAAGATGATCTCTTTAAAAGATTACTTTAGCTCTAACCCATTTGTTAAATAACAGCTGTTTTTAATTTTGAGACTGAAATAAAATGGCCCTGAATATGGTGCAATTCATACATCTGCATGAAGTAATATAAGTGCTACTCATTGCATACTGATGCGTGTACTTAACATTCTCAATTCTTCTAAAGCCATGAAACATCCAAAAATCTTGGGTTCATTTTAGAGGAAGTCTAATTAGATGAAAAGTATACTTGTTAGTCCTCAGGGTATGCAGTTTTTTGTTTCCTCATAACTTTGGCCACATGCTGGCTGCAGGGAAGTGAAGCATCTTTCGAAATATGACTAGGTCACCCAAGCTTTTAATAAATCTCATTAAAATGAATACAAGTAAAAAATGAAATTGACAAATGCTTGGCTTCAAGCTAACACACTTGAAATATATCATCAGTGCAAAGTGCACTATGCCCCTGATATGCCAGAACAGGCCCAGAGAAAGTATAGTTTGGGTTCCTTTTTAAGCCCCAGAATATTAATCTGACAGATCATGTAGAATTTAAATTTAAACAGGTTGGAATGAAAGCCTGGGGTACCCCTGGAGTGAACTTGATAATAGCAGATCTAAAGAAACTTTTAATTTTTCATACTGAAAAAGAGTAAACATTCAAGTACGATAAAAAAGTAGTATAATCAATAATATGGCACTAGTAGAAGCCTGTAAATAATTATATATTAAAAACAAAGAATGCACTGTTAATACAGAAACCTTAAATGATAGTCAGAATATGTTTTGGACATATAATGCTGGAAGAAAGGTTATGTAAAGCAAGACTAAAGCTTTAATGTAATGTTCCAAGGACCTCAAAGAAGCAAATTACTTTTTTTAGCCCATCACTGAGAACACTACAAAAACAGTGTAAGAGAATCGAATCAGTCTAACAGGTTTAAACAATGTAAACAATGTCTGTAGGTGGTGGTATTCACAACTTTGCAAGTTAATAACAAAGTTTTGTAGATGATTCAGACAGGAATCCTTTGTACCTGAGCCACCTCAGATGATGTGATCATGTTGTTGGTCTTCTATCCATAGGTCAAAGACATGCTTTAATCTGGATTGTTCTATTTAATGTAGCACAATGTTGGGCTGGGTGACGGTATTATGACATGCAAATGACTAGTAGCCAGGGTTTGCCTTATGCCTACTGTAAGAGCCAGTATTAAAAAAAATAATGCTAATAGTAAGTTTACAGAAGTATTTGAACAGAACAGAAGTTTAACATTGCTACATAAGTAATGGAAAATTCTTTTATCCCCTAAAGCTAATGTGGAACTTCCTGACTGATCCCTGATTCAATCATTTTATTAGTTAAGTAAAAGCATGAACTGTTAGATTTGCATGCAAACAGAAAGATAAAATGGCCTACAATTTTCTAACAATATGTCTTGTATATAGGATACAAATGTGGTAACTAATAGAAACTTAAAGAAACTGAACAACATACAGTATGTAAGCCTTAAACAGAAACATCATACAAATGAATTTATATATATATATATATATATATATATATATATATATATATATATATATAGTGGAAGCCGACCCAGACACAGGCAGGCGGACACGTCAATGTCACCCAACACACGTTTATTAAACATATTTACAAGTGCCACACAACCCCAAAAGTCCCCAAAGTCCTGGCCAACACAAAATAATATGGCCTTTCTCTTCAGGCTATCTCCTTGCCTTCTACAGAGACCTTGTCGTCTTCCACCAGACTCAAGTCATCTTATGAAGGGAGGTGGTCCCTTTTATAATCACCTGGATGTGCTCCAGGTGCTTCCCGGCACTCCCCAGTGTGACGGAAGTGCTGAGGTCCAGGGCTCCACAGGCATTGTGGCGCCCCCTGGCGGTGACCTCTGGCCCCTACAGGGTTAAGCTTCAAAGCTTTGTACCCATGGTCCCCATGGTCTGGGAAAGGCGTGAACCCTCCTCCGGTCTTCCTGGGCGTCCCAGCCGGGTCGCCCCCCAGCCATTTCTGACAATATATATATATATATATATATATATATATATATATATATATATATATTTATATATATATATATATAGAGAGAGAGAGAGAGAGAGATTTTTGAGACCCTGAAAACCCCCCAACTGCGCTGTGTGCCGAAACTCTGCTATAACAGGCAGGGATTCATTCTCTACCACTGCAAGTTCAGAGGCAAGTTCATTAGTCACCTGATAGTTGATATGGGGAATAGTTTAAAACCGCCTGCTGACTTGGCCGTGTTTTTATTTTATATTTTCTGAATTGTCTACTCTTTTAAGCTGAGTAGGGAGTGACTGCAAGAAGACAACAGCATCACTGCATACATACTGTGGTTTTTTGTACTGAATAGACTGCTACTGTTTGGATAACTTAGAAATCTGGACTCAACATTACAACATTAATCATTTTTCTATTCATTTTTGTGCGAACTATTTTTGTTTTGAAATTCACTAAAATTATTTAAAATTATGATACATGGACTGTGGAATTATTTGTATATATGTAACACTCACTGCCTGTACCCTTTCTATGAAACTGAATCTACAGAATTTTGGAAACACTAGAGTACTAGGGTGTTGTACTGTGTTAGCCATTATGGATGTAGTGAAAAGTGAAGCAAAATGACACCTTTTATTGGCTAACTAAAAAGATTACAATATGCAAACGTGCATATTGTAATCTTTTTAGTTGGAAGCACTAGACAAATGGAGACAATGAATGTTTATGTCTAGCCATTATTTTATCCTGTTTCGTCAATTACGTATGGGTCTCATCCTTAGCAATGCTGGAAGCCGAATTTAACGATGGAAATAAACACTGGTGTTCCCTGAGGACCCAAAATCATATCATATCATATCATACAGTATACGTACATTCTAATGCATTACTACTAATAAAATCTATTGCTACAAATGTTTGAGACGTGACATCTTTCAAAATGATAAATGTAATGCATATGTCACTGTTATAAGCCATTTGGTACGAAATTCGTAAAAGCAGTGTTAATATCTGTGATGGCTCATCTGTTAGAATGATTAATGTAATATATTTTATTACTACAAATCTTTGTGAATGACAGAGACACAGCAACAACATGGACACAGAGATACACACACATATCCTTTAATTAAGGTGGATGCATTACAAAATACATTTCCATAGATGATGCACTGCAAACATTAACACTGAGGTATATGTTGATCGATTTCAACCCTTTCTAAACATATATCACAGCTAGTATATATATATATATATACATATATATATATATATATATATA
>JANRMT010062806.1:45358409-45371339 GCA_026402145.1 Polypterus bichir lapradei
AGAAAGAAAGAAAGAAAGAAAGAAAGAAAGAAAGAAAGAAAGAAAGAGGATTGTTTATTATGAAGGTATTTTGCTTAATAAAAATCATAGTCCATTATGGACTGTGATTATCATGTTTGTTAAGAAAATACCGTTGAATATTTTATTTCTTTACTAGATCTAAAATTTTTCAGAGGTCAGCATGGCTGCAAATTGGTATTTTTATAGTTAGTCAATACTTTTGCCCCCACAATCATGCACTATAAAAGTGGGCTCTGAAGATGATAATATTGATGATATTGTTTGTTTGGTACATTAGTGCAATAATGAAAATGCCACTTTTTACTGAAAAGCTTAAGATAAGAGTCAAGATGTTCATCTAAAACCAGACTTGTCTTACAGCATTCAGTGATCCTTAAAATTCTGGCTGAACAAGCATATTAAATTAAAATGGAAAGGTCTTTATGATTGTTTTGAATTGCTTGACTGATTTTCTTGTAGAACACAAGGTCAACTGCTCTGTCTAATGATCCTTGAAATTTCACTGCAAACAAGCAAATAATGTGGGTTACGGAGAATGATGCTCATACATATAGCTCATGTAATCTTTGAAGTCAAAAGTTTCTGCTGATTAAGTGTGTTAAATCAGTATATTGTGTCATTTTTTAATTTCTGTTTTATTTTTGTAATATACAATATATATTTTCCAAAAGGAATTACATATCTCATTTGTGTCTATGTGGAGATTGCACATTCTCTTCACCCCTGTATGGGTATATCAGAGGGTTTTCCTTCCACACAGCTATGCACACTTAGTTGATATGTAATTTCAAACTGGCACTGTAAGTGGTGTGTGTGAATGCAAACTATACATATGTTTACTATGAGTACTAGAATCGCCTGACACTCTTTCTAAACTTTACTTTCTGCCTTGTACTCAAAGGATAGGATGTAGTTCCCAAGACCATGAGTGAGACAAATGCAGGCACGGAAAGTAGACTCCCAGAAGGATAGACGTATTTTATGTTTAACCTTTTCTCCTTCTGTAATAAGGTAAATCAAGGAAATCACTGGTTACAACAATTCCTTACTGTAAGCACAGCTAGAAACCTAAATGTAATACATTGCACTACTTAACATATTTATGCAATTTAATATACTATGACTCTAATGCTTGTCAATGTATTAATGTAGAAATAGTTAGCAGTGCTAGTAAGAGTATTTTCCCATAAGGAATTACCTGTTTAGAACAATTCTTACTTGTTTGATGACCTTACAAATTGACATATTATGGCAAAATATTTATGAATACACATATAAATTATTAAGTTCAGTCGTTTCGGCCACGCCCTTTATTAACAGGTGCATACTGTAATATCAAGCACATAGCCATGCAGTCTTCATTGATAAACATTAACAGTGAAATAGATCAGACTGAAGCGCTTAGTGACTTTAAATGTACCCCAAATCATTATGTAAAAGTTCTTCTCTGCTAGATCTGCCCTGTCAAGTGCTATTATTGTGAAGTGGAAGCATCAAGGAGTAACAACAGCTCAGTCATGAAGTTATTGACCACACACACTTCCAGTGAGTGTCCAACGAGTACTGAAGAGCATTACACATAAAAATTGTGATCTTCTGTTGCATCACAGAGTTCCAAACTGCCCTTAAAAGCAACGTCAACACAAGATTTGTGCACCAGGAGCTTCACTAAAAACAATCCTAAGATCACTATATGCACAATTACAAGAGTTGGCTAGAGAGGTGTACACCACGCCTCCATTTAACTATGGTGCAGTGGAAACGTATTTTTTGGATGAAGAATCAGACCTCATTTTCTTCTAGTCTGATGGATGAATCTGGATTTGGCAAAGGCCAGGAGAATGCCACTCTCTAGACTGCATAATGCCTACTGTAAAGTTTAATGGAGGAGGGGAAATGGTCTGGGGGTGTTTTTTAGGGTTTGGACTAGACCCTTTGGCTCCAGTGCAGGATACAGTTAATGCTACAGCATACAGAGACCTTTTAGGCAATTGTGCACTTCTAACTTTCTGTTCAAGTATGACTGTGGTTCATTTAATTTTGTAGTACAGAGTAGACAATTGTAATAATGCATTGGGAAGTTATAACAGATGGCCACAGTAACATCGCAAGTACATCTAGCCATGCCCTGTGCATGACCATAACCTCCTTGGGTGACCACTTTCATAATGTTGGAGGAACAGCAAAAATTACAAAAAAATAAAAGTTTCAAATTAAAAGGTAAATCATTACAGTGTGTAGCTAGTCTTGCAGAGTTTAGTGAACATGAGTATGTGGCTATGGGTGGTACAGTTAATGATCTTTCATTAGTGAAAGAATGGATACATAAGTTAGTCAGTCATCCTATTTAGATTTATTGCTCCAGGGGTGAGTTAAGGGCTCATTTATAATGTTTTGCTTAACCAAACACATATGCACTTCTCGGTTATGCACTTTCAAACACTTGAGATGTTAGTAAAGACATCTTTACAATGCAAATTCGATAAGATGGAGCACATCTGCCAAGTAATCAAATTAATTTTACCACACAGTAGAATATTGTGCAAGCACAAGTAATGATAATCTTTAACACACCCACTCATGCCCTCAAATGAGTACAGTTCTGAAGACTGAATGAATTGTACCTCTATTTGTAATTGTTAGGCACAAGTGATTGCTTAGTAAAGGATATCCCTTATGTCACTTGTGGTACTGTTTCCAAAGTAAATTAGTAAACAGAAAATAAGAGTTAGGAAAACAGTTCAATTTGGTTAATAGTAATTCTGCTATACTGTAATTGCGTGGCAGTATAAATCAGTACATGAAGCTGAGCCATTGTGTGCCAGACCCAGTTTTAAGGTCAGCATCGCACACAATTTGCATATTTATGCTTTGATCCCAATTTAAGTTATGGTAAACAGTTTCATTCTTTCTTGACACTCTAACTGCTAGACATGTATAATAAATGTACCCGCTGCATTACTTTTCTCTATAAGAAGCCCTTAGCAAGAAGAGCACAGCTGCCACCTTATGAAAGTTGTTTCATGTGATGAGGAATATTTTTATATATTGTGGAGGCTGGCCCGGACACAGACAGGCAGACACGTTCATTTTTTTCACCACACGTTTATTTATACTATATACAATGTCAATAAGTGCCACACAAACCCCACAAGTCCCCAAAGTCCTGGCCACAACAATGCCTTCCCTTCTCTTCAGGCCGCCTCCTTGCCTCCTCCAGCAAGCTCAGTCCACTCCGCTCCTGACTCTCGCCCTTGTCTGAAGGGAGCCAGCCCCTTTTATACACCCCCGGATGTGCTCCAGGTGCTTCCCGGCAACCTCCCACCAACACGCCCCCGTGTGGTGGAAGTGCTGGCTGTATCCCCGGAAGCACTCCGGGTGTCCCTGCTCCTCTTCCCCCCAGCACCTCCTGGTGTGGCGGAAGTGCTGAGGTCCAGGGCTCCAAAGGCATGGGGGCGCCCCCTGGCAGTGACCATGGGCCCCTACAGAGTGGAGCTTCAAAGCTCTGTACCCGTGGCCCCCAAAGGAACCAGGGCGGTCACCCCCAGATGGTCTGGGAAAGGAGCAAGCCCTCCTCCGGTCCTCCTGGGCCTCCCGGCCGGGTCGCCACCCCAGCCACCTCTGACAATATATACATATTGTGGTGCCCGGCCGGGACGCCCAGGAGGACGAGAGGAGGGCTTTTACCTCCTCCAGACCGCGAGGGGGCGTCCGTCCTGGTTATGTTGGGGGCCTCGGGTAGAGAGCTTGGAAGCCCAGCCCTGTAGGGACCCGTGGCCACCGCCAGGCGGCGCCCCAGTGCCTTATCATCCCGGGAGCCCGGCACTTCCGCCACACCAGGAAGTGCCGGGGGGAAGACGACAAGGGACACCCGGACGGCTTCCGGGTGCGCAGCCGGCACTTCTGCCACACAGGGGTGTGGCCAAGATTAATTGCCGGGAAGCAGCTGGAGCCCATCCGGGTTCCTATAAGAGGGGCCGCCTCCCTCCAGTCATTGGTGGATGTCGGGAAGTAGTTGGCAGAGCTGGAGAGAGGACAGGAGGGCCAGAGGAAAGGCACAAGGACTGTGAGCCCTGGACTTTGGGGGAATCGGTGCAGGAGGCACTGGGGTTGCACGTGAGCAAAACTTGTAAATAATTGTAAATAAACAGTGTGTTGGGTGAACATATGATGTCCGTCTGTGTGTGTCCGGGCCAGCGTTTACAATATATATATATATATATATACACACACACACACACACTCATATATGTACAATGTATACACATATTGTCTCTCATGTATATACAGTTTGTGGGCTCAAATATAAGTGTTTCCAGCTGAGCCAGGGGTTGGCACAGTCAGATTATACTTTCTCCTTTTTTCCCTCTGCAGACCCTCACCAGAACTCGCCTCCTAATGACATCACTTCCAGCTCTCAAGATCGCGCCTTCTGATGCCCTCTTCCTTCAAAAAATTGAGATATGATTTTTGAAAAGTTGAAGTGTGTCTATCTTTGTGATTAAAATAATTATACAGTATATATACTGTACAGTAACTGCAGACCCTAAGCTTAACAAATTTTGCTACACTGATGAATTAGCGCTCACTAAGGTCTGCACATCTGACTGTCCTGTTCTACTCCTAAAACCATAAAGTGTACAGTCAAATTCACAAGAAAGTGACAGAACAGATTATTAAATGTATGTATCCAGGACAGTACTAAGGGCTACAAAAGGGCAATTTAAAAAGCCCACAAAAACAGTAATAGAAAGAAAAACTGGAATATTTATGCATGATATGTAGATGACTTAACACTAGAATTACTAAAGCTTACGAAAAAACCCGTAATCCTGGCCCACCTTAAATCCCTTCGCATCTTTCCGTCCGTGTCTTTTGTGTTGTAAATGTGTTGATCAACACAAGCAGCAAGCAGCCTGCTATCCCATCCCCCCACCCACTGCCACAGTTCAATTCGCAAAGAAGGTTCTTAGTGCTCAGTGTTTATCTTGGAGTGAAGTGCTGGAGTTGTATAGGGTAAATAATATATTGTTATTTGGAATACATACATTTCATGTGTGTTCTGTGTCTACAACAATCTATGTAAACACATTGTTAAAACAGAAACGTATTTCATGTTTTAGTAATAACTGACAACATTTAGACATGAAGTGTATAATGTGTGAAGCCTGAAGTCCAAATATCAAATATACACTTTCACAAAAGGTGCAAGTTTAATAAAACAAGTGCGCTTTTATTGAAGAATATAACTGCAGAAAACTGTGTTAGAGTGCGACATTAAAACAGACCTAATACGACTGCTTTGGTGGTGTAGCAGTAAGAACTACTGACTCGTAATCAAGAAGTTCACAGACCCTGACTCAATTTTGCCCGTCAGTTCTCACCCCATTCTGGTATTTCGCCTGACACTAACAACATTTTTTCCATTGGATTGATGCTGCGGTATCTAGTTTCCATATTAACTAGGTGTTTCCGTGCATAATGAGTTTCTCAAAATGTTCTTAGCAGTGTGAAAGCTGAAAGAAACTGCATTGTCAATAGTCACACACTATATGTGAACAGAAACTTTTAATTTGATTTCCCTTAATAACTTGGTTAAAAAGCTCATACATCTAAGAATGAGGAATTCCATTTGTAATTGGTGACATACTGTACTAAGGATGTTAAAACAGACAAAATTTATAACCAGTGGTGCTACTTAGGAATATGTGTATAACCCACTGTTGTACTTTCTGCTAACTATGCCAGTAAAGGCAGCAACAGCAGTAACTGTATCATTAAATTTCATAACACCATTGAAATTGGTTTCATAAACAATGACTCATTGTTCTGTACATGTAATGTAGCAGAATTTTGACAGCAGCATAACATTTTTCTGAACAAAACTTACAATGTAAGGATTCATATCACTCATCATCACATTTACAGGTACAACGGTTATAATGGTTAATAGTTACAAGTTACTGGGAAATAATGCTTATGCTGACTTTTTGTAGGGGTTTTCATCGAGCAGTGATATAGAAATTTAAAACAATTAATGCAGCTCTTGCTAACATTTATTACTGTAGCAGCTAGAGTAGCATCACAGTTTGATATTGCAAAACCTTAGTGTGTGATCTCAAAGCCACCATTTTGCAGACTTTTTCTACCACAAAGAAAATGACTGAATAGGACCTGCTTTTTCCCCGGACACTGACATGAAATGTTGACATTTTCATAGCTCTCAGGGACCTTAATCTTCATCACCTATTCATATGTAACTATTCTTTAGATGATACTGCAACTTCATGACAAAAACAGATCAATGCAGAGATAATTCCTACCCTAAGGCAGTACAATTTTCGAACAAAAAAATTGCTTGTGTTTTTCTTCAACCAGCTGTTTACTATATTGTTTCCTGTGAGTGTACTGCCTTAGTATTTCTTTTCAACTGCTAAATTGTACAGTGTAATTTGGCATTATTATAGTTATAGCTGTTATCACTATTTTTATGAGAATTCTGAAGAGCAATATTTCAATTATATTTGCAACGTATGTTGGCAATGTTAACCTTGAACTGGCACTAGGCCAAAATTAAGAACCTTCCACCTGAATTAGGTTTATCTTATTATTGTGGTGTAAATATTTATGCAAAAACTGCTAGTGATGAAATGAGAAGAAACAATAAGGAACCACCAGAATCCCAAGGAAAAGATGAGAAATCCTGTATTAAATAGCAACTACCAATAGCAGAGCTGCTGTTTATTTCTGCTTGCTACCTGAGAGTTTCTCATTTGTAATATTGTGTATGTTTTATTAGTTTATGTAACTGGTTATTGTGGCTTACATATTCACCTTAAAATACAAATGAAAGAAAATCATATTCATTAATGAATTTATATTGTGACGCGTGAGTAACAGTCTTGCACCCCAAAACACAAGGCTGAGTCTCAGTTCTACTTGTGACTTTACAATGTAGGAAGATAAGTAAATAAATCAAGGTAAATAGCATTCAATCTGGCTTTTATATAAGTAACATATAAATGTTTTTATATAAAGACCATCACAAAACATAGTCACAAACTGGACTTCGCACAATACCTTGGTGAGCTCTGTAAGCCGTGCTGCTTTGTTGAACGACAGGTGTGGGGCAGACTGACTGGCAGCATGACACCGGACCTCTTGCTGCATCCAAATGTTGCCATCTTTCGCCTTTATGCCTGGTACAGCTATGTTGTTCTTATATGTCAGTGGACGTTTCTTGGGGGTGGGGCTTCTGTTCTCTTTCTCCGATGTACAGGGTGTGCACAAAGTCCGTATACCCCTATCTTTTGGAGGATTTTGAAAGCTAAAGGTTACCTCTTAGGAATCCAAAACATCTATATGGGTCCCTCCATGATCTCTGCATAGCCGAATGTGCCGCCAGGTTCTCCTGCTCATGTTCTGCAACATTTGTGGGGTGACTTTCTGGAACGCTGCACAAGCCGCATGTTTCAGTTCATCGTTCGATGAATAATGGTGCTTCTGCACGTCTTCTTTGATAAACCCCCAGAGTGCATTATCTGGAGTTGTGAGATCAGGGCTTCTTAAAGGACACGGAAGAGGAGCGGGATTGTTGTTTGATCCTTGTCCAATCCAAAGATTCCCAAAAACTTCGTTGAGGCGATCACGCACGGCGATTTCGAAATGGGCAGATGCCCCGTCTTGTTGAAACCAAACACTGTCAAGGACGCCCTGGTTTCTCATTTGCGGGATGAGCCAGCCATTCAGCATTTCCAGATAACTGATTTGGTTAACAGAACCATCAAAAAAATAAGGGCCAAACAAATGCTGTGCTGTCATTCCGGCCCAGATCATCACGTGTGGTGGGTTATGCTCAATTTCTTCAAAGAAATGTGGATTTTCTTTTCCCCAGAAAAACACGTTTCGATTGTGGGAGCTGCGTTAAATCGCGCACTCGTCAGGGAACATAACCTTTTCCTTCTCAGCATTTGTTGGAAATTGGTGCAGCATCAGATGACAAGGTTCCTGACGCCTGTTCAAGTCGGCATCTGATAACTCGTTAACGTGCAATGGACTCCAACATTTCATTTGCAAGTCCTGTTTGATGTGTTTTTGCATTGTCTATTCCGCTATTCCCAACTCAGCACATGTTTACGAGTGGATTTCTTTGGGGATCGTTTGATAGACTCTGCCACATCTGCACAAGTTTCATACCTTGTGGATGGTCTTCCACTTGGCGGCGCATCTTGGACGCTGCCCATTGCAAAAGCCTTCTTCTCCCATTGCAACAACATCCTCTTTGTCGGCGATGCCTTCCCAAAATGCACAACAAAGTCATCCATGACATTTTTGATTGATTTCCCGGTAACAGGCCGCTCATGAACCCACACAGTGGCCACCAAACGCTCCTCAATCGTGAAAACACTTGTGTCACCCATCGCTTCATCTTGGAACGACCGCCACGTTGTTGCGATTTCTTGAGCGGCAGCATGTGGCAGCACCAGACAGGATGTCAGAAACACACCTCAAAATACCGGGAAGACTTGGGCTGATGTCCACAGGAACCAAATTGTCATGGTTATTCCTGTAAATGCTCCTAAAGATAGGGGTATATGGACTTTGTGCGCACCCTGTAGAACCCTCATCCTCATCTGAGTTCACGTCTGCTATAGCACGTCTTTATTTGAAAACTAACAGTGTCAGATCGAGGTGAGCATGAATGCGAAAAAAATGCTAACCTTTACAATTACCATACATTTACACTGTCTGTTACAGACTCAAATCAAATGTATGTTTTTTGTGTAATAATAACAATAAGAGTAGCTCACTATTCAAAACGTTTATTTTGGGACGTGGGAAGGCTTGAACCCGCAATCTTTTGAATAGGAGGCAGCAGTTCTTACCGCTGTACTACCAAAGAAGTCACAACAACAAACCACACTAACATGATTTATTTTTCTTTCGTTATAGTCTTGAATAAAAGCGCACTTGTTCTGTTATATTTGTACTGTACCTTTTGTGAAAGTTCTTATTTGATATTTGGACTTCAGTCTTCACACATTATATATACACTTCACGTCAAAATTTTGTCGTTAGTACTAAAACATGAAAAAAGTTTGTCTTTTAGGTATGTGTTCAACATTTCTTGCATTTCCTGTCATTCTACACTTACATAGATCTTTGTAAACATGGAACACACATGAAATGCATGTGTTACAAATAAGGATATATTTTTTAGCCTATACAGCTCTAGGTACCTGACTCTCTGATAAACAAGGCTTAAGCTGGGAGAGGTTTTTGCTATTTCTGCGGTGGTGGAAGGATGGGATAGCATGCTGCTTGCTGCTTGGGCTTATCAACACATTTACAAGAGAAAAAATGCTGATGGAGAGGTGTGAATGGATTTAAGGTGGGCCGGGTTTACAAGTTTTTTCATAAGCTTTGGTAATTCTACTGTTAAATAGCCAGTAAATTAAAAATTAAGGAAAAAACTGGCCACTAATTAAGAAAATGGTTAGAATGAAAACCTGCAGCCAGAGTAGCACTCCAGGAATGGACTTGGAGACCCCTGCCTGAGGCCTTCATCTTATCTGGGTTTTGTTTATGGATAAGTTTCACCTCAAAACACAGAGATTTGATGGGGTATGCACTGTTGTCTTAAAAGCTATAGATTAAGGATGGACTTTGGAACTGTTTTGTGGACGTCTGGTCCTTTAAAAGGTTTTATCACAGTAATGAGAAAATAATAGAATATGGTAACTTTGTTCCACACATCTCTACACATGATGTATCACATTGTCAAATTCAGGTAAAACATCAGAAAAGAAAAGGATTTAAAGGTCCTGAGAGTTATTCAAGAGAGCAGCCAGACTTTATCAGTAAATATTAAATTCACCAAACTTACCAAAACCAAAATGGGTAAAGAGGAACTATAAGTCTTCAATCAGGTACCAGATCTGAATACCAAAGGAAAAAAAAAAACGAGTCAAGTTTTTCATGTCCCTAAAGTACAACTCCCTACAACACTACTTGGTAGTTTATTTCATTTGTCTATGGATCTTTGTGTGGAGAAACTTTCTAATAGTTGTGTGAAATTTGTTACGAATAGGTTCTGGTTTTAATTTTTCTCTTGTTTTTAATGTCTCTGTTTAGGATATATTACATTCTGTTATATGATTCTTGGAATGCAGAATCCATGTTTTTTTATTTATTTACAGTTTCACATCATTATAAAGCAGTTGAAAATATTTTGTTTCTTCTTCCAATGCCATTTTGTCTTTCTAAGGATGGCCCCTTTCTGTGGTGCAGCTGCCACAACATTCACATGTAAGACCAACCAGAAGTGTACATCGTGTGAGGCCACTGTCAAAGTCATTATAAAATTTCACAGCTATGCACTTCCAGGTTATCCAAGAGTGTGGATTCCACAAACATATTTGCATGTGCGCTTCCCTGTTACTTTTTTGATAATTGAGTCTGTTTCTGCTTAAGCATTTTGGCTTTGTTGTTTGTTTTTTTTTTGACTTCCTGGTTTTGATTTCTGGCCTGTTATTTCAACCACATCTTCTGGTCCCCAGATTATTCAAACTGCCATTCTTGCTACTCTTGAAAAAAACAAAATCTACCCTTATTTTTGGATGAAGCATTTATTTCTTTCCCAAATTAAAAAAAAAATCTCTAATTTCACCTCTCCTTCAATCTTCAGTTCTGGAATCAGCCTTCTTGCTATTCTCAGGGACTTTCTCTAGTACTTTTATGTCTTTTTTTTAATTAGAATATAAGAACTTCAAAAAACAGGTGGAGGCCATTCTGTGCATTAAGTTTGTTCAGCTAGCTAATAGCTAAGTTATCCTAAAATCACTTACTGATACTTTATAAAAGATAACAAAGTCTCTGAGCTATGTGAATGTGCATTCTAAACTTTCATAGCACATTGTGTAAAGAATTTATTTTAATTTAATTTATGTTACAGAAATATACACTAAATAGTCTGAGTATATTGTCCCTTGATTTATACTTCCAACATAACACAACATTTTATTTGCCTTTTTATTTGCTTCTGCATACTGCATTATATAATTTAAACAATGTTATTTCAATGCAAAACATCAAATCCTCTTTATAGATGGCTTTCTATAGTCAGAGTCTCTCATCTTTTACTGACAATTAATGTTCCCTTCCCTGCATGTACAACTCTGGAACTTTTAATCGGAGGAGTGGTTGAGGTGTAGGAAGGTTGCAATGTAACAATGTACATTTACAAGTTTGAACAAAATATTATTTGCAATATCTGTTATTACCTTTAACAAGTTAACAGACATTTTAAAGCTTATTTTTGGTAAATTAAAGGTAAACACCTGTTAAATATAATGAGATTTCTCACACCGTATTAGAAGTCTCCACAAGGGTTATTGTAAGAAAAAACTAAACCTATGATAACATTTACAAGCACTACATAAGCAGCCTTTATCAATAGGAATATTCAGCACTTTCAATTCATTTAAAAGCTACAGTAGTCTCTCACAATGCCTAGACTCATTTAGTGTTACAGACATGTTCAACCTTTCTTGTCCTTCGAGGTAATGCTTTGCAATAATAGATCAAAGAGATGATTTGCCGCAAAACAGAGATCTTGGTCTCCTGAATCAATAGAACAGAAGGAATACTTTTTTGCTCCTAAAATAATGTTGCTTTCTATTAACCACTACTGACATTCTGAGATATTTCTATTAAAAAAAATGTATGTGGTGGTTGATCATAGCTTTCTGATATTACTGCTGTAATGTACAGTCTAAAATGGGCTGTCATCAAGGATACTTTCCTTGGCATTTGTCTTATTAGGATGTAGAATAAAACCATAATCGTGAAGGAGATACAGTTGAAGTAAATTTAGCCTTAACCTAAAATCACAGGAAAAGAGAATACTGAAGGATGACACTAGCAGTAAAATATAGACATTTTGCAAAAGTAAAATAAAGCATATGGTTTAAATTTTACTAGAAAAATAAAATCTTATTTGCAAATTTTATTTTAAAATTTGTACTAGGAGTATTATTTCATTATTTCAGATTATTTCAGAACTTCACTGAGTCATCATCTCAGACTGTCAAGCCAGACAAAGTGGGCCTCACTCCTAGAATGTGGTTGATCTTCCTCCATCTTCAAGCACAACAAGCATGAGGATCCTTCTTAAAATATCATTAGAGTTCTAAGAGACATCTGAAAATCAGTAATATGTCACTCTGTCAATTTCTGTCTGTCATTCTGATGATGGTTATATCATAATTAACATGTATTTTTTTGTTTGAGTGTTGCCATTTAATCCTTATATATAATTTGATACTATCCGTATGTATGGTGTTCGCAGCAATACCTCGAGCAGCCACAAGAGCAGCGGCCGCGGGAAGAATGCGTAGGAAACAAAGTCACATGACTGACGTGGAACGTAGACTTGCTAATGCGACCACACGTACACAACGAGCACAACAAACGGATGAGCAGCATACAGCTACAAATGCTACTAACGCTGAAAGAAATCGTGCAAATCGGACACAAAGGACAGATGAACAACATGCGCTACAGAATGCTACTAACGTTGACAGACATTGTGCCAACCGTGCACAAGCAACTAAAGAAGCTCAAGCAGCCGCAAATGCAGCATGGGTTGAAAGAAATCGAGCAGCCCGTGACTTGCGGTGGCCAAAAAGGTCTATTTTAACCACAAATCAGTGCCATGATAACAAAATCATTTCAAGGAATTAACAAAACAAATAATTCTTTGCAGAGAAAGTATGGATTTCACAAACATTGAATTCAAATGGGCTCCCAGTCGCTAGTATGAGTATAACAAGATGCAAGTACCTTTTTAATGTGGCATCCGGATAGATAGATAGATAGATAGATAGATAGATAGATAGATAGATAGAT
>JANRMT010062806.1:45371349-45415911 GCA_026402145.1 Polypterus bichir lapradei
GATAGATAGATAGATAGATAGATAGATAGATAGATAGATAGATAGATAGATAGATAGATAGATGCACAGCGCCCAGAATGATTCAACAGGCCCATAAAAAATAAAACAGTCAAGGTGTGATTCCAATATTAATATATAAAAATGAGCAGAATATATAGTGCATCCGGAAAGTATTCACAGTGCATCACTTTTTCCATATTTTGTTATGTTACAGCCTTATTCCAAAATGGATTAAATTCATTTTTTCCTCAGAATTCTACACACAACACCCCATAATGACAACATGAAAAAAGTTTACTTGATATGATATATTTGTAGACAAACTGGTAACCGTACATTTTATTGCTGACTGTACACGAATAGTACCTAGTATAGATGAGATCAGATATGCCAAGTTATGCCACAGGTTTATATTTAAAGTCAATAACATTTAAAGAGAGCAGGACCAGCTTATAGTGTCCACAAATGGAACATGCTGATAGATGTTTGTTTCCTGCTTGAACTTGCCAGAAATCAGAATGATTCATCATTAAGATATTGGCAACAGAGTGAATCATTTCTGTTGTTGAGTCAGCCTGGATGATGGAACCTATCTTCCTAGGCAGTAACTTGAACAAATTCATTCCATATGCAGTATATCTATACTAATAAACGGCAAAGCCCTCACTCACTCACTCACTCACTCACTCATCACTAATTCTCCAACTTCCCGTGTAGGTAGAAGGCTGAAATTTGGCAGGCTTATTCCTTACAGCTTCCTTACAAAAGTTGGGCAGGTTTCATTTCGAAATTCTACGCGTAATGGTCATAACTGGAAGCTGTTTTTCTCCATTTACTGTAATGGAGTTCAGATGGAGGGGCGGAGTTCGTATGACATCATCACGCCTCTCACGTAATCACGCATTACGTAGAAAGCCAGGAAGAGCTACAAAACGCGCTTTAGAAAACATGCATTATATAATTAAGAAGGCAGCGAAACAATTAGAAGCGAGCGAGTGACATATAAAACCATATTCAGCAGCTCACGTGAACTGACGCAGTGCGCAGACAAAAAGTAAGAGAGTGCTGAACAAAAACTGAATTACACTGCTACGCTCAAATAGATAAACCACACGCAGTGGCGCGATGGTAAAGCATTCGACTGTAGCGCCCACGTCCGAGGTTCGATCCCCGAGAGGGGATGCACTAAGTATGTACGCGCGCTTCTCGATTTATTTTAACCTCGCATCCCCTTAGTTTGAGACGTATGAAAACGCATGCGGTTAACGCAGAAAGACAGATCACCTATTCACCTATTGAAGCTTCATGAATAATGAATACTTTATTCGCGATCAATGATTGTTTTGGTAAAGCCATACTCAGTGTATTCATTAGATGAACGGTAAAAAAGTAGGAACGAGGGGACGGTAACTTACTGAAGCACACAAGCAAAACCACAATAGCACGCGGGCTCGATGTACTGACTTGCGCGATCACATTCCAAAAAATATTTCTTTTCAAGTTCTATTTAGTCCATATGAGTCAAACTCAAGGCCCACGGGCCACATCCGGCCCGGCGTGTAATTATATCCGGCCCGCGAGATCATTTTATATACTGTATTATTGTTATTAATGGCCCGGGTATATGAAGCGCTGGTAACACAATAAACTACAGATCCCATAATGCAGCGCTTCAGCTGCCTTGCCGAACACTTAACACGTTAATAAAGTCTAGCTTATGATACTGTAAATTATTGCGAAGCTAGCCCACACGATGCCGAAGAGAAAAGTTGATTCTGAAAATAGAGCCTTTAAAAACCGATGGGAGGCCGAGTATATGTTTACTGACATTGCCGGTAAACCCGTGTGTCTCATTTGTGGAACGTGTGTACAAAAACTGGGGTCTCCTTCCCAGCAAAAGTCGAGCAGCCGGCGCGCTTCTGCCTTAAATCAAAGTGAGCACTTTTAATTTTTTTCATCCTCCCCATGAGCTATACCCCAGAAAATTGCAAACACGGGACCCCTTTTCTACACCACGGCAAAATAATATTAAGGCGATTCACACTTTCTTTTGCACGTATACGATTATAAAGTCCTCAGCTCGGATTATTAAGACACGCATACGAGTGAAGGACTGACAGTGCCATCAAAGCCGATTAATGGCAGAGACGTCTCACCAGTCTACACAAGACCCACCGCGACTGTCCCCAAAAGGCGATCATAACGTCACCGAACACATCTCTCTATACTATATAAAAGAAAAATGCAACTTTCCTTTCTTTACACCTTTGTTCATTTTATCCCAAACCAAAGCCTTTCTCTCTTAACACTGCAGAGGACACAAAACAATTTTTCTTTAATTACTGGTAATACCGGTGAGTCACATTACCAGAGGCAGAAATTTGAACGTTCACATAGAAAATGTAATTTCTATACCACAGCCGTCGTGTAGTGCCTTTCAAAAGGGATCAACTACCGAGAGATGATCCATATACATTTTAGCTGCTGTTAGTACAACTTACCTCTTCTGTTATACCGTCTTTTAAAATGTAGTTTACCCGCAACCACTCGAGTAGTGCTCAATGTACCTGTACTTCTTAAAACGTTAATGTTTTACTGTTTAATAACTAATAGACTATATTTTATTATTTTTCTCTTGCACTCAGTGACCAAAGCTATACACACACATATAGACACATACATATATATACACATATATATACCTGTGTGTATGTTTGTATGTATGTGTATATATATATATATACACACACACCTACCTACATTTTATATATATATATATATATATATATATATATATACACACACACACACACACATATATATAATTTGTGTGCGTGTATGTATGTGTGTGTATGTATGATGTAGATAGAGATATATATATATATATGTATATATATATATATGTGTATATGTAGATATCTAATGTATATACATATGTATATATTTATATAGATATGAAGATATGAAGATATATATATATATATAGACTCAAAACCATTATGACGGCAGCAATCCAAGCTGTGAGAAAACAGTAAAAAGGAGGCGTGTCAGATGTCGTGGTACATTTTCTAATGCAGCTAGACGAAAACAACTTTGTGACGCTGCCGCCAAATACACAAAACAATTACTTTCACAATCATGTTACATTATTTTTCAAATGTTTCCTTTTCTTTTTCATACCTTCTTTAACACACGACATCGCTGCGAAGTGCAGTTATTTTGCTATATATATATATATCACAGCGACACTCATAACAGTGACAAAACAATTACATTGACAATCATGTTACGTTATTTTCAAAATGTTTCCTTTTGTTTCTCTTTCCTTCTTTAACACACTACTTCTCTGCTGCCAAGCGCAGTTATTTTGCTATATATATATATAGATATAGATATAGATATAGATATATATATATAGATATAGAGATATAGATATATATAGATATGGGAACAACACTCATATCAATGACAAAACAATTACATTAACAATCATGTTACGTTATTTTTAAAATTTTTCCTTTTCTTTTTCATACCTTCTTTAACACACTACTTCTCCGCTGCGAAGCGCGGGTATTCTGCTAGTACTGTATAATTATAGGGTGATACTAATAATTATAACTATCACTAATTTTAAGATTTTCATTAAAAATATGATGCAATTTATCAAAAAATGAGATATTGAGTGCTATATCTTACTAGTATCAGATTAGATACCTGTTCTCTACCCATCTAAAGAGCAGAAAAAGAAAAAGAGTCCATATAAAGTAACCACAAATACTGAAATGTTCAGAAAGGTTGACAAACGTTCAGCATACTCAGTAAAGTCAATATTAATAAATGTACACCAGATTATGCTGAACTTTTAAACTATTGTTGTTTTTTAATTTGATGCCAAATATTACCAGCTCTTTCTGGGTTATGGTAAGCAGGTTACATTCTTACAGTAAATTAAGATAATAGGTGTGTGAAATGTTACACAAAACACCATTGTTAAAAGATTCCAGATTGTTGTAAATCAGTAACGATTTTATAAGGTCTGAGCAGAGAATCCAGAACATGTGCTTCTGAAGGAGGTGCTTGATTAGGACACTGTTTAAAGCACTAACATAGCTTTAAGTTACTGCCTATATCTTTATTATAATAGAAAGTGTAATATATACAAAGCCTAAAGTAGCATGTATTCTGACATTAAGTTTTGATGAAAATTTATTTTTCAGAGTATCTAGTGGCACGCAGTGGGTAGCGCTGCTACTTCACAGTTAGGAGACCCGGGTTCGCTTTCTGGGTCCTCCCTGCGTGGAGTTTGCATGTTCTTCCCATGTCTGCATGGGTTTCCTCCAGGTACTCCAGTTTCCTCCCACAGTCCAAACACATGCAGGTTATGTGCATTGGTGATCCTAAATTGTCCCTAGTGCATGCTTGGTATGTGTGTGTGTGGCGCTCTGCCCGGGATTTGTTTCCTGCCTTGCGCCCTGTGTTGGCTGGGATTGGCTCCAGCAGACCCCTGTGACCCTGTAGTTGGGATATATTTTGGGTTGGATAATGGATGGATGGATGTAGTGTCACACACGTGCGTTTGGGAGTCAACCAAAGAGACCAGGAAATGACAATTCCACATCAGGCCAGTGGGCAGTGGGGTGCACTGAACCTCTTTCTTTTCTCTCCATAGACAAAACACAAGAAATCCTTCCTGTCCCGGCCCCGAGGACATCACTTCCTGTGATCCAGCTATAAAAACCCCTCACACTCCGTTCTTAAACAGTTCTGTTTTGGACTCTAACCAGTACACGTTGTACTCTACTTTAAAGCCTTTTGCAGCTAGGGAAACTATACAGGTGGCTGCCCCAAACCTTTGTTGTGTGTCCGGCTGTTTCTTTCACAGTAGATATACTGTTGTTAAATTCACAAATCTGGGAATATTCCAAATCTTGTGTACGTTTAAGAAAAGCAAGTTTAAATAAAAGCATAGGCTTCATGTTTACACATTTAAAGATTAGTTGCCCTTCCTGTGATTAAGAAGAGCAGTTGAGAAATAGAAACAACAAAAAGACAACTAATTTTATACAGTTCTGAGAATAAATATGATTTTGTGCTTAAAAAGATGCCACCCAGAAAAATCTCCCAGAGACAATAAAAAATAAACACACAAATAATCCGGTCAGGTCAGGTCGGGGAGCATGCACTAGTACAGTGCATTACTGCACCCACCATATGATGAAACAGCTCGGGATCCTGGTTGGCAACCCCCCAGGCAGACACGTGGTCCAGTCCCACCCTCTGGAAATGACCATCTATCTGCCGCAGCCAGGTGTTACATGGGAGTCCCCTTGGCTTTGTGCCTGCCTCTTGTGACTTCGGCAATGAATATCCTGCAAGCCGGATCAACCTCAGGGAATCGTGCCACATGTAACTGATGTTCCCACACAATGCAAGTAATGTGTCTCAATCGGGACTCTGAAAGCAACCACTCATTCAACACAAAGTCAAATCAAACGTACCGAAGGATTCTACGAAGAGACACTACCGAAGCAGTCCCGTATTCGTATAAGGTCACTGGATAGCATCCATGTTAGGAGACAAGAAGCACCAAAACTCTAAAGACTTGGATCTTCGTCCTTTTGCATAGATATCAGAAGCACCACACACCCCTTTCCAGCAACCTCATGAACCCCCATTCTCTCCCAATCTGTCTGCTGACTTCATATAAAGAGTCACCAGAGACATGAATTTCATTGCTGAGGTAAGTAAACCTCTCGACAAGGTCGACACTCTCTCCGTAGACAGACACACTACTGTCAGCTGTGCCCAAGAGGTCATTAAAGGCCTGGATCTTGGTTTTTATCCAGGATATTCACAAGCCCAGGCTCTCAAACTCCTTGTTCAGTCTTTTGAGAGCCCCAGTCAGAGCCTCCATTGATTCTGCAAAGACCACAGCAAAGTTGAGATCAGTGAATCTTTCTTCAACAACAGATTCTTCACAGCTGCTGGACTCCACGACCTTGCCCAATACCCAGTCTATTCAAGCAATAAACAGAGTACGAGCAAGAACAAACCCCAGAATCAACTGGGAAAACGCAGAGGTTCCACCTCCACTCTGCCTAGCACTCACAATACCAGTGTATAGGCCAGGCATAATATCCAGCAACCTTGAAGGGATCCCACAAAGTCATAGGATGTCCCACAGGGTAGCTTGACCAACTGAGTTGAACGCTTTACAAAAACCGACAAAAGGCTTTTGTCAAACACAAATAACAGATTAATTAATTTTTTTTAAATTTGAAATTGCCCAGTGTTGTTCTCACTGTGCATAGTAGTTCATCACAAACATAAAATGTATGGAATTTTTAGTTTATACATAATCTTTACAAATTATTAAAAGTATACAGTAATCCCTCCTCGATCGCGGGGGTTGCGTTCCAGACCCCCCCGCGATAGGTGAAAATCTGCGAAGTAGAAACCATATGTTTGTATGGTTATTTTTATATATTTTAAGCCCTTATAAACTCTCCTGCACTGTTTATAAATATTCCCCGCAGAGTTATACAGCATAATCCCTTTGTATTCTCTTAGATATTAGGTAAGATTCATTGAAATTATGTATATAAACACACTGTTTATATACAGTAAAACCTAAATATTATTTTAAAGATATTGAGTGTCTCCGATATCACATATGTTACAGCCATTACGATAGACAGGTCACCAGCAATAAATACGTACAATGCAAGAAAATAGTATACAGTAAATGTGTGTACAGTGACACTAAACGTACGTACATGTACTAAGCACTGTAAGAAGAAAATTAATTATGGTTACTCACCAACAATGACACGATGACTTGTCCGATAACAATGAGTTTAATTTTACTGCACAACAAAAGAGAGCGTTACAGCCCTTGTAAAGGAGCCACTTCAGGCGATTGTGTAGCACTGCCGTTGTTCTTCTTCTGGCAGTCTTCAATCCAAATCCCTAAAGCAGATTCCATCCAGACTACTGCCTTATTACATCCACTTACAACTCGTTTTACACCCTGGTTAAAAGGACACTGCAGCCGTAGTTCTTATATTCCTTTCCTACTTTTTAAATAAAAAGAATCGTAGCCTTCAACAAATCCAAAACGTTTACCTTTTCGGCAATTGTTAACATCTTCTTCTTGCGCTTGGGCACGGCCCCTGAAGCAGTAGCAGATTGTTTTGGAGCCATAATGAAGGGCTTGACTATGCACAAAGATAAACACTAAAGAGCACAACTCTTTACACAGCGAAACACATTGATGCTGAATGAGCGAGACGAGACTTCCTGGTTAACACTGCATTCAGCACGCAGGAGCTCAACTGCGTGCTCTGATTGGTTAGCTTCTCAGTCAGGAGAACTTAACTGCGTGCTCTGATTGGTTAGCTTCTCAGCCATCCGCCAATAGCGTCCCTTGTATGAAATCAACTGGGTAAACCAACTGAGGAAGCATATACAGGAAGTAAAAAGACACATTGTCCGCAGAACCCGCGAAGCAGAGAAAAATCCGCGTTATATATTTAGTTATGCTTTCATATAAAATCCGCGAGAGTGAAGCCGCGAAAGTCGAAGCGCGATATAGCGAGGGATTACTGTATACTTAAATGAAGTTGTAACAATTGAATTAATAAAATGCAAGAAAAAGGACTGAAGGTAACTAAAGGGTTAAGTAAACGTGCTTGAGCACGTGAGGACTGTTTCATCTTAGAGAAACCACCAGCTTGATTTCCCAAGGTGAAAATGAGGTAAATGAGTAATGAACACCCCCTAGAAATTGAGGATAAACTAACAAAAAAGCCCAAAGACCCTTCCTATAAAGAGGCACTAAGTGTATAGAAAAGTTCACAGGACTCCCCATTCAGCTAGGCAGCATTCATGTAAATGAGAGAGTCTACAGGAGCCTAAAAATACTGGTGGCACTTGTTGATTGAATGGAATAAATAAAGTCTTGCATATTATGAACACTAAGAGTCAGATGACATGATGTATTAGATGAGGAAATAACAGAAAAGCGTAAAAGCAGACACATCATTTAATTAATTGCTCACACCATGGACTGTAGCATTTGAGCATATTTAAGTGTAAATAAAGAACTGTTCTGTTTTCTCATCTGGTCTCTGTGAATTTAGTTTTTTCCTCAAGACTTGATGCCTTATTTTAAAATTTTAATTACAATTTAACTATATTGTATTTATTTATATAGTGTAATTTTTCACTGCATTTAGGCTGTGTCACTTTCTGCGTAACAATATATTATTATTATTATTATTATTCAGGGTTCATAGTGAACTGAAATCCAGTATTGAATGAATGAGTCAATATCTCTTAAAAAATGTCAGGAAAGAATGATCAAATATATGTATGTGTATACTTTATGTTTTATGTAAATATAAAGCAAGTAACTGGAAAAAGTAAATTTTTCTCTTTTAAAATCAATAAAAACTTTTTACTAAAATAAGATAAAAAAAATTAAATAAATAAAACCAAAATTGCACTTCTTGTTCAATGTACTTTCTGCCTCCTACTTTTTGCTGTTCAGTATTTCCATGCTTCCTCAGTTCAAGAGTTGCATTTATTTATTTATTTATTTTTGGTAAATATTGTCTATTTTACACATTGTAGCAGCAGTCACATGCCATTTCCTATATCCACTTTCAAATACATCTAGCAAACGGCTAATAAGTGACCAATGAGCTGCTCTAAGCTAAGGTTCAGGTTTGATGAAGGGGCGATCCTCTTTCTGGTCCCTATGAAATTAAAAGATGGTCTTTAAAATGAATATAAATATAATTAAGTGCAGCACTAAAGGAACTGTGGCAATTCTGCCAAAATGTAATTAGAGATTCATCCAGCATTGTATATCAATGTTAGTACGTGCCAACAGAGCACAATACATCAGGGCCATAAGGAATCTTTATTACAGAAACCTATATATCCTGATTATAAGACTGGAGCATGTGAAATATTGTGAGCAGTTGAACCTTTGAAATTAGAAGACAATAATTAAGAATGGGGAAGTTTAACACCATCTTTGGCCCTTCTTAATGGTTTTCAGACACAAGGAAGAAGGTGGTGCTGTGAACAGATTATTTATAATTAACAGTATCCACCATTTTCAGCTAATGCTGAGGTATGCAACAAGCCATGTTCACTGTGAAAATAAATGAATGGCACTAATGATTATGATGTCCTATTTTAAAATGAGAACTCCACTAACATTAAACTATATTACAGTATATTAAGAAATATAGAACCACACCTAATACAGTACCTACAGTACATTTGCAAAAAGCAACCGCCTTACCAAAGTTATAGTTTTAATGACTATGGAAATAGTTAGAAATTGTCATAACAAAAAAAAAATTGACATTATCAGTGGTGACCGACACACAATTATTGTTAAAAATCTCACGTGTCTGTCAGAGTAGTTCTCAAATGATGCTTAAGTAATATCCTGACAACAAAGAGCTAAAAGTTAGTATTAAATGAGAACCTTACATCTGCTAGCTGTAAATATCTTCCCTTATAACAAAAGGATACTGGAAGACATGAGCTTATTCTAGTATTACTACTGTGATTGGGAAAAGGCAATATAACTAATTGATCAGAATTCAATACTTCTGCTCTTATAAGTGAACAACTAGTGTATAATGAAAAAGTGGTGAACTACAAATATCAGTAAATTAAATACAGACCTCAATTGATTGTTACATTTTGTTGTAAATATGACAACTCTTCAGAATCTAAAGGAAATCTTATTTTCTTACAAACCCCAAACCTTTATGACATGCTGTTGCTGATCCATATTCTGCCTTCCAAAACAGTACAGAACACAAGTGTTTCCTGCAGATATTCTCACCTTAAGCAAAAACATTTTTTCTGTTTTAAGTAGTAAATTACCAAAATGATTATACAATATAATATTATGTAATTACATAAGAAACACGGGAAACATCCAAGTCATACAGACTTACCAATTTGACAAAAACAAAAATTTAATGAAAATTGAAATAAGTTAATTACCTGTTTTTGTTGTAAAATACATAATCCAGAATGGTGAATAAAAATGTGAACAAATATGACTTGAAAACTAGCAGTATTCTAATCTTTTTGTATATTAAAAGCAATACATTTTTCGCTCTATCACAGATTTATCTTTTTTGGAAAGCATTTATACTGTCTCTACAATTAGCATAAGATGACTGTACACCCAAAGGTTAATTCTAAATGTTGACACATTGTATATTAAAGAAAAAACATATACTATTTTCTATTAGTTTAATTTATTTTTCTCATTTTGTAAAACAGGTTAGATTCATGACTGTACATCAGTGATCACAGTGCACTTTTTCTACATTTTGGGACCCTGCTGAGACCATGATCCTGGAAACTTAGTTTGGTTCTGTTGTAAGCATAAAATAAAAAATGTAATTGTATTTTGTTATTTTTTATTGTTCAACATGCACTAACTGAAATCTGTTAGGATACTGGTAACAATTTGAATTTTTTGTTAAACTCAGAGAAAAAAAAACAAGCTTCTTCATTTTTTTTTAATTAGCAAGCTGCTGCACTAAACAATTCTGTCTCCAATTTAATATAAATTTTTGACTTAACAATCCATACACAATCCCCAATTAATGCACTCATCATTTACTCTACTAAAGACATGTAAAACTCATGATGAACTTTAGTATTAGCACTCTTTTTTCACTGTTGCCAGCTTAACCAGATTATTCTAATTCTTAGCATATGATCCTAATGTTACTGAAATTTCAGCAAGTACTTATTTTGCATCATAATTTTTTGTTCATTGTCCTGTATCCATTCATGATTCATTTTCTTTAACATTATTTTAAAATTGATTCTTTTGTGACTACTGAAAATCAAATATTTGCTTAATGCAGCATATTTGGAATTTTTTTGAAAATATTACTTCACAAAATGCATTATTTATCTTTATGTGTGTATTTTGTGAAGTGCACTTTGAAATGCAGTCTTCAAATGGAAGATGTTTGAGACCAAACTAACACAGCTACATTTGAAAATGCATCTCTTTAATTTTGGCCTTCTGTCCACCCTGAAATGGCATTTTTAACTGCTGAAAATGTGTCTTTTTTGAAAGTAAGTACATTTGAACAAGCTGTGCCTCATGTAACAGCGTGGATGGAGAAAACTGAGCTTTAAGAAAGTGCCGGCATATAACAGTCATGTGATCAGGCACCGAAAGTTTTGTCCCATGGTCTCATCTTTACTGTAGGGTTGTACTTTTGCTAATTTCTCTGCATCAGGTACTTCATCTTGAAACCATTGAATATTTTGCTGTATTTATTCAGACAGGACTTCCAGTGTACAATTTACAAGATGTTGGCAAGTTTATACTTGTAGTAACCTTTAAAAGCATTTGCTTTATTTAATTTTTTGACATCTTGTATTACTTTGGGTTTGTTCTTTAAATACAGAGCATACCCAATAAGAAAACGTTACGTGATTTGGCTGTTTCAGTGGAGATGTTCAGCTTCTGGAAAACAATGTGAAAACTTTAGTGTGGATGGAAACCTTTTAAAATGAAAAGATTTTTCAGGTTTATTTGTGTTGCTGTTGACTAATCCTCAGATGACAGCACATCAGCAGCAATAGAGGAGCACAGGAAAGGAAAAGTGAAACACAAAGGCCTAAGAGAAAGTAAGACAGTAGGAATAAATCTTTAATTTACTTTCTGATTCCTCTCTTTTTGTTTTAATTTTTGCCCTAATGGTCTCCCATTTTCCATGTTTGACAGTATGAAGGGACATTAGACAGACTGATCCAATTGTGAGCTTTTCTAAATGCTTTCTTTTATTTTAATTTCCAAACTGAAAAGGCATCAGCAAAATAAATATATTGATAGCACAAATTCCAGCAGATTTTCTTGTTCCTAGTGTTCCTATTTTTGTTTGTTTAAGGTTGTTGTCTTTCAACTTGAGTTTGAGTACCATGGTGCTGTTAATATACATACAGGAAGGACCCAGTAGATAGGTACTCATGCCACATGATTTAGAGCAACAGTTTGGAATCATTTTGACTTGTGGACTTTCATGGAATAGGAAAAATATAATAAACTTATTTCCTCTATATCACATTTGTCCAAACAGTGCCTGAAGTGGAAATACATAAATGCTGGGTACAAAACGGGGGGTAGGATTGGTTCTGCCTTGGAGTTTCGAGCATCAGGATTTACACTTTACAAGATCAACTTTTCGTCAAGCATTCAGATGAATTGATTGGAGAGCAGTTTTGCGTTCCCCATGGAGTTTTGAGTGTCCAGAAAGAACGTGACATAATTTTTCATTGGGAATGTAACCAGAAAATTCTTCACATTGACTAAAAGAAGATGACCTCAGAATGAACTGATTGGCAAAAATATTCTTCAGACTGGTATTTGGGACAAATTGGTCTAGAGTAAGGGGCTTAGACAAGCTTTTATCTACTCAATGTTTTCTGCTTTTAGCTTCCTCATTTTTCAGGCTAGTGTTAAGAGTTTTGCAAGCTAAACTGTGTAACCACATTTTTTGTTTGATTTTCTGACTAAAACAAAGGGTCTTACTGGCATATTTATTAAAAATGTATTATTTTATATGATAGCTGGTTGTGACTTTTTAATTTAGATTTTTTTTGTGCATTAGATTATTAGAAATCTGTGAGCTTTAAGTTAAACAGAAGCATCCACAAGGTTAAATGTTTTTTGCTGTTTTACAGTGATTGCAGGCCCATTTATTCACAATGACAGGTACCAAAAATCATAGACAGTTTGCCTTTAAAATCCTGTTAGGAAAAAAAAATGGTGCTTTGTGCTTTTTCTTCTCTCTTGACTCACTGGTGCATCTCAACATCAAATCTGTTAATTTACCCTGGCATTTGTCTGTTGGTAGACTGGCAGAGGAGACAGGTGTTCTCATTGGACATGATAACAGCATCACATCATATGTGATACTTGTCATGGTGGATCAATAGACTGAATAGCCTGGGGTGAGAATGTGTTTGTTTAAAGTCAAAATGTAGACCTAAACATTTTTATTTTCAGGTCTTTTAAGCACACTCGAATGGATAAGCACTCCACCTTCATTAAAGTGTTCCAGTCTGAAGCTGAGCACTTCATTGTAAAAAGATGTTATGGTTACAGCAGTTTTTTTTTCTAAATTTGTTTTTTTTTTCTTTGTTTTTTCAAAGTCAGATTGAAAATGAAAATTGTAAACAGATGTAATTTCTTAAGGTGTTTATTTGTTAAAGTGCATGAAATGGGAAAGATTGCTGTGTTAATAAAATAAAATATATAGTTGTTAATTCTTTTAAAGGGAAAACTGTATATTGTAATTCTATTGTTAATTTGTGGAGAAAAAGTCATAATTAAATAACATGAATGCAGTTTTAATTAAATATTTATTTAAGAATGTTAATTACAAGTTTAATCAACTTGAGAGCTCAGAATTATTTTAACAGGTATGCCCACACACTGTTACAAAATTGAAGAAGTTGTTAGCTGGATGTTAGCAAGACTGCTATAATTGTGTCATCCCCATATCAGCATATGCTTGATGTTTTTTACCATGTACACAGTAATGTAAAATGTCTTGGATTATTTTGGCAACATTGTATATAAATAAGAGCTCCAAAGCTAATTTCCTTTAACTGGAAGATGATTAATTAAATATGCATAGCCATTCTGATACTGTTATCGGATTGATAAAGAAACCAGTATAACTTTCTCCAATAAGCAGCTTAAATAGTTCAATCTAAAATAAACATGAACCCTAAAATGACACAATCTTGATTAGACTCAGAACTTAAAATCTATATGCCCAGCAGAAGTACTTGAGATGTAATGGGCTCACAAAATGGATATTCATGCAATCCGTATCCTAAACATAAAACATCAAGAACTGATAAAAAATTGGTATATGCAGAATGAGAAGATATGCTACCAGCTTGTCATCCACCTTCTTAGGTTCTGCTCTGCATGACTGGAAAATTCAAACTCTGCCAGAATACACCTAGAAAGATGACATAAAAAATAAACAATTCCCTACTGCTTTGATCAGAGACATTTACCAAAAATGGATGGTGTAAAAGTAACTTCTCTGGACAAAACAGCAAATGCATGAAAATTTATGATTGTTAAAACAGAAACATGAAACTAAATTCCAATAATCTCCTGACATACTACTGAAATCGTTATCCTTTTATTTTCAAATTATCCAGTGCCAAATGTTTCTCTGCGCTATAACAGACTAGGAAACCCTCACAGACATAGATAAGTAAAAAAAAACTGTTTAGGTCTTGCGCTGTGTTGAACACTATGCAGTGAAATATTCATCATCCTTATCCACAATAATCTATAATAAATAACTGATATAATTTAAAATAACTGATTTAAATACTTAATTAAATATAATTTAAATTTAAATACCACCCACTACAAAAACTAACATATATTTATATGTCATTATATGTATTCTTTTAACATTAAATGGCATGAGCCCATTGTTACCTTAGTGTTCTGTCAGGAATGGTAAACAGCAGAGGCAAAATGTTTCTATAGGGACCAAGGAAATGGAAGAGGCAAAATCAAAGTCAGAAACAGAAAAGAAAATTAAAAAATGGAGTTAAAACAAAATTAAAATAAAATTCCCCAAACTCCTCACCATAAAATCCTGCCAGAAGTATTTTGCTGTAGATACTGTAGACACACTTTCTTCTAGCATCATAAGCTTACATTTTCTTGTGAAAAAATCTAAAATCTTGGACACCAGGAGGAGTGTGGCATTGCCTTTTAGACATTCTGGTTGTGACATCACAGTTTGCAACCCTGATGTCACATGATATTAGCAGAATGCATTGCTAGCAACAACATGGCAGCTTGTCTTGCAAAATAAAATGGCAGTGATAAAATAACAAAAAAGAGCAAAAACATAATATTGATAACAGTTTTGTTGCAAAAAAAGGTTAAAAAAACAGTTATAACAAATCACACAATCTTGTACAATCCACTTATGTTCTTCCATAGACACTGAGCTGTTAAATTCTAAAAATCTAGCCTCTTCTATGGGGCTGATTTTTTTCAGTCAGTAACTGAAAGTAGCAAAATTTCTTGATCGTCTATAACACTGGGTAGCACATACACTTTTTAAAGTTATACTGAAATTCAATTGGTTTTAAAGAAATGCACACTACTGCTTGAGCATATGAACTAGTACATGATATGGCCATGGGCAGAGTTTAAGGGGTACCCAGGGCTGGAACCCCCCCCCCCCCCCAAAGAATATGCTGTTACTAAAATAAATGTGCAATAAAAGGTACTTCTCTCCTCAGAAACTTTTGTTAAGGCCACAATTACTGTAAATTGTGAATAATCATTAAATAATTAAATCATTCCCTCCCTAAGCAACTCACTTGTATGTTGTCTATCAAAACAAACATTCTGCACAACTTCAATTGCAGATTAATTTACTGTTTCAAATTTATCTTGAGAAAGGTCATTTCAACTTATGCATTTTGCATATAGTATTCCCTTTATTACATGTCAGAAAAACACTCCTGTCAGCAAACAGATCCTCAGTAGTCAGTACAAGTTACTGAATCGTCCGCAGAGTCGTATGTGTCTGCTTAGGCATGAATATGCTGCCTGTGCAATCAGCAATGTGGCAGTCTGGGCAAACCTCAACCACACGTCACACTCCCCTCTGACAAAATATTTAATAAACAGAAACGTTTCTGTGATGAAGTAAATAATGAATTAAAAACATTCAAACTTTCAAAGCAGTTAACTCAAGCCCAGAACTCTCCAAAATGTTAGCCAGGCATGCATTTTCTTACTTGTTTGAAAAATAAGAAAGTGCTTATTTTGCCATTAATACAATAAATGAAGAAACAAAAAAAAAAATAAAGAACAATTTTTCTGTTTTTTATATATCACACTGAAAAAAGTATAACATTGATGTTGTTCATTCAACGTAAATTTTTCTCTTTAAAGCAAATTAAGATTAGCCATTTAGTGCTGCAGCTTAAAATATTTGGTTTCAGATATCAATCAAAGTAAAAAAAATTATTTGTACCAAATTAAGTTATGGTGGAGGGAATAAACGTAAAAATCCTATTTCTTTTAACTTAATATTTTAGGTTGTTCATGTGCTGTGTTTGGGGGCCGTTTGTAAATTCTTTCGGTCGAACTTTCCAGTTTGATGGCTTTCCAACTGCCAAAAAAGAAGAACAACTTAAAAAATAGATTTACTGCAGTAAAAAAAAAACAAGTGAATTGCACCCAATAATTCTAAATGATTTGCCTCAACTTAAAAATTGTGGGATCAATAAGCTAAAAAGAAATATATTGGTTCAGATTGAAAATATTAAGTGTGAATCATTCACATTTTTTTCCAGTGCATTAACAGTACTTTTTTGTAATTTCATAAGTTCTAAACGTGTTAATATAAGTCAGATTTAGTTTATATTGTAACTATATATTATAAACATTTTATGATACGTGACTTGGGATATGTTATAAATATGTAACAGTACTGTTGTAACTCTAAAAAATGGAATTATATTTTGTGGTTCACCTGGCCCCACCCAATTGTAATGTCAAATTCTGTTTAAGGATATGGCAAAATCCACGTATATTCGTTTTTGTTATTTAACTCAAAGATAGGAAATATCTCATTTAAACTCTGTAGGTTTATAATATAAAACTGTTACAGATTAATGATCGTTTTAAATTGAAATGGACCGACAGCAGGTGGCCGCAACAGGCTTGTTTAAAATTTAGAAGAGCAGGAGGAATTCATAGGAATAAAAATAATATAGCAACTTTGCTAGTTGGGTTGTGGTACCATATTTCTCTAGTTTCTTGAAAAGAATGCTTCGCCTCACTGAAGGCTTATAATGCACATGCTTTTTCACCACTGTATTTTACTCAGCTTCTGTACAATGTAGCTAATGAAGCAGTTTACTGGAATGACAGCTGAAACGTTCCTAAAGGAATAACTGTGAGTAATAAGAGAAAACTTGTTATTTGCATATATTATAGAACACAGTACCATTTTTTGTTCTAATTACTTGGTAGTAAACTGCATACAAAATGTTTTAAATGTTATTAACTTTAGCCAACAATCTATTTACTTAACCTCCTAAAATGCAATCCTAAGCAAACAAAGACCCAATACAAGATTTACACATCAAAAACCAAAAACAGAGCAGTATATCAAAAAGACAAGAAATCAAGAGAAAAACTTTAAACATAAAGCGGAAAACTCAGTAACAACCAAGCACAAACAATGTACCGCAGGGTGATTGCAATTTTCATGAGCCTTTATAGTGCTGGGAGGTGTCGAACAACAGCAATTGCCAGATGGCCTCAGCTCTTTGGGAACCATCCACAAAACACAAGGAGCAAGACAGAACATACTCTCATACATTGAAACTAAATAGTGACCTAAATATATCTAGCAAAAAAAATACATAATTATACAAGCAATAAACATAAATATAATAAACTATGATATTTAAAGGGTAAAACATGAACAAATATGACATAAAAAAGGATTTTAAACATATACTGGGTTGCTTAAACATAACAGAAATAAGAAATACAAAATATTCAAATGGTTTCTGTGACTGTAGATCCTCCAAAACCATAGATGAGAGGATTTATTTAGCAGTGATTGTTAAGTTTTCAATGTTTTACTTTTGACATGAAGGGGAACAAGTCCAATGATAAATTAAAGCTAATGTGTGGCACAGATTAAATCAAAAAATGATTTGGGAATGTTACCTTGTCTGTGATGAACTAATGCACAACTAATGTTAGATGGGTAAAAGTGAACAATATATTAGGATGATTGTACAAACAAAGAAAAATCATAAAGTTAAACATATTATATGCCAGTAGTCAGAGGAGTCTACCTCATGTATGTAAATCCTGAAAGGCAAGTTGTGAGGAAATATTGTGAGGAAAGATTAAACTCAAATCAGAGTTACCTAGGAATATAACTGTTCTGTAAGTTTCCCTGAAAGGCATATTACATTTAAAACATCCCATCCATCCATCCATTATCCAACCCGCTGAATCCAAACAGGGTCACGGGGGTCTGCTGGAGCCAATCCCAGCCATCACAGGGCACAAGGCAGGAACCAATCCTGGGCAGGGTGCCAACCCACCGCAGACATTTAAAACATACATACGTTTAAAAGTAAAATCCACTTTTAGTCTTTTAGCATACCTCATATAGAATCGGTTATATTAAACTGCATATACATCATGCTCAATTACATCTTGACTATAAAGAATGGGTAATGAGACTGCCAGAAAGAAGCAGCTTTCAGAAGAAAAGACAGCACTCTAAACCAAATGGAAGATTGTGGAACTGAATAATGTTGCTGCACATTAATATTGTTGGACAACATGTTTTCACACATAAGATGATGTTTTTTAATAGGGGGAACAGAGTCTCTCAAAGGTCGTCATTGTGCAATGACAAAATAAGTTGATGTGGTGGTATTAAAAACTCAAGGTGAAAAGAAAAGTTCATGGATGACACACAGAAGAAGGTATGCAGAATTCACAGATTTCGAGCAGAAAGCATCCAAATTTAGATGTACAGTAGGAGCCATTCAGAAGCAACATTATTCCACTTGTTCATTGTATTTTGTTTTCTGTGATACAAATGGATAAAGGAAAAATATTTAAAACCAAAAGATAAAGTTTGATATCAATATATATTGGTCTTCTGTGTTTAGTAAATATTTAATGATTTACCATAAAGATGCAGTTAAATAAGTCTTCAAGAATCGCTTAATGTATTTCTTAAGGGCAAGTACATTAGTAGAAATTATAATAAGTGAATAACCCACTCATTTCTTTGTAATCACTTTTTGTTTAGGCAGTGATTTATGCATAATAACAGTAGCTCCACTCTCTTTCATGCTAATTAAATGAAACAAATGTTCATTTATTTTCAATTAAATGCAGGGAAAGGCAAATTCAGGGCACAAAGTCAGCGGCGCTCCTAATTGATCCTTCCATTAAATGTAAACTGTGGCTTGTACATTTCTTAAATTAATGTAAAATACCATGCTTCCTGTCCTGTTTTTGAGGTCTCTTAGAATATTTGATTTAACGGTATTTGGGGAATACTAAAATTATTATGTTTCAATTTTCAAGAGTAGACAGCGACCTCTTCTTAGCATAGAGCTCAAATTATAGTCCTTTGTGTTCTTTGTTTTTATACTTAATATTTTAATGATATTTCTGCTCACTTCTGAAATGGACACATACTGTATATTCATAAATAATATGCTGACAGCCTACTTCTTAACACATTAGTAGAGTGAAATGTTTCAGGCAGAATACAGGATAAATGAGTGAACTGATGATTTGCAGAGTAGGTTAATCAGTATGGGTGGCTCCTTTTTTCGATTGATTTTGGGACAATGAAAGTTTATATATTATGTGCTGTATGTATGCATACAGTAGGACAACAACATTTATTTCTATAGCACATTTTCAATGTAGCTCAAAGTGCCTCACAACATGTCAAAGAAGTAATTACATACAAAGAAAACCAAATAAAAATGAGATGTGAATGCATAAATAGTATACAAACAACACACACACTTACATAAGACAGTTACGTAATTTAAAAAAACAGAGTCCTTAAAGATAGAATTGTTTTGGTTTTAGTTAGGTCTCTAAATGACAGGGTAAAGATCAGTTGTCCAGGAATGACATAAAAAAAAGTTATGAAAAAAACTAAATCTAAAGGGATTTCCAGGCCAAAAGACCACCCAGGCTTCACTTGGCATTCTATCTAACGTAAAAGTTCTTAAGTAGTTTTCTTCTTTTTTAAGGCTTCATCGTACAGGATTCAACATGGTGGTCTTGTGGCATGCTAGGTTGCTGCACAGGACTTTGTTCAGGTGGCGGTGGCACCTGTGTGTGCGTATGTGTGTATGTGTGTGTGTATGTAAAACCTGAAAATACAATTGTCTTCTGGTGTGAATTATATAGTTCCTCATATAATGTCTGAACTTTAAATTCATCAGACTGAAAATATCTACAATTACAGTTGTTTTCTGTTACTTGTACTTATAAAATGTAAGTTTTTCGGGCTTTGTGAGCATATGACTAGATGACTGGATTATGCAAATGACATAAGATTTTTTACGATATTTTCACTACTGTTTGGTATAGTCGAGTATTTTCACCATAGACCCCTAATATATCCAAACGTTTATTATCTCTGTCCTGCATAAAATCTCAAGATTAAATGTTTTATCAGGCACCACTGCAAACTACATGTGGTTACTAACATATTAAAAATATTTTTGGGTGGGGTTATCAGTTAAGATAGGGGCCTGGATTAGTGAGGCAGGAAAATTAACTACAGCGTCACTGTGCTTCCCTGGTGAACTTGTAACGTATACATAGTCAGGCGTGTGTGCATGGGAGACAGCTTAAGGGTTCTGGTGATGGTAGTTACCTGGGGTTGGCACTTTATTCTAATCCTTTTTTCTCTTCTTCCCTTTGCATAATTAAAGATTGACTGCCATTGCACCGCTGACATCACTTCCACTGTCTGATCTCCTTTACTTGCCCCTTCCTGCCTGAAATCCATATGACCGGATGTTTGCACATTTTTTTTGTCAATTCTGTATTGGACTTCTGTTTGAAAAGATGTAGCTCACATCTTTATAAAAAAGATCTTTTTTTATTTTCATTTAGTTCTTTATTTTCTTGTGAATTCCTGTTAAAAAAGTCGATATGTTGTCTGTCAAACACATTGCCACATTACTTTTACTTTTTAGGCTTCTGTTATTACAGTTGTAAGGCTGACTGTGATTAATTTCATTATAAGTGGTAATAACATGTTTTTAGATTGTTCCAACATCCCTACTTTTGATAATTTTTATGATGTAGAATGAATAAACACACAAAACTAAACATTCCAGGTGAGGACAGCTTTAAGCCTACTATAATAATGTAAAACTATATTGGAATTATGATTGACATGTAATCATAATGCAATCTTATATACCCAATGAGAGCTACTTTTGGTTTACAATTAAGCACTGTGTGCAAATGTATTCCTGAATGGCATGCCTTATAAATTAAACACAGTTGTGTGTGTATTTTTCTTTTTTTCAATCAAGAGTATCATTTTAACAGAGAACATATCTTTAAGAACATGCTAGTGACTTTTTTCACATCTTACTGTAAGTGATTTAGTAGAATACGGCTGAAAAAACAACCTTGTGTAAAAAGGTTACAATAACAGAATTAAGAGTCTTTTATTTTTGTCCATAAACTGTCTGAGATGGACCACTTGAATTGGTTTTAAATCCCCTTTGACCCACAAACTGTAACAATAACAATCCAGGCTAGGGGCATTAAAATGTTTTATGATCTTTGATATTACAGCTGTAGGTTCAAATGTATTATGTTTATGAAAAGGAAAACAGTTAGCAAGTGTTGAAAAGTACAAGGATGAGACAAGTTCATTTTGCGAACATCAAGATTACAAGGTAGTTACCATTAGGTTTATAAAGAATAAGCTACATGCTCTCAAAAAAGCTGATAAATCCCTCAGAGACAAAGATTCAAAGCAGGAAACAGAAGCAGACTGGAAGTGTAATGACAAATTGCAAAGCTAATGCTTCAGTGTTTCAGGTTTTGGTGTCATTTCCCAAGAAGTGCAACTCAGAGGTATCTGGGAATTTTACTTAATCAAAAATGTTTCTTTTCCCAGTGCACAGCTTGGAAGCGGATATATTGAGTGTCATCACTAGCATGTCTATCATGGCAATGCAGACGGAGAAAGTGAATTCATGAACTTTAAAGGTTTTTAAATTGGAATGAAAACAAAATGAATGACTACATGGCATTGTATCTGGTAACACAAATGAAACAATCACTATAGCAATGCACTGTCAATTATTGGCTTAAATGTTATGATTGGGTTCATTGATCTTTGAATATACTGTACATCATGAAGATTCTGACTTTAACTTAAGATCTGCATCATTCTCAGCTAGCACACAATGTTGCAAAAAAAAAAAAGAATTATGTAGTTTTCATTTGACGCACTTGTTTAAAATATAATATGGAAATGTCTTCTGATTTATTAAAGTGTTCTGCAATTCTGTTGATCTTGCACAGAGAACATTATAATCCTTTGAAAAACCCTTATAGTTTTACTGGTGCTCCTGCCATAACTAATACATCACCATACATTTAAATTTGAAGAAAGTCTGTTTATTTTGAAAAGGAAATGTCATATTTCATAACTGCATCTACAGAGCTAGATTCATTTATTGGAATTTGACAGCCAGAGAAATTTGCAGAGAAAGAGAATTTCAGCAAAGCTTTCATTTTGCATTTTCCAGTTAATTTACAATTTTTCAAACTAAAATGTTTTAACAGTTATCATAGGAAAATTATTTTTACTGTAAGCCTTTTTTCATAGTTATTATTAACATACCTTAAAGGTACATGTTGCAAAGCAACAAATGAGCACCAGATGTTTATGTAAACTGATTTTCTTTAAAGATAACAGCCTTCCTGGTGCATTTTCCAAGGAAAACAGAGTTTACTTCTCTCTTCAGAATTGTACACTGTAACAACAAGAGCTTCCTCCTGGCATCTCGCCACAACCGGAATCATGCCAAGAGACAGAGTTTCTTCAACATTTTGCATTTTTTACACACAGCCCTGGGATGAAAAAATGCAGGGACAAATCCAATGACAAAGGAAGTTAAAAGATGGATGACCCAGTAAGCTTTTCTAAGCAAGACTGTTCAACATTTTCTCTCTGACATTGCACCACTTTTATGCTCAGTTTGAGGACCACTGATGAGCCTTTGTCCCAACTCACTGTCATGGACTTTATTTTTCTTAACATTTTTTCAGTTTTTCCTTTGCCTCTAAACATTATGTATATATCATTTTGGGTGGTAATAGTCAGTGAGGTTTTCTAATTTAGAACAATTTTGAAGTTGTTATTTTTGAAATACATCTTGTTGTGGCGCCATTTTGTTTTTATTATGGACGCTGGCATTTTTTATTGTTTTGTGATGCAGGGTTGCGAGGGTATTGCTTGGCAGGATGACTGGATGTGTGGGATATATGACCTAATTACCACAAATGCATATATAGGTCAACATACGTACAATTGTTCATTGTCCAGGTTTCTGTATAAATCAAAACTAATTAAAACCTTTACCTTCATATTTTAAAGCTCTCTCTTGGTTACAAATTCTTTTGTATTCTTTTACTTTGATTTGCATCACTTTGTTTTTTGTTCTTCAGTTTTGTCTCTTTGGTGTTTGTTAACTTAATTCCTGCGCTCCTTGGTTATGACCCTGGCCTGTTATTATGTACATGATTCATCTTTTGATTCCATCAATCTTTAAACTAATTCCATCTTGTGCAGTAAGAACTCTCATTAACCAACTATAATTTCAAAGCCCTAACTTCACAGTTGATACTTAAACCTGCTTGCTTCAAGGTCCTTGGCAGCTCTCCAACCCAGAATTGTTGATAGTTATAACCAAGGATAAGCTGGGCAAATGAGCACACACCCAGTCAAGAGATGGTACTTAGTGATTTTATTTATAACAGTCAGGGGTTCAGAAACCCAAAAAGCAAACAAGTGCAGTGCTCTTTCAATAATAAATAAATAATCCAATAAAAACAGGTGATGCAGTGGAGGTTAAAACCAATAAACAGTGTGGCAAGCGGCTGGGGGTAGTGCCCAGCCGGGACGCCCAGGAGGACCGGAGGAGGGCTTACACCTCCTCCAGACCATGAGGGGGCGACCTTCCTGGTGGCCCTATAGGGGCCCGTGGACACCACCAGGGGGCGCCCCAATGCCACCACACCCGGAAGTGCTGGGGGAAAGAAGACCATGGACATCCGGAGTGCTTCCAGATGCGCAGCTGGTACTTCTGCCACACCAGGAAGGGCCGGCGGAAGCTAATCGGGAGGCACCTGGAGCATGTCTGGGTGAGCTTAAAAGGGCAAGTCCAGGTGAGCTTAAAAGGGACCGCCTCCCTCCATTCAATGGCTGGAGTCGGGAGGAAGATAGGCAGAGCTCGGGAGGAGAGGAGTGGAGGTGGACCTGAGGAAGAGAGGCATTGTGAGGCCTGGGGGGTAAAAGTGGGTTGTGTGCTGTGTTTACTTGTATATAGTAACTGTAAATAAACGTGTGTTGGGTGATAAAACAATGTCTACCTATCTGTGTCCCCAAAACAGATAAATCCATAAAACCAAGGTTAAAACTCACTTGTAGGATCCATTCATTATAACATTTACAAACCGCAATGCTTCTTTCTAAACTTCTGACATCTTGTCTGCTTATAACTGAAGGGGCATCCGCAGCATGAGGAGACATCCACTGGCAGGCACAGTCAACCATAATATCATACTAGGGTCCCTACCTTAAATCCTATGTATTGCACCAAGCCTTGCTCTTTCGTCTCTCACTGCCACTACTTGGCCTTATTCTGAAGCCCACTTTGAGTGCTTGGTCTTTTCTACTCCTTAGGATGCTCAGCAGGAGCGACCCATCTGTCACTTTGTTCCTCCATGGGGCAGACAAGCCCAATCGCCTTCTTCTGATCATCATCTGCACTGGCTCCATACAGATTGTGCTGTTACTTACATCTTTGTTTCATTTCAACCTATTTCCATATTTGTCCTAAAGGCTTTCCCTGTCCTCTGCTCAGGCTCCTTGTTTATATACCTGCAAGGGATTCAGGTGTTCTGATGCTGGTTACAGACCCCAGAGAACTAACTAGGCAATCAACCAAACCACACATGTCTACATAGGAATGCACGATTGGCTGATCGACCCATCATCCTCCAGAGCCACTCTGCTACAGTACTGCACACACCTATATGCCCCCAGCCTGAGTGTATTCACATTTAATTATTTACTTAAAAATCGCACATTGCTACGGACCTCTCTGATCGCTCTGCTCCCAAGTACACCTCAAGGCCAAGCATTGAATTCATTTTTGGGGTCAAAGGTGGTCCTGTTAGGCTATAGGTTTACCAAGCTAAAACTCTTTGTAGTGGTCTCTGGTGTCCCAACTCCACTGAATACTGTATTTCAAGAAGCCTTCAAAATCAATGATCAATGTGATGCGTTGGTAAGGGAGTTTCTTTCCATTACATGCCTATATGATTTTATATGCATACTGTAAATACTATGGGCACACACCAAAGGTCAATATAATGTGATCTGAATTCAAAATACATGTTTACTTTTTACTATAAAATAAGCCTGTAAGAATATTAATTAAACCGATGTGCTATAAAAGAAAAATACAAAATTGTAGTTTAGAAATAAAGTTTAGAAATATGGAGAGCTTCCACACTTAAATATTGATAGACAGTTGACATGTTAATATATTCTTGATGTTTGTACAACTTAGAAAAGAAAAGGGTTAGAAAATAAAATATTGAACTTAGTTATTCATATAATTTCTAAAAATGTGTAGTCTTAGCTGATTGAATGAACTTTGGAAAACTATTGAGTGCACAAAACCTGACCCCTGTCGACCTCGGAAGCTTGCTGAACCTCCCTAGACTATGAAATACCAACTTATACTTAAACTACTACTTGCTAATATATTCCAACTTTCTGTTTGTCCAGAATCATGATGCAGAACTTAATTTAAAGCAATAAATGGGATCCACCATACTAATCCCTTTCATAATTTTAAAAACTATTGCACCTATTAATTTTCATTTGCTTAAACAGAAAATGTCCAACTCCTTTAACCTATCTTCATAACTTATGAAACTCACAACTTGCCATTCCCTGGTTTAAAAAATCAAATGTAATGTGTTGCTGAAGAGCTGGTCTGGAAGGAATCTCACTGTTCCATAAACCTAGATTACTCTGCTCTTCGACAAAATTTGAGGTACACATGAAGCCTTCTGATCTCCTAAGTCTTACTGCGATGGGCACGTAAGCACGGGTAAAGCTTCAGAGAAGACCAACTTGTCAGTCTTGTGCCTCAGCTTGGATCCTAACTCTTTAAATTTGGATTTCAGAACAGGCAGTCTCTCCTTCTTATATATGTCATTTTCTACAACATGAACAGTAACAATTGGATCCAACCCACCTCTGGCCAGGAGTCTATCCATCCTTCCAGAGAATTCCCCCACGTCTGCTCCAAGAAGGCAACACAGTGTAAGTGAGTCACTATCTATAGAGCAAACCTGGTAAACAAAGCAATCGGAAGTGTGTGGTGTATGACATCATTGGGTCAAGGGTATAATGGTCAGCATCATGAACTTGCTGATCATTTTGATTTCCAACTCCTCTACATTATTTGATTAAAAATTTTGTTTTTTCACACTTAGCTTGTTTATTAGAGTATTGTCTTGCCAGTATCAACCTTTATCTGTTAATAGGATCCTAATCCATCAGCTGATTCCATTCTTATTTTAATACTGCTACCATCAAGTGTAGTTATTACAGATGTAAAGAGTAGCACAGTTCCCTTTTCTCCCAACTGAAGATATGTACCATTACTTCATTGCCTGTAGGGAAAGTTATGGCTTCCTACCAGACTTACAAGGACAACCTGAGTCCTCCTTTCCTGGCTAGGACTCATTCACTAGGAGGTCTTGTGGCCTCTTTCCTACCCTCTAAAGCTTCTTTTACCTCAGCTCTTGCACCCCACAACCTGTGTGGATTAATCTGTATTCTCAACAACACCAAGTTCTGACTCTTGCTCTATAAGTGTACTGTAGCTTCTGCTGCAGTTTAGATAAGCAGTGCCAGTCTTCTCACTCTGGCATGCAGATGTGCACTTGTACAGACCCTGCTGTTCTCATATGCAATTGGAGGTTCCTTAGATGCTTCCTCTTGCACTGTGCCAAAACCGGCAGCATCTATGCTCCTAACAATCTCTAGCCATTCTGTCAACCCTCCAAAGCACATATATTATGTATTATCTGTATTTTATACTAATCTACTGAACTGTAATCTGATACAAAATGTATATCATTGTTATTAAAATGCCCTACTTATTTAAAGTATTTATCTATTGTAATATTTTCTCATAATTCAAGCAATATTAAAGATATGCATGTTGGCAAAGATGGATTAGAAATCCACCCTTTTAACATACTTTGAATGTACTGTTCGAGAGCAGCATGAACTTATTCATAAAATGCGGAGGTATTACAGTATATAATGGACTGAAGCTGCATATGAGCACATGCTCCATGCAGAATTAATAAAGCCTCTGTGAGGTATGATTGTTTCTAGAGCCATAGCCAGAGGTAATGCAGGGTAATGATACCTCCAGGGGATTAAGTTTCTGTGTTAGTAACATTAGTATTCACCCTTATTACAGAGACACACTTTTACTGAGCCCTCTATCGATAAATAGTAACAGTCAATTATGAAGAACAGGAAGGATGTTAAACATTGCTGCCAAAGATAACAGTTTGTTTTTTGTTTTCCAAAATTTTCAATGTAAAACCAAGCTACATAAATATTGATTAATACTGTGATATGCATATGAAGCTTGTAACAAAACAAGATTGTATCTGAAATCAGTATTTAGCACTGAGGAATGGTTAGAAAAGAAAAAAAATAGAATCGCTTTTTTAGCAGTGAAGATCTAAGAAATCCTTTATATTTGTTAGGCAAATGTGAATCATAATTCTTATGTCCATTCTATCCATCCATTGTCTGATAATGCTTTAACCTGATAAGGTTGCAGAGCTTCAGCCTGTCTCTCCAGCATATTATTTATTTATAATTATATTATAAGTCTTGCATATTCTGAATGTTAACCTTTTTTATTACACAAAGAAATCAAATTTTAAAACACTAGAGACCAGGGGCCTCATGTATAAAGTGTGTACGCACAAAATGTTTCCACATTCAAATTGCGATGTATAAAACCTAAACTTGGTGTAAAGTCACGCACATTTCCAAGGTAGCTCCAACCCTGGCGTACGCAAGTTCTCCACTCGGTTTTGCAAACTGGCGGCACCCAGCATCAAAGCAGTGCTACTGTTCCAGTGTGGTTTCCCTTTCTTTTATAGATCCACATCCCTGACGCGGCTTTATAAATACACTGAAATTAACCGCATACTGTTTATTAGTTTAATGCTCTGATTGTAATTAACCTGTAACAATATAATGGTCCACAGAATGGTCAAACTATTCTAAATACCATAGCTGCTTTAGCGTTGTTACTCTCACTGCACCTTTTTCTTCTTCTTCTTTCAGCTGCTCCCGTTAGGGGTTGCCACAGCGGATCATCTTTTTCCATATTACTCTCACAGCACCACTTGGAGTACTTATATCACTGTATCTGAGTGGGGAATCACAGCTCTACAGCAACTGATCGGAAAGGGAATTATCGGTATACAGCATCAAGCACACGCTGCCTCAGCCATGCTGTCTATTAAACTGCTCTCATTCAGCAAACGCTTCAGAGCCTTTCCTCACAGTTCAGAAACAGTTTCATCCCAACAACTATAAACAAACTCAATCAGTCCATCAAGTGCTCCTTGTAGAACTGTTTGTAATTAGTACAATCAGCTCACTGTAAACTTGTGATACAGTTATAATTTTGCACAACCTGAGCTACTTTTTAAAGCGCGTATTTACATATGATGACAATGTAATTTTTAAGATGAAATTCAGCAAAATATGTTTATTATATTATACAGATAAAACTTTAATTTCATTTAAATAATCTATATTGTTAATAATTAAACATGTGAAGACACGGTGACGCAGCACTGACGAGGAGCTGGCGCTCAGTTCACGGATTGTTCCTGCCTCGCGCTGTATTCTTGCTGGGGCTGGCACAACAAGGGAAGGATAGATGGATGGAATAATTAAACATGTACTATGAAGATATTTCAGTGTTCCTTAAAAGTTTTGAAGAATCTGCGTTCTAAGCTTACAGATGGCTTAATGTCTATTACAGAGCTGATTATGTGGTGATTGGTTATTTGGAGAAAGAAAAGGAAGGACAGGAATTGGAGGTTAGTATGTTTGAAAGAGGCAGTACTGCTGCAATAAATAATTTCATCGAAGGTCACACATGGCGCAGCAAGCATCATGTGTGAGGCATGAACAATCACTGCGCCACCGTGTTCCCATGTTTAATAACATGCTTTAACTCCTATCATCATGAAAATGATATTAAGTATACATCTCAGTATTTTAATTATTCTGTAGTAATATCTGTAATAGCTGTAATATCATGAATGTAATGGATTCTGTGTCCTGTCGGATGAAGAGAAAGCCTGTTTAAGAAGCACATAGTGATTCACACACATACAGCACATAGCAGACCAAATACAAAACAAAGCATTTAACGTGCTACTTTAGTTACGATGGGATTTGAGAAACTAGTAAATTAAACGATTTTAAGATGAAGTTTATGATCTTCTACTTTAATGACAAAATAAACTATGTGATTAAAGTGGAAATTTAGAGATTAAAGTTGACTTTTCGTGTTTTTTCCCACTGTGTGCCTATTTTTTTTTCTCTGTGCCTTAATAAGCTTTCATATGACACTCAGATGGTGGCCTACGACTCACCTTTTCACGGCGACTTTGATATCTGACAACTTCTTTTTTATTCCGGGCACTATGCGACTTTGTGAACTTGAGCTTTCGAGTTTCTCTGACACTCTATGTCACTCAATCAACTTCCTTTTGTTGTTTATACCACTGTTTAAACTAATAAATAGTATGTTTCTCCTTGCCTCCACCTGGTATTCACTGAACTTCTTCTATTTCCCCCTGTGATTTTGCGATTGCCTTTTCACAGAATGCTGAGCTTAAGGGCTATTTATATTGATTTGCATAATCAAAGTGGCATAATTCTGGGAGGAGATGGGGCAGGGCAGCAGGCATGTACACGTGTGTTACTTTTCACGCTGACCGGGATTTATGTAGCGGAAGAACATGGAAGTTGGCGTTCACACAGATTTATGCATGTGGATTTTTTTGTGCATACGTACATTTCTGCTTTTGTCCGTACGCCATGTTACAGTGTGAATTCTTCGCACAGCGTTAGTCATGACGCCCCAGGACTTTAAGCGTGTACTTTTCTTGATATCCACATGTGTGCATTTACTTGCCTTACTAAGCTTTTCCTCTCACATATACATCATGTAAATTGGTTACTTTAAAATGGCTGGACTGGCATCTCACACAAGGCTTTTCCCTGTCTTATACCTAATTCTGAAGGCATAAGCACCAGCTCTCTGCAAACCCAGAATGAGCTAAAGCAGATTCAGGAAATTGAGGAATGACACTTTTTTAGGATTCTTCTTATTTTTTATTACAAGTTGTACAGATTATGTTTATTGTAATAATAATTCTGTTTGCACTTTTTCATATTAACAGTATTGTTTATTGATGAGTTATTTTTAAACAGTAAATGAAAAACTAAACAGTGTGATATACAGGCTGGTCATCAATGTCTTTTAATTTATAAAAGCATCAAAGAGTGCTGGTAGGCTAATCTTTAAATGGTATGTTTCGTGACCACTAGATGCATTCTGCATGGTGGTGCAGTGGTAGCTCAACTAGAAGACAGGGGATCAAGTTCTAGGTGCACCCTGCCTAGAGTTTGTCTGTTCTACCCATGTTTGCATGGGTTTCCTTGGTGTGCTACCATTTTCTCCCAGCCATCCAAAGACATGCAGGTTAGGTGAATCTGTGTTAAAGTTGCCCCTGGTGTGTATGTGTGTGTGTGTTTGCCCTTTGATGGACTGGCACCTAGTTCAGGGATTATTCTTATCTTTTGTGCAGTGGTTCCTGGGATACGTTCCAGCTGCACTGCAAGCGTTTCCTGGTTAAGCAGGTTAGGAGATGGATAGATAGGTTTGTACCTGACATGACCGCAAATCAAAAATTTATGCCGCAAAGAGAAAAGTATGTCAAATGTAGGTTCTTTTGATATACATGAAAGAAGTAAACACAATGAGCTACTCAAAATAAAGACAACAAAAAAATAACCCATACCTCCCTTGGAACTATCTAAAAAAGATGTCAGTTCTTTTTATGGTGAAAGTCATTTAGTGGTGTCTATTGAAGGCATTTGAAAATTAAAATTATCCAACTAAAGAGGTCTTGCGAGTTTGGCTAATATGTGCAGCCTTCCATGAAAACTCTCTGTTATTCCTCAAGTGGTTTCTATCATTTAGAAATGTCTGTCCAGTTCTTTCCTGATCACCACTTCCATTATGTGTACTGTACATCCCATTATTTAACTGGGTCTGGACTGCCCACAGTTTTAAAAACTAGAATAATATTCAAATGTATCAGACACCTAAGCTCTTTCCATTAACTGTATATTTTTGTAAGATGAGGAACTGTGAATTTGACTTTTTCTTTTGTTTAAGATATGAAGATCTCACACAGCCTTATTGATTTATTTGACTGTAGCACAGCCACCTCTTTAAAACAAAAGCTTTTTGCTGGGCTTTATGTATAACAGACATTATCCTCTCCATGTAATCTCCTTTCAAAATCTATACTAATCAGTGAAAGCATTCGTAAAATTTACATTCAAGAATCTGAATTGCATTAACCACCAAATAAAAAACTAATAACCTTATAGAATAAGACTGAAGCAAAGATTTGTATTTATATATTTTTCAATGTCTGAAAAAAACTTTTTACCTTACTAATGAAGGGCTATGAGCAGCATGGCATGCATTACTGCTCATTTTATAAAATCTCATACATGATATGAATTAGTGATAAATCTGCTTAAGGTTGCACCCTCTTAAAAGAAGCATTGGATTCTGCTTGCCTTACCCACTGAAAATGTGGCCTGTGATCTCTGCAATGCAAAAAAGAGTAACTTGTATGTGAGATTTTTATCTTAAAGGGTTACACTTATGCTTGGACTAATATAATTGTTTTCATAATGAATGAATTTGAATTAAGACTAACCTATTACAAGTCAGATGTAGCTTTATTTAACTAAATATTTACTAGTTTATCTATTACAATGGTCAACAAAGATTCTGTCATAGAAAAACGTAGGTGTGTTCACCTTACCTTATGAAGGGGCCTTAGCTGCCTCGAAAGCTTGCATTTGTAATCTATTTAGTTAGCCAAAAAAAGGTGCCATTTCACCCTACTTTCTCCAGTATCAATCTATGGCTAATACGGTACAACACTCTACTGATATGTGAATACTGTAAGATTCATGTATATTGATTTATGTGACAAAAAAGTTACATTTTGTTTCCCAGTATATTTTTTAAACCACCTATTCATTGATTTTGATTTTAGGAACCTGCTTTTTTCCTTTTCACTACTGTAGGGGCACAAATGTTGACTGTGGCTATGTTCACTTTACCAGACTGTAGTGAATCAATTCCAGTTTTTTGATTTAATGTGACACAAACCTGATGTTTCAGGGCTGTGTGGACAAAGAAATACCATCTTTTCGAATCAAATTTGTATGAATTTCATAGGTGGTCCTAGATTGGATACATATCCGATTCATGGCCAAGTGACATGAATGAGAATGGTAAAAATGAAATTCATGTGGTTTTTTGCCTATCATCTACTAGTGCTGCTAGCATAGCAAAACAACAATGGAGGAGAACTATAGCTATGACAACAGTCACGGCCCCAACCTTGCTGGCTTCTTCCTTGTACCCACTCATCTCTTGGTGCAGCAGTGCCAGCAACAGCTGCATAAACAGAAACATCTAGCCATCTGAGTTTTTTCACCTTCTCAACCTAAACATGTACACCCAATAAACTGTTTGCCGTCTTCCATGAACAAACTGCGATGCACACATTAGCTACTCACTCGTTCATTTCGTCAGTTTTAATCCCACGAGTCATCTCACAAATATGAAGATTTTTGTTGTTGGTGACGCAGATGACTCGTACACAAATGTATCAGTGTGAACATGTGTGCTGGTTTGGAGGAGGAATGCGTTCACATTTGAGTACAGGTCACTTGTATTTAATGTGAACCATCAAGGCAGGCAAATCCAATCTGAGCAAAAAATCGGAAATGAACAGTGAGGCTTGTAATGTGAATGAAGCCTATGATGGTAGAGCTCAGTGTATGGCAGAAGTCAACCATATGCAAGATTTCAGGCATTTTGTATTATGCTATGCTGTCAGTTTGATGTACTGGCTAAGATACTGGAATCCAAAGCATAAAGCTGCCAGTTCAATCCCTGCCTGAGCAAATCATTTAACCTTCTTAGTGCTCCAAGTGCTTCTTCTAAGTCACCTTGAAGGAAGGTGCCAGCCAAACATATAACATTTTTTATTTACTTATGTTGGAGGACATACAGCATCACTGCATCATAATTGTATATTAACCATCCTTATTTTCCTTTCTTGTATATGAAGTATAGGGAAAATATTGTAATTGACCAAAAATTCAATGTTGAGTTTTTGATGAATCTCAACGTTTTAGACCTCCCTGACTTTCTTGTATACAAGGTATAGAGAAAGTATTGGAATCCTCCAAAAAATTCCATTTCGAGATTTTGATGAATCTCTCAGTCCGAAAATACCATTTTTGGAACTATGTCTCTGTGTGTGTGTGCGTGTGTTTATGTAAACATGATAACCTGAGAATGCTTTAAGTTGGTTCAACCAAATTTTGCATACAAGTATTAGGTATAAAACGTAGATTTCTATCAACCTTTTGGCTATTTCCACTAACCAACTAACTAATTCATGCAACTTTATTTTTATAATAATTGTTCAACATATGATTAATTTGATTTGTTTTGTTGTTGATGGTTCTTTAATGTACATAATTTTAAAATAAAATCATTGTCTTGTGGTTTACTCCTTAAATATCCAGCCCCATATCTGAGTATGCAAGAAAATCTAGGAGACACCACTCCTGCTTTTTACCAGTGCAATAAAAGGTGATGGAGTGCTAGAGACTGTCCTATCAGTTTTGAACAGAAGGCAGGATCCAAATCTGGATCACATACAAGTTGATCTACATTTGTATTAAAACATCCATTTGTCAAAATTGTTTAGTTCAAGCTGCAAGACCCTGAGCTTATTCAAGTAGAAATTGGAAGTTGGAACCAACTCCAGTTTAAATGCTATTTTTATGTTTATAACAATAGAAATAATTAACAAAGCAAAATCAACACACTTCTAGTCATACAGTATAAATGCTGCAATGGTAATATTGGAGAGACAATTTATGATATTCATTTATTTTAAATGGTTTCCAAAAAATATAGATTTATTTCATCATAAAACTTAATTTATAGTAAACAAAGCAAAATAAAAAATTTTAGACATGTACTCCTATAAAGTTATTAATTAATAAAGTTAAAATAGAGTATGTTAATTTATGGATAATATGTATTATTAGTTTCTCCTGCTAAATGAGCTTTTATACTGCCTCATGAAATTAGATGGCTATATTAAACTGTGTAGATATGTCATACTATTCTGACTGCATTTTCTAACAAAGGAGACACGGGATAGTGAAAAACCTGAAAGGAAACACCAACTAAACAGGCATTAAGATTCTGGCACTGCTCCTTTGTTTGACTGAAGTGAAGAAAATTACTAGGTGACAATATTAGCACCAATGCCTTTCATTTAAATTGCAGTAGGGTTTAAGATTAAGTCCAGCTTTAGAGGGATGCATTAATCAAATTAGTCTAGAGCAGAGATTATGTTTCCAGAAGATTTTGCTTTCTCACTGGGGGTGCTGAGTGAGATTACATTAAAATGTATGGCATTTTTAGTGTAATGTTTAAGACTACACAGTACCATAGTAAAATACTGTACCAATATTTGCTTGTCAGTTTGTGTGTTTTGAGAGAAAACAAAAGCTTAAACTGTGATTACAAGCAGATTTTATAAGTGAAAAATGCCATCACAGTTAATATTTCCCCAACATACCCTATCTATTCAGATAATTGAAAAGAATTCAATGAACAGATACATCGCTTAATTTGGAACTTGCCTCTTGACTGTATGGTTTTAATCTGGTTAATTGAATGCTTCAATAATTCTAAGAAGATTATAACTTAGCTAAGTGTCATCTGTGGGTCAGGGTTAAGTAAGGCCAATTATCTATTTGTCAAATATATAAAGCACTCATCTAATTTCATTTTATTGAAATTGATTGCCTTGTAAAAACAAAGCCAGGATAGTTAATAACATTTTTTGTTCTTTATACGGAATGAAATCAATTATTTAGTGGTTCACATTATATTGCAAAAGCTGCATCTTTGAAATGAAGAATCTTCCAGATGGCAAGCAGAAAATACAGGAAAATAATATACTTTTACTTTCAAGATTGGGATTATGTTTGCATTTTCACTGATAAATACAAATTACAAGCCATCAATATGTTTTTGATTCTGATGCGTTAAAATCTGAATTATTTGCTACTAATAAATACATTAACTTAGTGGGTTTAACCTCAAGTTAACATCAAATAAAATAGTGTTCATAGATCCTTTAGATCCTTTAGTAAGAAATATTTTAACTGATGTGTCCTTGTGTACAATATTGAAATGTAGTCCCTTAGGCACATTAAGATGAAATGTGGATTGTTGGGTTTGGTAGAGATCCAATGTAATTATTTTAATTCATTGTTATTATACTCACTAAGCCTCTGAAGTTTGCCTCTTGACTGTGAATTGATTCACTTAACACTTGTTGGCAGTATCTAAAGAGAACCAGTACCAAAGTGGGTATAGACCAGTGCCACTGTGAGTAATGTGGACCTGAACCACTTCTATGACACATGACTATCTGTCTGTAAATCTATACATATATAAATCTGTCTATAAATCTCCTGTTGTGCTACAGGCAATGTATCTTTTGTACAAATGTAATATAAAAGCAGTGTTGTCTTCTGATGTGGACCTTTTCTCATTCATGGTCTTTGGTGTACAATTACTTATTAGCCATCTGGTCTGCATTTTTTGGACTTTTAAGTGGCCTAAATTGGACAGAGCATGGACTCAACAATGTGCCAAAAATGCAACAAGGGGATACTTGTCCATGTTATCCCCTTTGAGTCCTGAATTTGTTGCAGATTAACCCGTGGTGGATCTCAATTCTGATTAGTTTTTCTGATTTTGTTATTTGACAGATTCTTGACTATTTTGACATCTGGTGATTGTATTAAAGTGAATTCACTGTCACATTCTTACAGCCATTTTGGGATTTTCTTACCTTGATTCATGGAGAATTATTTTTCTGTAATAATCAATTCACAGAGAGGGAGGGACACCATTGCCATTATAGGATTCAGCAGATCAGCAAAGATGTTCAAATATCACATGGTGTTAAAAATGTGCTGTAATTATTTGAAGAACTGGTGTGGGCCATATAAACCTTACATTGTTATACTGTCATCATTATTGATACTGTATCTAGCAGAATGGACTTTTCCCATATTCTAGTTCTTCTGTCACTAAAGCAGCAAGAATCTAAGTTCATCAAACCAGGCAAAAATTCTGCAGTCTTCCTAAATCAAGTGTTTTTGTTCCTTAGCCCGTTGCACCGACACCTTTATGATTTTTGGTGACAGTTGTGAAACTAAATAGGAGACTTGAAAACAACAGCAGGGTTGCTGATCATCATGCATACAAGTCACCATGCTTTTTGTCTTTAAGCCATACCAAGACTTAACTTGTATCAGTAGTTTAGTTGATATAATTTTTAACAGACAAATTGTCTTAAATAGATATAATAAACCAATTAACATAAGATTGTTATCTATACAATTTCCTTGAATGTTTATAAAAATTCTGTGTAAAAGAAAAAGACCTGAGCACTCCTGTGTAAATATCTTCAAATCATACTATGGCCATCCCAATGAGATAGTACTGCTATTGAAAATAAACAATATATTTTTCCTTGCTATAAGTTTTTACATGGTTCAGTGTAAGTAAATATATCAATTAAAGTCTGATTAGAGTCTAGCTGTAGCAGACAGCCTGATTGACCATTAGTTCATTCAGTAATCCTAGCGTTTACCTTGTGCCCTTTCATTATGTAATTAATTAATCCTAGAAAACCAAGAGCAGATGTTAGGTAAGTAATGCTCAGGAATAAGTAACTAAAGATGTTTTTAACTTTTTCAATGATTTACATTTTAAACTAAGTGGACACTGAGATTACTTTTAGGTAAATTAATTTTACTAGGGGATAAGTTTTCTATTCACATAAAATGTAAAGGATTCATCTTAAAAATAATATAAAAATGTAAAAAAAAAACCCTCAAGTTATTATTTTTTGTTTAAACATTTTACAAGGTGTTGCCATGACTGATTTGTTTAGTGAAGACAAATTAAGCAATTTAGTGAAAATAAAACTGCAGTGCACCTAATATTAAACATCCATCCATCCATTAGCCAACCTGCTATATCCTAACTACAGGGTCGGCACAGTGTTAGCACTGCTGCCTCGCAGTTAGGAGACCTGAATTCGCTTCCCAGGTCCTCCCTGCGTGGAGTTTGCATATTCTCCCCGTGTCTGTGTGGGTTTCCTCCGGGTGCTCCAGTTTCCTCCCACAGTCCAAATATTGAACATCTAAAACAAATCAGAGAGGGGTGCGTTAAAAAGCGTTTAAAACAATTCCATTTTATCCTAAGTATGACACTTCAGATTTTTACAATAGGATTAGGTATTATGCTTTTTAAATACAGAATGGAAGGTTTCTTGTGCTATTATTTTATACCTACCAGAATTACAGTAAATGGGATTATGCAGATCAAATTTGCAAGTTGTTGAGAATGCTTATCCTATATGTTGTAAGACTACAGTTGCAGCCATCCCGCACAATCACTTTTTCTTTCCTTCCTTCTGGCAGATAGTGAGGGACCATTTGCATTCACATCACAAGATTCAGGAACAGTTTTTTAGTTTGTATATTTTGACAACAAGGGGGTGCAAACTGAGTCCCAAACATAAGACACAATAATCTCCAACATATTGTTGTGATAAAATAAAGTGTATTTATTCACACACAGCCCCTTTGTAACAATCACATCTCCAAATGTATCCACATTTATGCAATAAATCCAAGCAATTATTCCTTTTTCTTCCTCCATTGAGTTCTGCCCACTGCCTCCCAACTCTGGCTTATTGATGTGGGGCAGCGGGCTTCCTTTTAAGCCAAACCCAGGAATGCTTCCAGTGCTATCCTGTGTCTCCCTGGAAGAAATTCCAGGACATAAAGAAAGTAGGGAAGTCCTCCCCTGACAGCACCCTCTGTCAGTATCCAGGGACCCAACTAGGCCTGCCACACAAAGACCACTGCCACCTACCGTATAGGGGATGGAACTGCTCCCAAGTTCCAGCATCTGCTGATCCATCCATTATTTTATACAGGATGGGCACACAGTTATCTTTTCATCCAGTCCAACAATCCGTCTGTTGTTCTACTTTGGCTTCCTGTCTGGGTAATAAACCATCCTCCTTCCCGGCTGGGACATCTTCATAATGGAAAGACCTGGGAAGAGAATTTGCACAGGGAATTATCTCCCTCTGATCACTAGATGGCATCCCCCACACACACACCCCCCCCCGCTCAGCCCCCCGGCCATACCCCCCCCCCACCCCCCAAGGTTCCAGTGGTGCCTCAGATTCCCACAGGGCAAGCTGGGAGTTGGAGTTTGACACAGACACAGCCCTGTTGGGTTCCATGGGTGCCACAAGGTGGTGCTGCAGGGACTGCAGAGACCTATTTTGTTGGGCTTCCACTCCCGGACAATGCTAACAGGCCTAAGGGAAGTACTCCCAGGTGCAACATACACGAAGCCCGCTGCATTCATTCAGGGAATCGGAGGAAGGAAGACAAAGCTTGCTAGGAGGAGTGGAGGAGAGAGAGAGGAAGAAAAAAGACAAACACAAAGGATTGCTTTGTGCTTGTGCTTTAGACTTGTGCTTGTGCTGTGAGAAATGCTTCCTGGGGAAGGGTTTAACACAATAAATCCTCTTGTTTATTTTATACACTTGTGTCCTAGCCTGTGTGTTTGGTGTTTGGGCAACTGGAACGCCCCCTGCCATCCACAATATATATGCGTATATAAATATACAAACTGTATATATAATGAAATAAGCAAAACAGAAACCTGTGAAGATTAGGCCCATCTGTGAATCCCTGTTTAATTGTTTCTTCATCCTTGAAACAGCAAAAACAAGGAAGGAACAATTCTTCTTAGTTTTTAGATATGGCACTAAGAACAACACAGTTGTTCTTCCTTGAGGGTCTGGTGGTCACTGACTTCCCGTTAGCGTCTAATTTTATGGTTTAATGACTAAAAGAGGTGGACTCAAGGTGTAGCAGCTATGATGTCTGTTTATTAAATGGACAGAATGGTACAATGGTGAGTCTGTTTTGATAATATCATGCAGTTAGGAACCTGATATGCTAGCCCTTGATTTTCTTGTTTTGTGTGTATTGTTGCCTTTGTTTATCAAACATTCTAGTCCTTACATCCTTCTTTTTTTGTGCTTTTTGTTCCCTTTACTTATCAGACATTGCAGCCCTCTTGTGGATGTTGGATGACATTACGCTCAGACATTATACTCTGTGTTTTGTTCTGTTATTTATACAAATATACAGTACAGTATGTACAGTACAGTAGTACCTTGAGATACGAGTGCCCCAACGTACGGGTTTTTTGAGATACGAGCCGTCACTAGGTCGAATTTTTGCCTTGAGTTACGAGCCAAAATTTGAAATACGAGCCATCAAAGAGCATTCCGAGGAACTGACGACAGAGGACTTGACGGAACTACAGACACGGCAACATACGGTGGTTCTGCAGGAGATTGGTATCGCGGAGGAAGCAGAGGTGGAGGAGGTTACCTCATAAAGTGAGATAAAGGAAGTGTTTGCAATTTGGGAAAAAGTTTTGAACTTTAAAGAAAAGAAACACCCTGAAAAAGCTGCAACTGATAGTGCAGCAGCTCTATTTAATGACACTTGCCTAACACTTGACTTTATTGAAAAGAAACATCCTGAAAAAGTTACAACTGATCGCGCAGCGGCTCTATTTAATGACACTTGCCTAACGCTTGACTTTATTGAAAAGAAACCATGAAAAAAATTGCAACTGATCGCGCAGCGGCTCTATTTAATGACACTTGCCTAACGCTTGACTTTATTAAAAAGAAACCATGAAAAAAATTGCAACTGATAGTGCAGCGGAGCTATTTAATGACACTTGCCTAACAATTGACTTTATTGAAAAGAAACATCCTGACAAAGTTACAACTGATAGTGCAGCGGAGCTATTTAAAGACACTTGCCTAACGCTTGAGTTTATTTAAAAGATAACCCTGAAAAAAATTGCAACAGATAGTGCAGCTGGGCTATTTAATGACACTTGCCTAACAATTGACTTTATTGAAAAGAAACATCCTGAAAAAGTTACAACTGATAGTGCAGCGGAGCTATTTAATGACACTTACCTAACGCTTGACTTTATTGAAAAGAAACATCCTGAAAAAGCAGTGGTGGGCCGTCAGGGCCTGCAAGGCCTTTTCTGCTGGCCTAAAAAAATATCTGAATCACAAACTGATGTTAATTATATTTTGTCCATGAATACTTATTAAATAATTCCAAATAGTCTGTCCGCTTTCTTTCATAGCTTTTCCGATCGTTGTGCTGCTTCCAGACATGTATTTTCGTATTAAAGCATTTAACCAATCACATTTCAGCCATCATTTGTTGCCAGGCAGGGTCAAAGTCAAAGAAGTCTCCCCGGAGGCCTTCACAATCCGTTCTGCAGACCCTCTAACACAAAATAAATGTCGATTAAACTGTTGCTTCAACCAATCAGATTTTGAGTTGGTGTCACTAGGGCCCTCTAGCAGGCGTATGGCAACTCACCGTATTCAGACCCATTGATTGGATAGGATGGTGTAATAGCTATTTTCAAAATGCACCGCAGGCGCTCCGAGCGCATGAAGAGGTCAAGCGCAAGATCCTCGCGCGTACTACCGCCAATACCATGGTAGGATTCTGGACAATATTATTTGCCAGACACAGACCAGATTTCAAGACCACGAAAAACTGATGTTTGTCACGCTCCTCGACCCCCAGAAGTTTCGGGAATACAAGAAAAATTTCCCACATGCAGCCTTCTCCAGTTTAACACAGAGCCATGGAGCACTTTTTGATCTGTCTCGGCTAAAAACAGAACTGACTGTAATGTATGCCCTGGATGATTTTGCAGGAAAATCTCCCACTGATCTCCTTGACTTCCTTCATCAGAAAAATCTGAATGAGAGCATGGGGCAGCTGTACACATTGGTATGTTTGGCGGTGACCATTCCTGTGTCCACTGCTTCTGTTGAGTGGACATTTTCAGCCCTAATGCAAATTAAAACTTATGCCAGAGATACAATAGGGCAGGTTCGACTTTCAGCATTAGCTTTGATGGCGAAAGAAAATGACTTCGTGATGGAACTGAAGTGCACGGATAATCTGTACGACAGATTAATTGAACTGTTTTTGAGGAAAGAGAGGAGGATGGATTTTGTTTACAAATAATCCAAATTTTTGGTTTGAGTATAATGTTGCGATTTTCCTAAATAATATCGCAAGTTTATGAGTTATTATTGATGTTTTTTATGTGTGTCGCGGCTGTAGCTGCAGTAGAAAGGAACTTGTTCACCCCTGGCTTGTCTATTAAATAAAGGCATTTATTGTGGCTACAGGAGTTATCTATCTGTGATGCAACGGCTCTTTATACTGTATTTCTGCATATTAAGATGGTTTTTATAACCATAAATTAGTTTTTGAGGGGCGGGTTGATTCAGACGGAGCACTACTGAAGGCCTAGGTGTGAAATGCACGGTCAGCCACTGTGAAAAAGTTACAACTGATCACGCAGCAGCTGTATTTAATGACACTTGCCTAACGCATTTTTGAAACATTCTGAAAGAGAGGATGAAACAGACCTCATTGGACAGGTTTTTATTGAAAACCCCTGCAGATGAAAGTGAGGAAGGTGCGGCGCGGCGAAAAGGGCAAAAATCAGTGAATAACATTCAGTTAAGCCTTTCTCCACCACCTCCGTCAGCATCTTCAACTCGTCTGATCTCCAAGGTAAATGCTGTACATTATACTGTACTTAATAAAACCAGTTTATTGCAGTACATTCTATTGTATTGTGCTTTTATACAATATTCGTTATTTATAAGTACATTTTTCTTATTTAAAAACATACAACAAAAAAATTGCAGTGTTTTTTGGGGGTCTGGAACGGATTAATGGCATTTCAATTCATTCAATGGGGAAAACTGATTTGAGATAAGAGCATTTTGACTTAAGAGCTCGGTCACGGAACAAATTAAACTCGTATCTCAAGGTATCACTGTACTATAAGCAGCACCCAATATTGAATGAATACGTAAATTTAACCTCTTTTCTGTTTGTCTGCCAATCTAACCACCAGATGGCTATATTAAAAAAAAATGAAGGTATCCCAAGGATTGGGGTTGGGGGTGAGTCAGGGTATAGTCTTACCCTAATCGAATGAGGGAATTGTGCAGATTTTAACGAAGATTGGTCCAAAGGTGTGGATTTGTATACTGGACATACATGTAAATACACAAACACAGATTTTGAGCTTTATATATTACATTATATGCTGATGGGGAAAAAGAATGCAACATTGCTTACATTCAATCATAAAAAGCTGTTCATTTTTTTGGCTCACTGATGAGTAATACAGCTTAATCAATGAAGCACTGCAATTTGCCAAATACAAAAGCTTTTTAGGTTCACTTCAACCCATTCCTGGTAGGTCACTTTTAAAAAGGCTTTACCTCAGAGCTTAAATCACAGCACTTTCATGTTCATTCCACAATGTCTCATAATGTCATCAGAAGTAAAGGAGATGATCACTGGCATGCTACCAACAGGCATGTCAGGTGTCATGGCCACCAGCCACTATGGATTAAGCCCATCTAATGTGTCCCAGCTGCAAGCAAGTTTTTAGAAGAGTGGCTAGTCAAATAATCATCCATGATGCGGATGTTCTTGAACAGGTCTGACATATCATAATGGTTTTCTAAGAGATTGTTTTATATCTACCAACCAAACAGATGTCACCTTCTGCCAGCTAATGATCAGCACCTTCATCCGCCATTCATCAGGAATAGATTTACATCCCACAACTTCAGATTCAGCAGCTCATTGGATCTATGTCACATTGGTGTCAAGGAGTGGTAACTGCAGGAGGTGGTCTCACAAGACATTGAAGTAATGTAACACAACTACTGTTAATGCTTTGTGCTGATTTGTTTTCTTTCCATCACTTTTTCCATCAGTGTATATGTTACATACGACATGTTATTGTTTTGTCTGTCTGTGCTGATCTATGTAATGAGGGTGTCTTGCAGAAAGTGGTCTCTTTTATGTTGACTTGAGTGGCAGAAGAGGACTTTGAGTCCTGGCATCTACAACATAACACATCTTCAGTTGGCTTTCAGCCTTCTTAGCTGTAGCGGGAATAAAGTAAGATAATGTAACCTGCCAAAGATCTGAAATTCCCCTGGAGGTCCAAATAAATATAACCATGTACAGTATACCATGTATTTATGTTGTTCAAAGTAGGAAAACCAATATCAAGCACCCTCTCAGTCAGTAAACCTAAAGATTTAGGTATATAAAATGTGTATTAATGTTATACATGGGAACAAGAATAAAATGTAAACCCATAAATCCTGTTGCAAGATTTCCACCATGCATACTTGTATACATACAATGTTAGAAATGAAAAAAGGTTGTATTTGTTCTGTGACAAACATTAAAGCAGAAATGAATTGGGGATGCTCACATGAAACAGAAGTCAAGCATTCAGCAGATCCCAGTAAAGTAAACTATTTTGTCCAAGCAGTAATTCCCAAAACATTTTGTATTGTAAAAACAGGCTACATTAGTGCCTGTCATAGGACATAACACTGAAAAGTGCTGCTGTTGTTACTGTTGACTCCTTTTAAGATAACATTTTTCTAACATAAAATTACAATAAACAGAGACTTTTACAGTATTTACTTCCCCCAAGATGTTTTCATTATGGACCCCGGAAAAGTTGGATTTTACAGATGTGTGTGACAAGCAGACTTTACAATAACCCTGAACTTAAAAATGTTTCATGTTTTCAGCTTCATATTGCATTTAGCTCACGTCAGCTTTCACATTAAGTGCATTATTATTTATACATTGTTAACACTACAACACCATTATTTGATATTTCTGATATAAATCCTATCTAAATTAGTATGACTGCTACTAACACTTCAACAAAATGAGTTAATTGAAGAGGCACTTAACAATTTTAAAATGTGTATTAGTGGGTTGTTGTATTATATACTCTATTAGCAAAAATACCCACCATTGCCAAGCAGCATTTGAAAAACATCATAATTCTGTTAGCCATGGAGAATGATTTAAATAAAAAACATATTTATTTATGATAATAAACTAGCAATAACTACTGAATTTGTCTGTCGTCTATATGCAT
>JANRMT010062806.1:45415921-45525281 GCA_026402145.1 Polypterus bichir lapradei
TAAAAGTTTCTTATGTTTTAAATTATAGGACAGCATGGTGGTGCAGTGCTTAGCAGTGTAGTCTTACTGCTCTAGGGCAGAAAGTCTATATTTTTTCCCCAGTAACTCAGCCTGTGAAGTTCTCATGTTCTCTGTCTTATCCTCCGTTGTCCTAAAGAGGTGTACCATATGTTAGGTTAACAGGACTCTGGACTGTCACTATATATGTGAATGTGGGTGAGTGCCTGTGATTGACTGACTCCCTGTCCAGGACTGAGCTCTGCCACGTGCCCAGTTTTGCAAGGTTGTGTCCTCTTCAACTATAAATTTAATTAAGCTGGTCTTAAGATGGATGGATAGGTCTTTAATTAGTTAGTGGGTTGTAGAGGAAGCTTGTGTGCAGACCCCAAGCATCCCAGGAAACTAAACACTGAAGTATTAACAGAAGTAGTAGTAGCAGTAGTAGGACTGTCAAGTATGCAGAGTACAGTGAAATTCTTACTTACATGTCCCACCAGCACGCAACACATCGGAAGCCTCCAGTGCAAGTATGAACCAGAATGTACTGAAATGCAATTTGTAACTTCATTTTATTTAATTAAAAACATGATGCTAGGGGAAATCCAGTAGCAAATTAAATGGGGTTTAATAACAAAAGAAGGAACAATTACAACAGGTTAATAAAATTACAAACACTAGGTATAAACATGACACCTAATTCCTCCAAGTCCTATCTACACAGATATGGCCCCTGTCAACTCACAAGTGCAACTACCTATCCTGTACACAGCAAAAATGCATATACAAAAACTAGACAAAAAAACTTTAAATAAATGTGCTTTTATTTTGCAAAACAATCTGCCAATGGGGTAAGCTAAATTTACTTGACAAGATTTCATAAAATGAGCTAAAAAAACATCTTTATATATAATATGCTGCCATGGCTGTCCATTTGTCTGTCCAGGATTTTAAATCACCTGCAGCTCGCAAACTGTTTGATTTATTGACCTGAAATTTGGTACACATATACTACATGACGTCTACTATCTACTTTCGGGGTGATGATTGACCTCCAAGGTTATTCCTCTTATTTTCATTTTATTTTATTGTGGAATCAACTCTCAGCAGTGGCCAGAAGGGCGGCCGTGTGGCACATGTGTGCGGGTGCTGTTCTCATCCCTACCACCTTCGTCGTCTCTTCCCCTACCTCTTCATATCTTAAATCATTCTTGAGGCAGATTGAAGACTTAAGTGCCAGCCCAAGTGAAAAATTAAGAAAAACGTACTAAGTAATTGCAAAACAAACTAGGGATGCTCAAGTCAAGTGTGTTCACTGCATGTAATCGTGAAATGCGCTGTTACTGGTAAATAATAATGGTCAGTAATTCTTACAATAAGGAAAACAAGATCTAATGTCATGATATAAATACTTTTCACTTGCTTAGAATTCATTTTTCGCAGTGCATGCCTTCCTGTCTAGCCTTCTTTTCTTCTTATCTCTTGCTAATTGAGACCTTTTCACCAGTTACTTCCCAAATCCAAAACCCTTGCTCAAGCAATGGGAAAGGCACTCTATATATGAAATATATTATTATTATTATTCCATTTGATTTCAGGCTATAACACAACATAATACTGCGGTGGGCTGGCGCCCTGCCCGGGGTTTTTTTTCTGCCTTATGCCTTGTGTTGGCTAGGATTGGCTCCAGCAGACCCCGTGACCCTGTAGTTAGGATATAGCGGGTTGGATAATGGATGGATGGATACAACATAATAACTGGAACCTTTTCTTGGGCCAGGGATTAAAATGAGGTAAAAGCCTATTTAATGTATAGTGTCTTACTTAGAATATGATATGTTTCAAGTAGTATGATCTCCTGTAATTCTTGTATTTTGATGTTGCCTGGGATTCGTTGGATATATTTCTCCATTCCTTTCTTTAGAAGTCCAAGGGCTCCTTTCACTATTGGTATTGCTGTGGCTTTCATTCCCCACATTTGTTCAATTTTGATTTCATGGTCTTTATATTTTGACAGTTTTTCGGTTACTTTTACTGAGGTGTTTCTTTCAGTCGGGATGGACATATCAATTAGTAAGCAACATTTTTCTTTTTTATTCTTAATGACTATGTCTGATCTGTTGGCCTTTATCTCACAATATGTCTGTATTGCCATGTCCCTCAGGATTGTGATGTTATCTTTTTCTGTTGCTGTTTGGGGCTCCTGCTCATACCATTTTTCTTTTGTGTTGATGCTGAATTCTTTGCAAATGTTCCAGAGAAGGTATGTGGCGACCTTATTGTGTCTATGAGAGTATTCAGTTTGAGCCAGTTCAGGGAATCCTGACATAATTTGGTCAATGGTTTTCTGGAACTGACCACATATACTGCATGCTGGGTCTGTGCCATCTTTGAGGATTTTGCTCTGGTAGTAGTTGGTCTTGATGGCCTGGTCTTGATGATAAAGCCCTCTGTTTTGGATTTTAGTCCAGCTGTTTTCAGCCATTGGTTGGTCATATGTTGGCCTTCATCTTTCTCATCTACTCTTTTTGGATATTGCCTGTGCGTTTGTTTCTCTTCCCATTTTTGTTTCCTTTGTTTTTGGATGTGATGCTCTGCTTTTTGTTTGAATTTTCAGGTATGGATAGCTGAAGCTTCCTTTACATATTGTGGTATTTCTGGGAGGTGAAGTTCTCTTCTGAAGAAGGAAGCTTAGCTAGCCAAGAAGTACTTTTTCTTTTACTTTTTGATTGTCATGCTCTTTAGCAATCATAGTGGGTGAAGGGGGTGTTAAGGTAAGTGTATAGGCCTATTGTTTTAGTTTTGCAAGTGGTTTTCAGTTGGATTAGGCCTCTGAAAACCTCATTTATGGGGAAGTACAATCTGTCTACTTCAGATTTTGGGTGGTGCATCCTTTCTAAGGTGAGTATTTGTCTTGTTTTTCTAGCAAGTTTTCTAATCTCTTCTAGTTTCCAACTGACAATGTTGGAACTGTAAGTTACAAATGGTATAGGCAGGGCTTTGATGGCTTCCAGTCTGTTGGTTGTATTGAGCAGATTTTGTTACCGTTTGTATTCTTCAATAGTAGTTCTCCTGATCTTTTATTTCATTTTGGTATGTTGTCTCCCATCCCCTGTTTTCACTCCCAGGTATTTGTATGTGCCTTCATGTTCTAGGTCTTGGATGGTGATATCTAAATCAATTTAAATGTTTTTGGTGGTGGTACATTTTCCTTTTTTGAATGTGGCTTAGGCACATTTGTCTAGTCTGAACTCCATTTTGATGTCATCACTGAAGCCTTTTACAATGGTTAAAAGGCTAGTTTGTTCATGGCCATTCTTGGCTAACATTTTCAGGTCAGATGAACAGATATAGAACAGATGATTATTAGTGAATGAGCCTATAGTATTACCTTAGCTGGTGTTGTTCAGAAGGTAGGATAATGGAGCAAGAGCTATGCAAAAAAGTCGGGGAGAAAGAGACTCTCCTTGAAATGTGCTGCTTTTTATATTGATCTGTCTTGAATATAGCGTTCCATCTATGTCGTTTAGAGTAAGTGTTGTTTCCACTGGTTCATATTTACTGTTAAAAACTGGATGAGTATTGGTGATATTTTGTAGATGTCAAGATATCCAGTCATGAATCATGGAGTTGAATGCCTCCTTGTAGTCTATCCAGGTTGCTGTCAGCCTTTTTTATAATTGATTTTATTAAAAGCAAATAACATTCCATACAATCAAATCAAAATTTAATTACCGTAAATTTAATTCAACTTCCACCAAAGGGAAAAAGGGGAAGGCCTACAGCCAGAGTAAAACTTTAAGAGTAGAAAAGAGGGAAGAGAATCCTTTTCCCAAATATAGATCCTTATTCTAAAATGTTGTTGATTAGATCCTGCCAGGTTTTAAAAAAGCTTTGAACAGATCATCTAAGTGATAATTTTATTTTTACCAGTTTCAAACAGTATATAACATCAGATACTCACTGACTTAAAAGGGATGGGCTAGGATTCTTCCAGTTGATCAAGATAAGTCTACGTGCTAATAGTGAAGTAAGACAGTTACAGTTTGTCCTTCTCCACCATATGCCCATCTGGGAGTACACTGAACACAGCTATTAATGGATTGGGAGGGATTGTGACATCAAAGCTCTCTGAGAGGCACTTAAAGATTTTGGTCTAGAATGATGTTAATATGATGTACGCCCAAAGCAAATGGTCCAGTGTGGCTGGAGATCAATTGCAATGTTCGCAGGTTGGATCTTGATCTGAAAATAATTTGGACAATTTTAAACAAGATAGATGTGCTTGATAAAAGATTTTAAGTTGAATAATTTTATGCTTTGTGCATATGGAGCTAGAGTGTATTTTGTGCATGGCTGCCTACCACTCCTTTTCTGAAATGTTGAAAGGAAGGGACTTTAAAATGTTTTTATATATTATAGAAATGCTACCTGAGTCTTCAAGACTGATCAATATTTCTTCTGGAATAGAAATAGGTGGAAAGTGAGGAAAATTGCGCAGATTTCATTTAGCAATGTTTCTGACTCCGAAATAGTGGAAATGTTGTGCATATGGGGATGTAAATTTAAAGTATAATTGTTCATAGGCTGCAAAGACATTATCTATATACAAATCTCTAAATGATTTAACCCCATTCATTTTCCACACATTTAAAAACTGTGTAAGTTTAAGAGGGGGGTTATTGTGCATTGTACTACAAAAATAGCTTCTCTATCTTGAAGTGCTTCCTAATTTGGTTCCACATTCTGAGTGAATGAAGTACTGCAGGATTTTATTTCTATTGTGGACAAAGCTTATATGTGTTCATCTATTTGTGTTAATGTCTAGGTTTTTATAACTTGTATATGTGCCATTCAGTAATAAAATTGAAAGTTAGGTAGAGCCATGCCGCCTTCTGCTTTAGGTCATTGTAGGATCACACTTTGCAGATTTTAAATTCTAAATTAATAAAGTTATGATTGAATCTACTTTCTTAAAAAATTATTTGTTAATGTATATGGGGATGCTTTGCAATAGAAAAAGAGTTGGTGCCACTGACTCGCGGGAGCTAGTTGACAGCACAGACAGTAAAACCATCCTCAGTTCCAAAGAATCTTCTTGAATCAGTGAGTTCTCCTTGCCTAACTCACTTGAAGTTTCTCTCCCACTTTTACCCTTGGCTGGAACCAATGTAGCAGCGTCAGGTCACTGGTGATCTGTTCTTTAACCTATCTGTTCCAAGCCAGTCTCTGGCAGGCTGTATCTTGAACTTGAGGTCTGTTTAGTCTTAGATAAAGCTTTAGCTGTCTTTTCCATTTCCATCCACCTTTTTTCTGCTGCACATGCTTGTATATACTTGCATATACCGTAAGTAAATCCTCTCAGGTTGAGTAAATACAGGATACCTTGGGATGATATTAAAAAAAGGTAAAATAACACTGCTGCTAACAGAGTTCTGTCTCAGATGTCCATCTCCCAAAACAAACAAAACCAAATCCCATTTTCTCATTTTCACTTGCTCAATAATAGAACTGTTTATTAGAAGCTTTTTGTTCCATGGAAATTAGGTTCTTTTTTTCCAGGTCTTTCTAAACTATTTCAGTGATTATTTGATGGTCTTTCTAAACTCTTTAGATGATTATGGATGTTAAGATCTTATAGGTTGTAGGGAGACATGTGACAGGGCGATAGGTTTTTAGGTTTTTGGTGTTTTCTGTTTTGGGAAGGAGGTGGTACCAATTGTAAGCCATTTCAGGCAGGTTTCTGGGTTCCTGATGCACACAATGTAGGTATCTGTCAGAACTTGATGTAAGGGTAGTAAGTGCTTGATCCAGAAGTTCGTCATTCCATCATTCCCAGTGGCTCTCCAGTTACGGGTCTTCTGTATTACTGTTTTTGTTTCTTCTAGGGTTATTTGTGGCCATTCTTGTTGGTTGGTTTGGATGTTCTAAGTTTCTACTTGCCTCCATTCAGCATTTTTGTTGTAACTCATTTGTTTTTCCAAGCTGTTGCTCCAGTTTTTGTTTGATGTTGTGCTTCTTTCATTTTTCTTTATCTATTTTTTTCAATTTTTATCTCATTTAGTGTTTATACTGTATATCCCCTGATTTTGTGTATTTCTAATTGAATTCTCTTTTTTCATTTTGGTTGATTGTATTTTCTTGGTCTATACTCTTTTGTTTTATGCCTATTGATTCAGTAACAATAGAGGCAGCTGCACAGAGTAGGTGGTTAATGTCTGTGAGGGATAACACATCAGGGAGTTGGTCTTTTGTCTGGCTGAAGGCTTTATTTGCTGTTTCTTTGGTTGATTTTGAGTGCTGATCACTTTTTACCTTTGGGATTGGTAATCTCTGGCCTACTGGAGTTTGTTTGGCTGTTTATATTTTTTAAGGGCGCTTTCTATTATTGCGTTCACTTTATCTTGTTTATCCTTGTTTGGTGGTTCTTGGTTGAGGGAAGCAGTATAGTAGAAGGCTTCTATGTCTTCTTCTGGAGTCCATTTCTGTCAACTGATTTTAAGATGATGCAACATGATGCCTTTTTGAGGCATGTCCCTTGCTGTGGTAATCCTCATTTGCTTATTGAGTAGACTTTGTTCCAGTACTTCTCAACCTCAGACTAATTTCAGCCAAATTTATAGTAGCATTTCATTTTCCAAATTTCAATACTGTATTATTTTTATAGTTTAGATTGCTGATATGGTGTTTCTTTGTACTTACATTTAGCGATATGTTCTGTAATAGGGAATCATTGAAGAAGTGATATGTAAATGGGGGTAAAGAGTGCATCAAGTAAATGATTTTTAATTTTTATAAAAACAAAGTGGATTTTTGTATTTTAAAACATTCTAGTTTATTATGGTACCAGAGAGTGTTGGTTGGACACGCAAGTAAAAACTTTACTGTGCTCTGTACACGTTAAACTACTATGACTAACATAATGTTCAGGCATTGTCAGCAAATTGCACATATTGCCATATAGCTCAGAGTCTATACTGCCCTATCCACATCTTCACAAATACAGTCAAGACATTTTAAATCAACATCTTAAGGGTTTCAGAGTTATTTCTGCCATAGAAACCTAGACAGGCAGACGTGCAAGCAATCTTATTTATAAAACAAATGCTTTCTGCATGGTCAATGCAATAAGGCATTTAAAAGTATTACATCTGTTTGTTTTGCTTATTTTATTTTTTATGCTTCTTGTTTCCCAAGTGTTTAAAAAGTTTGTGTAAATTATTTGATTGGGAAATACATTTTTTTATATACATTAACTGTTTAAAGAGATCTTTGACATGATTTATATGATTACTCTGCACGAAAGGGTAAATTATTGTCCTTATCCTAAAATATACTTTACTTTTTGCAGATGCTTAGAATAATCTGAATTTTTATCTGCATTTCAATTTTGTGAAATCCCATATGGTAATCTTGAAAGACATTTGGAAAATGTCAAAATAATTTTTATAAACACACAGAACACACAGCTCGACAGCAGCAAGCCAGCAGATGATCCAACCGCTTCTCCTTAGCATGCATTCAGCCCCCCCCCCCCCCCCCCACACCCCCACCCTTCACAGCATGAGCAGCATTATACGTCCTATGAGAAAAAGATTTAACCACGCCCTGGGCCGGAAATAAAGGACAAGTATTGTTTTTACAAAAGTTTTAAAGCAAAAGTGAAAATAATGCATATGTAACAATTCCCATGAAAATAGCAATCTCTTTAAATTGTATATTTGTTAAACCAAGCATGGGGGTGGGCGAGTGAAGCGAGCAGGGGGCGGAGCCCCCTAGTACTAATTAAAGAAAGCCTAGCAACAGGAGACACAATTTGCTAGATGGTGCACAGGAAAATTCATGCACAATTCTGAGGCTCAGCATTAGTGTTTATCTTTTCATCCATCTAGTTCTGTATTTTCTAAATTGCTATTCCAGTTTAGGATAATTTGGAGATGGTGGCTGTGCTGGCAGCATGGTGTGCAACTTTGCATAAGATGCCAGTCCATTGTAGGGAAGACTTCCAAAATGTTCAAAGTGAATGAAAAGGAATGATGCTATGTATAACCATTGAGCCTTTATGCCTGTCATTGTTGCAAAATTAATCTTATTTTTACAAATTGGCAAGAATAGATCTAAAAAAAATTGCACAGCATCTTAGTAACAATCATAAATTTCTTTAAAAACTTTTCAGCACTGTTTTGCTAGTTTTGCAGAATTGCAGGATACTGTGCCACAATTGTTCAGATGGAAAGTGTATTGTTTACTGAAAAAACCTGCACATGTCTGATAGTGAATTGCTCTTTTTTGCACATCTTGGATCTTGTCTACATCAATCTTAAGTAACATTCAGAAGGGAATTATCTGAAACATTGCTAAAAATAACAAGCAGGCACTCAATATGTCTAAAGATTGTGGATTCGGCGCAAATTTGACTCTTATAAGGCCAGGACCTTCTAGTGCCTCCACATCAAGTTCAATCAATGCATACATGTCTACAACCTCTGTCTGCCTAATGTTTTATTACTCAAACTTTTCAAACTCAACTTTGCCAGGAAGTACATATATTAAATACGGCAGATCTGTATGCGTTAGGACGGCTGACTGTTCTTTTTGACTTTGTGTCACTAGGGTAGCTTTCAAATGTTTTAGCCACCTCTTCCTGAGAAGCACATCTTTGTGGCATTGCTGTCAGTTTGCTCTTTGTTTCAGGGAAGATCCTCCGCAGTCAGACCAAAGTGGCAGCCCATGACATGTTCTGAGGTATGACAGGGAATATGTTTAGAAAATTGGCAAGCTGGTGGCTACTGAATGAGTGAGACACCAAGTGGCAGTAAGAGTGGAAGTAGCAGATTATACACTGGATTTTATCTGACCATTTGAAGACACAGAGTAGATTTCCTGATTATTTAATTAGAGGACAAAGTCACTGAATGGTTTATATCATAACAGTATAATTAAGTGAACATTGCCACCATTATTGTAAAAGTTAGAAAGAAAACCAGGAACTGATAATTTCATAAATCCAAAAGACATTTTTATTTACGAGGAAAAAAAAAACTGCTTTACATATGTTTTAAGTGGTAGTATAAAGAATTGCTTTATTACTGAAAAGAGGCATACTGTGATGCTCATAATTTTCAAAATATGTTTTTTTTTCTTAAAGGTTCAGTATTTACTAATATGAGTTTATGAATAAAGGCTCTGTATAAATAAAATGTACTATTATTATTATTATTATTATTATTAGTGGTGCCCCCATCCAGGTTTAATTCCAACATTGTCTCTGATGCTGCCAGGCAAGACTTGGCCATCCTATGATATTGTACTGGAGGATGTGGGATCAATAAAGGATGGACAAAGCCTTACAATTTATGCTTGTATATTTTAATAAGTAATATCAAATTAATATAGTCATGGACGAACCAAATTTTAAACTGACTTGTATGACATTAGCATAGAAGGTGAGAATAATTATTTTGAGTTTTCATATGCAACCATTCCAGCAGATACTACACTTTGTCAGAGGCCACTTCTAGGGTCATACTTGTAATCACTTAAGAGGTAGAAAAATGCTCTTCTGAACTTAGATGTCCCTGTAGTCCGGATGCCCGGATCAAATAACTACAAGATAGTCTGTCCAGTACAGTATAACACACAGCTGGGCCCACACATACTGTAATGGACTTCCTTGTTTCTATCTGTCAGAATGGGGAACTCTCATTAAATGAAATGTCACCCACTCCCTCTCCTAATTAATGTTCTTGGAGTAGTTCTGTCACTCTTGGTCATATTGTTAAATGAGTCATGTACGGATTGTTTTGATGATTTATCGAGTAACCTATTTACAAAATGTCATAACTAGATGGGTGAAATTTCTTCAGGATAGCACAGACTTTTATCCAATAAAAACAATGAAATTTAGCATTCAGGTTTAAGTAAAATTCCTTCTTTGTGACATGTTTTTAAATGGGTGCAGGTCAGCTTTAGCTTTTCACTGTTTTTATATCAAAGTGATGGGCTTCATTGTTTAATCAAATATCTCAGATTTGACCTATGCCATATGCAAAAATGTATTGTTTCAGTAACTGGTAGTCTGAGCTGTGAGTGGATGGGGATACATGTTTCTTTTTATTGTACAGTATTGCTATATATATATATATACCAGTAGGGGACACCACTAAGCCCCAGACCCCAACACAATCCTGGGTTCAAATAAATGGATTTTATTAAATAGCAAATCTCACAGCCAGTAAATACACACTCCCAAGACAAATTGGATCTTTTTTTTTCTCTCCTTGCACCCTCCTGGTGAGTGTTGCCCACTGCCTCCCAATTCTGGCTCCCATGAACCCCTTCAGTTGTCCAAACTGGGATGCTTCGAGAAGACCACTGCCATTTGTCGTATTGGGGATGGAACTGCTCCTGACCTCTGTCTTCTGCTGGTCCATCCCTCCATCCCTTATATACTACTGGCTGGGCAAGAAGTAATTTCTGCTGGAATTCCCAACTGTCATCCATGGCACTTTATATATATATATATAGTGACAGTAGGGGTTGCTGTTGAACCCTGAACCCTGCAGACAATACGTCCAAACACCAGGTAATAGTCCCAATAATAATTTTATTTTTACAACAATGTGCACAAAGCACCTCCACCTCCACTATTCTCAATTATAAATCAATAATAAACAATAAATCAACAATAATTAATAACAAATCCTCCTCTCCACCCAGCAGCTCTGTCACACTCCCACCCAACTCCGGCTCGTCTTCTGGGGTTTCTCACAGTCTTTTTATATTCTTTGACCCTGAAGTGCTTCTGTCCCTCAGTCCATGTGATTTTAGAGCACTTCCAGGTCAGATGAAAAGTCTTCTTTTCTTCAGCCCGGAAGTACTTAATTTCTTCTGTCCCCGTGATTAGGGAGTACTTCCGGGCTATAATGAAAATACTCATGCCTCCCTGCAGCGATCCCTGGCGGCCCCCACAGTATCCAGCAGGGCTGTGAAGCTGAACTCCAATGTCCATGATGCCCTGCTGGAATTCGGGGCACCTCCATGTTGCAGGGAGGACTCTATCTAGTGGCGTGGGGGTATTGGCCAGGATAAACAGCCGGCCATATATCACAGTTATCCCCCTTCAGCGAAGCAGTAGCGTCCATCCCCGTGAAGGTCGTCTTCCTCCAGGAGGAGCTTCTGGCTGTGGCTGGACCTTTGCTATGCCCTGTACTGTACTCCTGGGAGAACCTAGGGGGAACATTATACCAATAAGACATTTTTTCCCGGTTCTCCGTGGACAATTTCACCATATGTGGCCCGGCCGGTGGCATTCATAACACAGCTGCCGTCCTCCTGCTAGTCTCCCTCTGCACGACTGGAAACAGTTTCGAAACTTACGCTCCGCCCCTTTATCAGCTAAGGAGGAACCCACCGCTGCACATGAGCTTTCAGCTCCAACCTCTATTTTATCAGGAGACCCCTGTTTCTCTTTTGGGATCTCCTTTTTAATCTGGGGTTTGTCCACAGTCTGAGTCTCTCTATGTACACGAGAGAGCCCCTTTGCTGTTTGAACCCCTTTTGATTTACAGATGACCAGTGTCAGTGTCTTCAGGATCGCATTGCTCCGGGAGGCAGCACTATTCAGCTGCTCCGGCTCGATCAATCCTTCTCCCGAACACTCGGTCATCATTCCCAACTCTTTTGTAGGGCTCGAGGTTACTTGGCACCCGCTATTGATTAACTCCAATGTCCATGATGCCCTGCTGGAATTCGGGGCACCTCAATGTTGCAGGGAGGACTCCATCTAGTGGCGTGGGGGTATTGGCTGGGATAAACAGCCAGCCATATATCACAATATATATATAAATATCCATCCCACTATATCCTAACTACAGGGTCACGGGGGTCTGCTGGAGCCAATCCCAGCCAACACAGGGTGCAAGGCAGGAAACAAATCCCGGGCAGGGCACCAGCTCACCACACACACACATATATATATATATATATATATATATATATATAGGTAGTCCCCGGGTTACGGACATCCGACTTATGACTTATGAACGGGGCTGCAGCTGCGATGCATGCGCCTCAGTAACTGCTGCTCCGTCATCTTTAGCCTGGAGACGCTGCAAGCAGTGGCTGGATGGAGGCTGGAGGGGGGCAATTTCGCTGCCCGCGCAGTGTAGTGTCCCTCGGGCAGCTCCCGGCAGCAAGCGGTTTCACTGCCTACCCACCACACACGGCTGCCCCATTCATTCTTGGTGGGCGGCTGGTAATGCTGCAAGCGGTGGCTAGATGGAGGCTGGAGTGGGAGCAATTTCGCTGCTGGCGCAGTGTAGTGTCCCTCGGGCGGCTCCCGGCAGCAAGCGGTTTCAATGCCTGCTCACCACACACGGCTGCCCCATTCATTCTCGGTGGGCAGCTGGTAATGCTGCAAGCGGTGACCCGGTTGTGGCTGAACGGAGGCCATTGAGGGTGAATGGGGTAGCGGGGTGCCGCATTGTAGTGTGCCTCAGGTGGCTGCCTGTTGAATGGGGGTGTTGGTGGGTGATTCACTTCCCATCTTTGGCTGCACCATATTCGTTCTCGTTGGGCGGACGCTGCAGGCAATATACTGTAGTGGAGGTGACTGTGAGGTGGGCTGGTGATGAACCGCCCGTCGATGCCCCCATTCATTCTCAATAACAAGCCTGCTTGTACTGTTACGTACATAGCAGGAAGTTGTCTCTTGTCAGTACATCAGACGTGTTGACGACTGGTGCTTTCCTGCTGTGATAGCGTGGACAGTGCTGTGCAGAAAAGCTCATCTTAACCTTTTGTCTTCATCCTTCAAGAATGTCTCTGAAACATAAATCTGATGCAAGTGCTGGTGATATAGTAAAGAAGAGAAAAACCATCACCGTTGAAAAAAAAGTAGAAATAATAAAAAGGTCAGCGAGAGGTGAAACTCCATCATTCATTGGTAGAGCACTTGGTTACAGTCGGTCAACAATAGTATTTATTAAAATAACATACCTGTTCCGACTTACATAAAAATTCAACTTAAGTACAAACCTACAGTCCCTATCTTGTACGTAACCCGGGGACTGCCTGTATATAGGGTGGTCCAGATCTAATTATGCAATTTTCATGACGCTATAACTTATTAAGTTTATTACATAGAAAATCACCCGACAAATCCTGGACCATCGAGAAGTTTGTGAACTGACGACATGAAGAATCGTCTTCGCCCTGAACTGGAATCGTCCCCGCATAAATCAAAGTCATCCAGACAATCTGGAGCTGCATAATTAGATCTGGACCACCCTGTATATATATATATATATATATATATATATATATATATATATATACAGTATATATATATATATCTCCACACCCCAGATACAGAGGCCAAGTCCAGCACACAACACTCCTTCATTCAGCTGTGGGAAATGCTTTTGTTTCACTCCCCACAGCAGTGCACAGTACAAAGCACCAAATACTAAATACCCAGTCCTTTTTCTTCCCCTCTCTCTCAATTCTCCACTCCTACTTCCACAAGCTTCGTCCACCTCCTCCTGACTTTGGCTCTCCAAATGGAATGAGGTGGCCGCTTTTGCTCCAGGTGTTCCAGAATCTCCTTCTGGCTGCCCTTCTGGGTGTGTTGTCAGCCATGCCATGGGCCCCATTAGGTTTGAGCTTCCATGCTTCAAGCCTGTGGCACTGTAGCATGCCAGGGGCGCTGCCCTCTGTCGTCCCGGGGAAAGTATATATAATATATAGAATATATATAAAACAATATATAATAGTCTGTTTTAGTTACAATATATATCTAGGAAACTTCTCCTCCTTAAAAATGACCCCTCTTCTCCAACACCACCCACGTAGCACTGTGAGAAACCTAGTCAGACTGATTATCAGCCATCAGTCAAAGTTTTTCGTGATACAAAAAAACAGTACTTACAAGTTGGTGAAGTAGTTAAGAAGTGCTATGGGAAATTTTAGAAGTCTAAAAAAGTCTGAAAAAAATCCAATTGGGATCCTGTAGTAGAAAATATTGAGTAGATGGGGTAGCTTTTGTATGTGTGTGTTTTTTTTACTCTGACTAAAGTGAAAAGATTGAGAAACACTGAGTGGCTGTATTTTTCTCCTCATTGTTATGTTACAATTCATTCATTGCAAAATGTAAAGAGTTCTAAATGTGACTACATTTGTTTTATCGTTTAGAAGAAGATAATAAAAGACAGAGAGCAGGAAATATCTAGAGCTCGCAGATATTCATAGCCAATATTATAAGCTTGAGACCACCGGGAAAGTCTTGGATGAAATTTAGATGTCTTCTTTTTTAGATGCTGCTGCATAGCCATTGTGCTGTGATAATATGTTGATTTAAATTTACAGTGTTGGTAGACACCTGCATTTTCTTTTAATGTTTAATGCTCCCAAACCACTGACATATTTTGACACTTTCTGCTGGGTCCCTTATCTATGCTTTGTTTGCCTTCCACTACGTCTTGATGACTTGAGGAGGTATTTTATAAAGAAGAACTTTTTTCATTATGAATTAACTGAATAAGTTAATTACTTGTGACTTCCCTATTTGCTATTTGAATTCTATATGACACCCTGGCAGTATTCTGTATCTGGCATTGAGATTGTCCTTATTCCTCTCAGTTTTCTATTTACGTTTACATTTTACATTTATTTGCTTAGCAGATGCTTTTATCCAAAGTAACTCAAAAAAGAAATCAACATAATGATGGAGTTTTTTTTTTTTGTTTTTTTTTGTCCACCCTGGCCATCGGACCTTACTTATTCTATGTTAATGAATGTTGACTTATTTTTTATTGTGTCTTCTATTTTTCTATTTCTTCATTTTGTAAAGCACTTTGAGCTACATTTTTTGTATGAAAATGTGCTATATAAGTAAATGTTGTTGTTGTTGTATGAGCCTCATTTTGTAGTATCCTCTGCAACCTGCAGATCAACTAGAACACTGATATAGAGAAAGTACTTAGAGCAAAATGTTACAATCAGCTGATTCCCACAATATTTTGTAAATCTGTTCTTCACAGAGATGATTTGAGAAGAGTGGTAGAGTGATTTTTTTTTTAAAGCGAAAGAGTAGGATTGTAGACAATGCTATGTTTTTCCATACTAGTTTACTGTATTTGTCAGCAGCAAAGCATTATTACACAATTGCTGTTTGTAAAGAGTTATAAAAGAAACTGCATGTTTGTCTAGCTTCTGATATACAGTATTTCATAAATCAATCTTTTTTTAGTTGCATGTTATTTGGCCTTCACTCAAATCAATCTATAAAAATGAAAGGTCATTTTCTACAGTTCAAGTTATTATAAAGCATAAGCAATAATTAGTATACATCAGGTAGTATCAGACACCAGCACATTGATAGACATCAATGTTATGAAATTTTGAAAGATAAAGGAAAGTGAAAATGTACGTGTTGTGGTCCTCTATTATGGGTCAATACATATACAGATTACAATACAATACAGAGTACAGATTTGATTATTTTATTAAAAAGCAGTGTAGACTTCAGCCATAGTGTTGGCACAGTGGGAGTGGATCATAATTGTAAATGTTTTTAAAGTACACAGTATACTAAGAATCTCATTGTACAGTGAGCATATGATGATAAACTTGAAATGGAACATGCAACCTTTTAGATATCAAAATTGTAAGCCATGTGGGAACTCAAATACTTTTACCTTTTTATATTAATGTGAATATATTGTGGCCTTGCCCATTAAATTAAGTATATTCAGTAAAATCTAATTTTTAGGTGTACTGTACAGTATGCATCACTCTTCATTATATATATGTTCAATACATGTCTATAGACATTTAATTTGATTGCAGCACTTGGTCAGTGATGGCTGAACATAGTTAAAACTGGATGAGAAAAAAATGCCTGGAGGCCATAAACAGTACTTTGTCTAACTACATAGCCTGGAAAGGCATTTTAAAAATAGTCAAGTGCGCAATTTTGTCAGCTTCTCAAAATGGATTTTTACATTCTCAATGTATGTGTCTATGAATTAAAATTTTATTGTCCCACTAAATAACATGAAGCCTCTTTACATTGTTACAATTACTGGTATGCTTCATTATAAAAAAGGTTATGTCACATTAATCATTTTTGTACAGTCATTATTCTTACTCTTTTTTAATCTATTTGCAAATCTGGATTATACACTAATTAACATTAGATAAGTTCACATGAGTGTACTGTGTAAAGTGTCATCATATACATTTGTAAAATGATGCTCCTCTGGTGTTAGCCTGTAAAGTCCTTCAAAGTACTGTTGGTTTTGAAGTTGTAATCTGAAATATATATATTTCACATTACAACTTTAAACTTCAAAATATACATATACTCTTTGTATTTTTTTGGATTGTACATAGCATTCCTAATAATCAGTTTTGTACCTTTATTTAGAATCATTTAATTCATAATATTATATGTTTGCATACTTCTGTGACCTCAGGTCAGGTTTATTGTCATATGTACACAGCGCAATTAAATTCATATTTGCATGTCTCCTTAGAAAAGTTAAGAAAAATACAATACAGGAACAAAATAAAAGTATATTATACTTAGCATAAAGCATACTGTACAACTGTATACAAAATTTGCAATATGCATTTGCAAATATACTCTATAAACATTTTTATGTTATAGTATCTGTTATAATGATTGACTGTTAAGCAACTCTACAACTTGGGTGTAGAAACTATTCATATATCTACTGATGCAACTGGTCCTATACCAAAACAATACAACTTATTCTTGTATAGCCTCATTGAATGCAGGCACAGAGCACTGTGAACAATTATCAGTTAAAATACAGGTACAGATTATACTAATTAGTAAATGCAGAACTGGTACACATATAAATGCAGATTTGTTAACACATACAAAAAACAAGGTAGAACTGATTAAACACAAATGGAAACCAATAGTTTCTGTCCATTAATTAACTGATGAACTATGGCCAGATGAAAATGGTGGAGATTAAAATCGTACAAAAGGAAGTCAAAAATAAAGTCACAGTCCTGGGGCCTCATGCATAATGGCGTGCATAGAATTCATACTAAAACATGGCATATGGACTAAAGTGGAAATGTGCGCACGCAAAAAATCCAGATGCATAAATCTGTGCACGTTCTTCCGCTCCATAAATCCCAGTCAGTGTGAAAAGTAACATACGTTCACATATCTGCCGTCCCACCCCATCTCCTCCCAGAATTACGTCTTTTTGAATATGCAGCCCTTAAGTTCAGCACTCTGTGAAAGGACAATGGCAAAAGCACGGGGGAAAATGGAAGAATTTCAGCAAATACCAAGTGGATGTAAGGAAAAATTACTATTTGTTGGTTTAAACAGTGGTATAAACAACAAAAGGAAGTTGATCGAGTGACATAGAGCGTCGGAGAAACTCGAACGTTCACAATGTTCTGTGAACATTGAAAAGTTCTCATATGGCAAACGCTTCAGAGCCTTTCCTGTAGGGACCTTGCGGTTCAGAAACAGTTTCATCCCAACAACTATAAATGCACTCAATCAGTTCATCAAGTGCTCCTTGTAGAACTGTTTGTACTTATAAGTACAATTACCTCACTGTAAACTTGTGATACAGTTATAATATTGCACAACCTGAATCACTTTATAAAGTGCTTATTTACATATGACGACAATATAATTTTTAAGATGAAATGCAGCAAAATATGTTTATTATATTATATAGATAAAATTTTAACTTCATTTAAATAATCTATATTGTTAATTAAACATGTGAGGACATGGTGTTGCAGTGCTAGCAAGGAGCTGGTGCTCCGTTCACAGATTGTTCCTGCCTCACGCTGTATTCTTGCTGGATAGAATAATTAAACATCTACTAAGAAGATATTTCAATGTTCCTTAAAAGTTCTGAAGAATCGGCGTTCTAATCTTACAGATGGCTTAATGTCTATTACAGAGCTGATTGTGTGGTGATTGAGTATTTGGAGAAAGAAAAGGAAGGACAGGAATTGGAGGTTAGTATATCTGAAAGAGACAGTACTGCTGCAATAAATTATTTCATCAAAGGTCGTGCACGGCGCAGCAAGCATCTTTCATGACGCATGAACAATCACTGCGCCACCGTGTTCCCATGTTTGATAACATACTTTAACTCCTATCATCATGAAATCAAGTATACATCTCAGTATTTTAATAATTCAGAGAGCTGTAATAACACAAATGTAATGGATTCTTTGTCCTGTTCCAGGAAGAGAAAGCCTGTTTAAGTGATTATAGTGATTCACACACATAGAGCACATAGAAGATCAAATAAAAAACAAAGCATTTAATGTGCTAATTTAGTTATGATGGGATTTGAGAAACTAGTAAATTAAGCGATTTTAAGATGAAGTTTATGATGTTCTACTTTAATGACAAATTAAACTACGTGATTAAAGTGGAAATGTTGGGATTAAAGTTGACATTTCGTGCTTTTTTCCCCACTGTGTGCCTGTTTTTTTTTTTCTCTGTACCCTAATAAGGTTTCATATGACACTCAGACGGTGGGCTACAACTTGACTTTTGACAGCGACTTTGATATCTGACAACTTCTTTTTTATTTCCGGCACTGTGCAACTTTGTGAACTTGAGCTTTCGAATTTCTCATGACACTCTATGTCACTCGATCAACTTCCTTTACTAATGAAAGTGAAACAGTTGGTGTGGGGTGGATAGACATTGTACTGCATAGAAACAGGCTAAGGTGTTTTGGGTAAGTGGAATGAAAGACAGAGGATAATTGGATGAGGATGTGCATCAAAACAGATGTGGTGGAACGAGGTCAAGATGGAAGCAAAAGAAGAAGTGGTTGGAGGTAATGTCAGATGATATGAAAAGAATGGTTCATACCCCAAACAATGACATAACCTGGCTTAACCCAGAAAATGGCTGTTGAACTGGTAGTGATGAAGGTGAAGAAAATTTTGAAAATGTAATTCATAGACCTATGTATTTACAGTATGTCAGTAAAGAAAGTTTAAAATGAAATTAATAAACAAAATACTTAACCAAAGTTAAATTGTTAATGCTTTTAATTACCTCCATGAGCAATAGAAATTCTCTGTTTGCATATATGAGGACTATCATTTAAATGTCCAGCATTTTTCATATTGATTCTGATTTCTTAGATTTGCAAGTATTTGCAGGCATAATATATGCTTATAGACATAACAGCACATTTGTTTTTTGATATAGCTTCCTAAATTTAAACATAGCTTTTTGTTGTTTCATACGTAATTATCAAGCAAAATCCTTAAAAGATACATTAAGTTGTGTTCTAAAGTAAATAATTTTTTATAAACTAAATTAAAATTAAATAAAATCAGGAGTGGTCTCCCCTCAACTTTCTCATATACTCAGATATAGGGATGGATATTTAAGTAGTAAACCGCAAAGCAATGATTATATTTTTATATTATGTACATTAAAGAACCATCAACAATAAATCAAATTAAATTAATAATATATTGAACAATTACCGTAGATCCCGGAATATAAGCCGACTTGGTATATAAGCCGACCCCCTTTTCTACCTACTAAATTACATGTATTTGCCAATGACCGGTATTTAAGCCGACCCCCTTCTCCAAGCAAAATTTTCTAAATTTCCTTAAAAGTGTCTCTTTAGGTATACTGTATTTATCATGTTTATCAGCGAGAATTTGAGACTGCCGCCATTTTTGATGGAAGCCAGGAAGTGATTGTGGAGAAGTTTGGTAAAATGAAACCTTTGTTTTGAAACTATATACGCAAATACGGTACATCGGCGGGTGGATTTCCGGAGACTCGTTATAAATTTGATTAACTTAAATACGCAATACAGTGGTCCCTTGACTTACGAACTTAATTCTTTCGCGAGAGCTGGTTGTAACTCAAGTTGGTTGTAAGTCAAGACTATTTTTCCCATAAGAAATAATGGAAATACCCATAATGCGTTCTGAACCTCCCACTGCAACAAAAAAGGGTTGTATAATGTGCATAATTTACCAAAACACCAATAATTTTTCTAATGTACTAACCAAAAAGTTATAAAAAGTGCCTAGCCTACCAGAAGTAGGCTAGATTAAGCTAGGAGCATAGCGGTGCGCATGGTCGCAGCGGCTCAGGGCTCTCCTATTCAGTGCACTTTTTTGTTGTTTTTGTACATTTTTTTGCTTGTTTGTGCACGATCGGTTCGGCGAACATCCGCTACACCCGTCAGAACCTTATAGACATCGGTGTCCAGAGCCAGACATCTGTTTCGAGTGTTTTTCATCACAAGCACAACATCCCAGACAACATAGCGAGACCAGCGGGCTTTCCGTGGATTTTTGACGGGTCTAGGAGACGACGCAGACGGAGGAGGGAAAGAAAGCAGAAGCAGGGCCGCAGATCCGGCGTTACGCTAAGGCTAAAGAAACAACCATACAAGCCCTATACAGAACTTTTTTTTTGCAACTTCTTTGCATCTTTTCGCACCATTTGTTTATTTGTTTATTTACTTGTTATGTACTACAAATATGTCTGCACTGAAAAAGCTGCTTTTATTCTCATTTTACATGTGTTTAGTGACAATAAAAGGCATTCTATTCTATTCTAGAAACAACAATTTCATACTGTGCTCACCATTTAATTTGACATCTTTGGGCTGCAGTAAGGGTGGAGGAGGAGAATGAAATGGAAGGTGGTTTTTGTTTAGAAGGAGCCTCCTTATGCAAATCTTCTCTTTGTAAAATTGTCGAGATGGTGGATTTCGACATGCTGTACATATTAGCGAGATATCGGTCACACAAACAGCACTCTCATATTTCCACACAATTTCCATCTTCGTTTCGATTGTGATCGCTTTCTTTACCTTCGTTACCTTCTCTTCCTTCCTTAGCAATTATGTCTCTTGCTTGCATGGTCTTAGTGAATTATATATATAGGTAAATTACTGCAATGTCCGAAATTACATCCACAAACACATGTATCTGGGCTCTGCCTGACGCTTACGAACGCTCTCGGTTGTTTGTTTACAATCGCACAAGCGGATACACGTGACCGCATTCGGGTCGTAACACAAGATGTTTTTTGCGATAAAATTTTTTATAAATTTTATTAATAAAATCAACAACTAAAACACTTTTTTTTAATAAATTCTTTATTTAATTTAAAGTACCGGCATGCAAAGTTACTTTTTCATCTGAAAGAGGTGCTGTGGTTTCATCATTAATTACTTCCGTATTCATCGGCAAAACCGGCATTGCGCTAGAAATCTTGAATCTGAAATGATACTTGTTGTATAAGCCGACCCCCAAACTCCAAGCCAAAAATCTAGGACGAAATTTTCGGCTTATATTCCGGAATCTACAGTATTATAAAAGTAAAGTTGAATAAATCAGACTCTGCAGCTGTATGAATAAAAAATTTGCATGATAATTTTATTTTGGCGAACAATTCAGGTAAATTACTACTTTCAGTTAGTGGAAGTGGGTCAAAAGTTGTAAGAGACTTTAGCAATGATACACAAAATTTTGTTTATGTAAAGCAAAAATGTTCTCAAATATGTATGTATTACCATTTAAACATCAAATGGAAAATTGCGATTATCTTGAAAACTGGTAGCTTTTCAAAAAAAATGCAAAGACAAAAAATGATTAGAATGTGGTGCTTTACCATAATATGATGTGAAATTATCACATTTCTAATATTTTGGGAAAATGTTTCAGGTAGCGGAAATAGCTCAAAAGTTGATTGAAATCTATGTTTTGTACCCAACACTTATATGCAAAATTTGGTTGACCTAAGTGAAAGCGTACTCAAGTTATCGTTGTTTACATGCACACACTGACAGACACACACACAGACGTAATTCCAAAAATGGTATTTTTGGATTTAGGGTGGTCTAAAACGTCAAGATTAATCAAAATCTTGTTGTATTTTTGGACGATTGCAATACTTTCCCTATACTTCATATAAATGAGAAAGTAAAAAAACAATCATGCCTGTTCTTGCTGTTTAAAATGGGTTTCAAGGGGTACAAGTCCAAATTTGGAAACAAATATCCTTAATACTTTCTAAATACATCAGTTGTTCAAGCCAAGAATATTATTGAATATTGGTCCATGTCTTCAGATTGTGCATATATTATAAACAGTGTATCCTTGTGATTTTAGAAAGAATGAATGCAAAATGTAAAACCTTCTGTGAGAGTTACCAATTTCTGATTTCTCCTTACTGCTTATCTCCCTCTGTGAAACCTGCTCAGGTGTGGAGTTTCCTCCGCTATGTGCTTTACACCTCTAAAAATTGTGTCCAAGTGCTGTTATTGACATTGTTGAATGTTAATGACCATTTTGATGTTCAGCTTATTAAAGAAAAGAAAAACAAAAAAGGTAAAAGAAAAGTAAACAAAGCATTTACAAGACCCAATTAGGAATATATCTTCATCCATCCATCCATTATCCAACCCGCTATATCCAAACTACAGGGTCACCGGGGGTCTGTTGGAGCCAATCTCAGCTAACACAGGGCGCTAGGCAGGAAACAAACCCTGGGCAGGGCGCCAGCCCACCACAGGGTGTACACACACACACCCACACACCAAGCACACACTAGGGACAATTTAGAATCGGCAATGCACCTAACCTGAATGTCTTTGGACTGTGGGAAGAAACCGGAGTACCCGTGGGAAATCCACGCAGACACGGGGAGAACATGCAAACTCCACACAGGGAGGACGTAGGAAGCAAACCTGGGTCTCCTAACTGCAAGGCAGCAGGCACAGAATTTTCTGGGTCTAATATATACAGTACCATATCATCTGCATATAATGAAATTTTCTGTTCCAGTCCTTCTCTGATAATCCCCTTTATCTGATCAGTATTTTGACAATGTACTGCCAATGGTTCAATGGCAATTGCAAACAGTAGCGGTGACAAGGGGCACCCTTGTCTAGTACCGCGTTCTAGTTTAAAGTAGCCTGAGCAAGTGTTGTTGATGCAAACTGAAGCTTCTGGGTTAGTATACAGTAATTTGATCCATGCACAAATGTTCGGGCCAAACCCAAACTTCTCCAGTGTAGTGAAAAGTTATTTCAATTCAATCATGTCAAATGTTTTTTCTGCATCCAATGATAATAATATTTCTGGGGTGTTTGATTTAGTTGGTGAGTATATTACATTAAACAGGCGTCGAAGATTTGAAGAGAGCTGATTTGGGGGGAGAGCTTAATATCATGTTTCCTTGGTAGATTAATCTAATTGCTTAGCTGAGGAATTGAAGTGCCACCTGCTCAAGGATCCCTTGATAGAAATGCAGAATGTATTTGGCAGAAAAAAAAATGACTGTAAAGGCTTGTTTTTGTGATCCTTTTATTATTATCAGAGCACATTTTTCATAACACATATATTACTTTATTATAACATAAACCTGTACAGTATGTCATAAAGCATTATTTTTGCAATTGGTGGTATAAAATCATATTGCAGACTACAAATTATTATTTTAACAGGTATATTTAAACATTCTTTTCTTAATGTCAGATTCATGGCATCATTCAATTGTCAGATTTATGGCATCATTCAATTATATATCAGTTTAGAAAAGCCACTTTAACCAAAAGTTCTGTCTTTATATTATTTAGTGTTTATACTGTATACCAGATGTATATTGCTGAAATAGCATTCCAACACATACACTACCTACCAATCATTTTAGTGGACTTGTTTGCATTTGTTCTGCATTCTCTAAAATAGAAATATTGATTTCTCTTAATTAATAATTTTCAAATACTTTAAAGCAGGGGGCACATTGGCGCAGTGGTATCGCTGCAGCCTCGCAGTAAGGAGACCTGGGTTTGCTTCCCGGGTCCTCCCTGCGTGGAGTTTGCATGTTCTCCTCGTGTCTGCATGGGTTTCCTCCGGGTGCTCCGGTTTCCTCCCACAGTCAAAAGACATGCAGGTTAGGTGCATTGGCAATCCTAAATTGTCCCTAACTAAATTGTCCCTAGTGTGTGTGTGTGTGTGTGTGTGTGTGTGTGTGCCCTGTGGTGGGCTGGCACCCTGTTAAGGTTTCAGTCCTGCCTTGTGCAGACCCCCGTGACCCTGTGTTAGGATATAACGAGTTGGATGATGACTGGCTGACTGAATACTTTAAAGCTACTGGGAAGGCACAGAACTGCAGTGGATTATGCTGCTGGTTCACAAATCCACAATTGTTGGTTAGAATCCTGTGCTTGGTGGCTGTCATTTTTGCGTCTCACTACATCTGTGGGGATTTTCTCCCAGATTCCCAAATGATGTGCAGCTTTGGTTAATTAGTGGCTCTTAAATGGCCAAATTGTGATTGTATGTGAGTGCTTGAGTGGGCCCTGTGTTGGACAGGTGACTTTTCTCAGGGCTGTTTTCTGCCTTGCACTCACTGCTACGGGACAGGCCTCAACTCTATTGAACCACTGAAATGGATCAATGGGGTTTGAGAATGTGATGCTAAAGCAATCTACATACTGTGTTGATTAGAACATACAGTACAACAAATGCAAAATAATCCTATATGGTTTAAATTAATTTAATGATTTTTGCAGCTATGAGCGTTGTTACCAGTATTTTTCTGGATATCATATTATCAGGGAGTCTCACTACACACTCCTTAACCGCATTATGTGCAATTCACCTGACGTCACAGCACTGATGCTATGAAAGATGAAATTTCAATTTGAGAAAAATAGTCTTACAATTAGTTGGCTAAGGTTATCATTGTTGGAGCCACAATTTCCAGGAAGACATGATCGAACCAAGACAGCAACTTCAGGGATTTGAAGATACATGCACTGTGGCCAACAATCGGGCCTCTTACCTGGCCGGGATGTCTCTCCCTTGTGTGGACTGGGGAACAAGCCTGGTCAGGGCAGTACCTTCTCCGGAAAGCTAGATGGCAGCCCCCCTGGGTTGCAGCAGTGCCTAGGACTCCCGCAGGGCTTCATGGGAGTTGGAGTTTGGTGCAGCCCTGTTGGGATCCGTGGGAGCCGCCAGGGGGTGCTGTAGCTGCTGCTCAGCCCTACAGAGCAGCTCTTCCGTCACACCCAGAAGTGTTGCCGGAAACAGGTCGTCAAGCACCTGGAGTACTTCCGGGTGCATTATAAAAGGAGGAAGACGAAGCTTGCTAGAGGGAGAGTGGAGGAGCAAGAAAGAGAAAAGGAGAAAGAAAGGTGTTGTATTGTGCTTGGGACTGTGCTGTGTACTAGTGGGAATGGGGAAGATGTTCTCCATGAGGAAAAAAAAAGAAAATAAATGCCCTGTGTGCTTTGAACTTGTGTCCTACGTCTGTCTGTTTCATACTAAGCAAAGAAAGAAGCGAAAATAATTTGTAAAGCACATTGTCACACACATGCAAGTAAGGAGGCAGCTAAAGAGCCCGAGTAGTTGTGATACCACCACCGACCAGGGGGTGGCAGAGTGTACTGACTGTCTTTCTCAGTTACTTGCAAACCTTTTCCGGGAAATCTCGCCAGGTTCCAGCACCCTTGATGATGTCACTTCCAGTCCCGATGACACCACTTCCAGGTCCGCCCCCAAAGATGATATCACTTACAGATCCGGGCCCCAAGATGATGTCACTTCCTGAACGGGCCTTCAAATCCGCCATCTTTGCTATATGTGATCAGTTCTGTTTTGGACTCTGTCTTGTCAACAACTTTTTAAAAATTTCTACATTTGCAGCCAGGACACATTATACGGATGGCTGCCCCAAACCTTTGTGATGTCTGGTGTATTTATTTGTGACAACATCCAAAAAACAACTTCCATTGTCCAAAATGCTGTATAAATCATGAAAGTAGTTAAAAAGTAATTAATAAATTAAATTTAAATGCTTAAACCTTATACAAAGATGAACACATAAAACATAACTCTACAAGTCTAAAGAAGAAAGATGAGTTTTAAGTCTAGATTTAAAAACAGTAACAGAAGAGGTAGACATGAATTTAAAAGTAACATGTTCCACAATCTTGGTGCAGTGACCATGAAAGCACATTCACCCTTTGATATAAATTGGAATTGTGCAACAGCCAAAAGCAGCTGCCTGGAAGATTGTTAATGATCTAGAAACAGAATATAGGTTTAGCAGATCAGTAGTTTAAGAAGGGACCAGCCTTAAAACAAGAAGCAAAATGTTAAAGTGTGTAATATAGCAGACAGGGAGCCAATGAAGGAAAACTAAAACCGAGGTAATGTGATCCCTCTTCTTAGTTCTAGTCAGTAGTCTAGCTGCTGCTTTTACTCTACTGTATATACTATGTATAGCAGACAAACTATTAAAAACATATAACTAAAAAAATCTAAATAGAGGCTAAAAATAATTGATGAGAAAGATAATATCCCCACCACTTGCTCAGAGAGGTGATTTTTATAAATATTTGTTTTAGTCACCTGTCTATAGGAAAGTGTCTATAGCTATAGAGTCTATAGCTGCTTTCCCTTTGCAGGAACCTTTTTCAGGAACTAGGGACTTTTCATAAACACAGGAACTTTTGTAATATTCCCACCGCAACTCCTACTACAGGGTATGCAGTTTTTGTTCAACTAGTAACTATTATGGGTGGTGCTTGGGGGAAACTGTACTGACCGGTTGACCACAAGCACTGGCACCATCTTACAAATCTATTAGTAGTTTGGACTTTGGAGAGTTATCGGTGAAGATGGAGCACCACACTTTGCCCCGCATTAGTCTTCATAGCTCCATAGTGTGCTGCGCCATGCACTGCATTGAAGCAAAAATCTACCCTGTGAAGCCGCAGTTGCTTCAAAGCAATAAAGTGAAAGGGTCCCCATGAAATCCCGATTCCACCGCACTTTGCACTGCAGTAACTCTTCTTAGCCACCTCCCTGGGGAGTTTCATCATGCACTGCATCAAAGCAATAATCTTGTTTGTGCTGCACTTCGCACTGTACCACTCATCTTTGTACATCGCATATTTTGCATAAAGGTTACATTTCCTGTTGTGCAGTGGGGACACAACACACAAAAGTGTCTAGGGACGACAAGTGGCACAGGGCCTACATTGTACAGGAGCTAATTTGCTCCTGAAAACAAAGTTTCTGCAGTGGGAAAGAGCCTTATGGCTAAGTTTTGGAATAGGGATCTCCAGGCTCCAGGTATGAAGACATACTGTGCAGTACTGTGACTTGAAAAAATAAGCTGCTTTTAGTAAGCCACGAGCTCTTTGACACTCAAAAGTAATTTGCTAATTACCTGTAATAACATAAGCAATGTTATAATCGCAGTCTAAAACAGAAAGAATTTCAAACTTATTACTTTTATACCTGTTGTGATAATAATTAGACCAAGACATCATAAATGTATATTGTTTTCCTGGCTGCAAAAGTTAGAGTTTTAAGTGCACGATATGCATAGAACAAAGTCCAAAACAGAACTGATTCTCATAGACAAAAATGGAGGCTTTAAAGGCCCGTACAGGAAGTGATGCCAGCAAAAGGGCCCGGAACAGAAGTGATGTCTTCTGGACCTGATGTGATGTCAGCAAAGGGGCCAGCACTGGAAATGATATCTTCTGGTTTGGAAGTGATGTCAGCAAAGGGGTCGGCACCGGAAGTGATGTCTTCTTGCAGGATTTCCCGGAAAAGGCCTGCAGGGAACTGAGAAAGACAGATAGCGCACTCCGTCGCCCCCTGATTGGATGTTTTATTACCATTACTCAGGCCCTTTAGCTGCCTCATACTCGCACATGTGTGACAAGACCCCCTCCCCTCAGCCCAGACCCATCGAGTCGGGCGTCCTGCACCGAGAGGTCGTGGGCCCGAGAGAGGGTATCAGCATTGGCATGGAGAGAGCCTTTACGATGAATAAGTGAAAACTTATAAGGTTGAAGGCCAAGAAACCACCTAGTGACCCGTGGATTCGACTCTTTGTGAAGGGTTATCCACTGTAAGGGAGCATGAGCCGTCACCAGAGTGAATTCCCGGCCAAGAGATAATACCTCAACTGCGTAATCGCCCATTTAATTGCAAGGGCTTCCTGTCCACTGCTGCATACCTGGTCTCCCGATCCAACAGTTTCCGGCTCAGATACATGACGATGTGCTCAGCACCATTGACGCTTTGGCTCAGCACTGCCCCCAGGCCTGTGTCCGAAGCGTCCGTCTGGAGAATAAAAGGGAGAGAAAAATTAGGAGCTTTTAATATTGGTACTGACGTAAGAGCCTTTTTAAGTCACAGAATGCATGTCTGTCTTATCAGTCCATACCACATGATTTGGAGCCCTCTTCTTTGTTAGATCAGTCAAGGGCGCTGCTCTCTCCGAAAACCGAGGTTCAAACCGGCGGTAGTACCTGGCTACTCCGAGAAATTCTTGGACTTAATGCTTGGTTTGCGGACAGGGCCATTTTACAGTGGCATCTATTTTAGAACACTGTGGTTTCACAGTACCCTGATCCACCAGGTAGCCCAAATATTTAGCCTCTTTCAGTCCAAAGAAACATTTCTTTGGATTGATACAATGCCCGGCTTCTCCTAGTGTTCGCAATACCGCTGTGACCTGCTGTACGTGTTACTTCCATGTTTTGGAATAGATGACGATGTCATCCAGATAGGCAGTACTATACGCATTATGGGATAGGAGCACTTTGTCCACCAGACGCTGTAAGGTAGCAGGAGCCCCTTGTAACCCGAATGGAAGGACACGATGCTGCCCTTGCTTGCTAGGGGTGCTGAACGCTGTCTTGACCTTTGCGGAGTCTGTTAAAGGAATCTGCCAATACTCCTTTGTCATGTCAAGTGTGGTCAAAAATTTTGCTTGGGCAAGCCTTTCGAGGAGATCGTCCACATGAGGCATGGGATAAGCATCAAATAGGGAGACCTGGTTAAGCTGATGGAAGTCATTGCAAAACCTCCAACTGTCGTCAGGCTTAGTAACCAATACGATTGGACTGGATCAGGGAACTATAACTTTTCTCTATTACTCCTAGTTCCAGCATTCGCTTGATTTCCAGCTCCAGTTCTGCTTTCTTTGCCTCAGGAAGTCTATAGGGGCGCTCTCGAACTATTACCACAGGTTCAGTCATTATATGATGCGCAATCAGAGAGGTCCTTCCTGGTTTTTCACTCACCACCTCTGAGACTGACCGGATAGCTGTTTAAACCTCCTGCCTTTGTCTAGATGTTAATTCCTCGCTGAAATTAAGAATGTCGGTGTGAGCAAAGAATGAGCAGGGCTGAGCAAAGCAGGGATCAGAATCCCTATCCTTCCACGGCTTCAGCAAGTTCACATGATAAACCTGCTCGATTGGTCGACGATTGGGTTGTTTCACCAAATAGTCGACCAATCCTTTTCTCTCCTTAATTTCATAAGGGCCTTGCCAATGGGTGAGTAATTTAGAATGGGAGGTGGGAACTAAGACCATGGCACGATCCTCGGAGCGTCGTTCCTCAGTCATAATAGCGGGCCTGTGCTGCTTGTACCTTTTCCATATTGCTTTTTAGAACAGGTTGAATTTTCCCACTGCAGTGGGCTGGCGCCCTGCCCAGGGTTTGTTTCCTGCCTTGCGTCCTGTGTTGGCTGGGATTGGCTCCAGCAGACCCCCGTGACCCTGTAATTAGGATATAGCGGGTTGGATAATGGATGGATGGATGGATGAATTTTCCCAAATCTATCGCATAATTGCGCGATGTATTCCAAAATCTTTGAAGAGGTAACAGCCTCTCCTTCTTAGCCTTCTTTCAAAATATACAATATACCTCTGTATTGTCGTTCGTATAATAATTCAAAAGGTGAGAACCTCATAGAGGCTTGTGGGACTTCCCGATAGGCAAAGAGAATGACAGGAAGGAGTTGATCCCAATTCCTCCCATCCTCGCTGACCACCTTGTGGAGTATCTGCTTGAGATTCTGATTAAACCTCTCTACTAGACCATCGGTTTGAAGATGGTACACTGCGGTCTTTAAGTGCTTTATTTTCAGTAACTTGGCCATTTCCCTGAATGTCTCCGAGGTAAAAGGTGTCCCTTGGTCCGCTAAGACTTCTTTCAGGATGTCGACTCGCACAAAGACCCCTGCTAGTTCCTATGCGATTGCTTTAGATGTAGCTGAGCGCAAGGGAACAGCTTCTGGGTGTCGGGTCACATAATCCACGAGGACTAATGTAAGGGTCCTCTAAGGCTGTAAAGGTCCTACAATATCAACCCCGATTCTAATAATAATAATAATGTTTTATTTATGTAGCGCCTTTCATACACTCAAGGACACTTTACAATTCAATACACACATTAACAAGATAGTAGAAATTACATATACTGTGATGGACGGCCGGCAACTCAACCCGGCCGACACATCCAGGACGCTAGATGGCGTCTTCTCTGCAGCCTAGAGGTGCCCCGGATTCCCACAGGGCATCATGGAAGATGGAGTTTCACAGCCCTGCTGGGTGCCTTGGGTGCCACCGTGTGACGCTGCAGGGAGATGCGGGGATTTTTATTTCCCATATAGCCTGAAAGTACTCCCTAGTCATGGGAACGGAAGAACAGATGTACTTCCAGGCTAAAGAAAAATGTTATTCTCCATCTGACTCGAAGTGCTGAAAAGTCACGTGAACAGAAGTGGAGAAGTACTTCCGGGTCAAGGACTATATAAAGGACTATGGGAGACCCAGCAGCTGAGCTGGAGTTGGGAGGGAGTGTGACGGAGCTGCTGGGAGGAGAGGAGGATTTATTATATGTATTATTGTGTTTATTGATTGTGGTGGTGGTGGAGGTGCTTTGGGCATTTTAAGGAAGAAAATTAAAATACGTCTGTCTGCATCTGTCTGTTGGGTTTCACGGGGCAACAGCGCCAAGCGTCCAAACATTGACAACATGAAAAAGAATAATACTCATTGAAAAGATGTATTTTTATCAAAAGATTGAAATTAATAATAGATTTTTCCTTGCGAAGACTGAGAGGGAGAGAATTCCAAATTTTAGGGGCTATCATTCTAAAAGCTCTGCCACCCATAGTTACTAACCTGTATTTATATACAGTGAGTAACTTAGAGTCCGATGATTGTAATGCATGGTTCTTTCAAAGGGAACATCAATTAAGGGAAGGGGAACAAGAGGAGCACAGGCCCTCCTAGGAATTTGCCATAATTGACATTCCGGACAAGAAATAAAAAAATGGTGAACCTCTTCGTTAATTCCCGGCCAATTAAATCGGAGCTTGATTCGCTCTAAAGTTTTTTCGGAGCCTAAATGGCCTCCAAGGAGGTGGGCGTGTGCTATCTCACAAACCTGCAGCCGGTAGGTTCATGGGATTAACAACAGTTTTCAGACCTCCCCTCTGTGCTCCGCGACCCGATATAACAGATCAATTTCTATTACAAAGTGAGGTCCATGTGGCATGGGCTGATGTGTGCGTTGGCCATTGATGAGGACCACTGCATTTTTGCAAATTTTAGGGAGTCATCATTCCACTGCTCCCTTTTAAAAGAAGCTGGCATTTATCTAAATTGAAAGTGTATATTGGATAGAGGGTCCAGTGTGACCGCAAGGGGCGGGGATTCCTCCCGACTTGTCGAGGCACAGGTGGAAGATGTATTCGCCTATGACAGTCCAGGAATCACCCCGTCCTCCTCGTGGGCTTCCGTCTCTCTCTCTGCCGGCTGTGTACATGGCGTGGAGGGAGTTTGAGTCTAGTTATCCCCATCTATAACGAGTTTTTATCGGGAGTAGTCAATAGCTTACCACATGTATTATCAGACCAGTTCCACCCCAGAATCGCTGGGAAAGGTGTATTAGGGTGAACCGCCATGGGAAATTTTTTTAGAGATCCACCATGACTCACAAAACATAGGGCGGTATGGTACGTACGGATGTCTCCACGTATACATTTAATACTGGTCTTTTCTTTAATTCTTTGTTGTCGTAAGACACATCGGCAATCAACAATAGAAATGTTGCTGCCGGAATCAAACAAGACTTTGATTTTATATCCATTAATGACTACAGGTCCCGTATTTGATAATGTCAGGGGGTTGGTAAGAGCACATAAACCATCGCTCCCCCTCCACATACAGTCCGCCTTGTCTCCGGGTAGGTCACATGTTTGGCGGCCCGGGAGCTCTGGCTCAGGCTCTGATCTATGTGGAAGAGACTTGTTTTGTAGGAATAATCTCTAGGAAATCCACTAGAGAACTGTTCTGCTCTCCCAGATTTTGAGACTGGCCTGAGTGGATTTAGGAGCTGTATAAGCTTTTCCATTGAATGGAATTCTCCCCAGTCTGGCTGGGCAAAGTTCTTGGGAAGGCCCTGAAGAAAAATAAAGCAGGCTACCTGCTGTACTATTTGGCAGGTGGTCAGTTCAAATGACCTTAGCCATAAGACTACCTTCTCCCAGAGGGTCATAGCCTGCCCCTGGATTGATCTCTCTGGATCAAATTCTCATTCTTTTATTATTCTTGCCTGCTGGACTGGGGATAGCCCATATTTAACTGGGACCTTAGTCCCAATGGGAAGCTCAGCTCTCGCCTCCAAGAGAGCATAATAAGCCCTTTTTGTTTCATCCCCAGAAACTAGCCTACGTCATGGTTATAAGCCATGCTTTCTATTTTGGGAGTGGAGCCTGTACTGAGTCCATCCTGACCCCTAAACGCACTCCCCCCCAGAAACTCTGCCCGGGGACTCTCCTACCTGGTTTATTATATGTTCATGTCCCAGTTTCTTCTGGGACTTCATCCTGCCGACTACGCTACTGTGATAAGGTCTGTAGGGAACAGACAGCCAGCGCACTCTGCTGCCCCCGGTCGGATGTTTTATTACCATTACTCAGGCCCTTTAACTGCCTCCTACTCGCATGTGTGTGACACTGTGTTATACCAACACATCATGCATATTACACAATAACCTGTAATTAACATTAAAAGAAAATGAGGTTTTTGCAAATTAATGACAATTTACCCATATTATTGTACTACTACTGCTATTAGTATTATGACATTTTCAGATTCCATTCTTACCACATGTCCTACCTACATGAAACACATCACCTCTCTGTGGTGACACGATGAACAAGAATATGTTGTAATATTTAGAAACCTGTGTGAAGCTCCCAGAAATACTCTTGCCAAGATGTAAGTGCAGATTGTAAAGCAACTGTTGGAAACAGCAAGCATTAACTGCAGACACCATTACCATATTCCTTGGGAATATCTCAAAGCTACAGATCAACAGTTTTGTCTCCCTAGCACATTGATTTTTAAATGGCTGCCTTCATTCTGTCAATCTCATGAATGAACCAGAAGCTACAAAAAGAGATAATCATTGTCAAGAAAGTACAGCATATGCAAGAAGGAAGCAGAGATAGGGACCCCTAATGTCATATTATTACAGGTCAGCTAAATTGTTTTCCTAGGTACAGTAAATGAAAGAAAAACGATTAGAATTGGAATCTGGAATCATCTCATTTATGTGCACACTTCAGAAGGGCTGGTGTGTCAGAGGTGTTTCTGTCAAGCTCCGAACAAAAGCAAAAGGACTTAAGTCACACTTGGATGAAAGTTGTGGCTTTCATCGCAAGCTACATAGTGTTTAGGTGGTGAAAGAGAAACTGAGCAAAATCATTACACAAATAAGCGCAGTGATAACTGGTTTTGCATGAAGGGGTATTTTTAACTCTTGCCCCTACTGAAATGCAATCTGATATGTTCATTTATTTGTTAAATTCATCAATTTCAGCAGTTGTTTAGGTATCTCAGATACATTCTTAGACATTACATAATACATACATTAATAATGTTGGGTTATTGTAAAATGTATTTTGAATTACCAAGCAGGGATATTAATTCAATAAAATGCTTAATCATCATGTACCCTTTTCATAGTGGACAGCATAATGCCCCAGGGATCCAGCATCCTAGGTTGAATCCTGTTCTTAGTCATTTTCTGGGTTTTGTTTGCACTGTGAAGGACGGCAGAGGAGTGAGGTGCACTGCAGAATTATTTTCTTCTATCCAGATGTTGGCATGCATGTCTTTCCTGAAAGGGATGCCAAGGAGTTGTGCAGGGGCTGGAAGATATCACAAAATCAGAGTTTAGTCTTCCAAGCCTGTCTGAACCAGCCAGAGACTGCAACTGGGCTCTGGGTACAGTTATGAACACCAGGCCTTTTAACGGAAGGAGGCTAGTTAGCTGCATGTCTACTAGTTCTCCAGTGTTCTAGAGGACTCCCAGAGCCAACCTTTAACACAAGAATTACCAGAGCCTACGAAAAAACTAATAGATCCGTCCCACCTTAAATCGCTTCTTAAATCCGTCCTCACCTCTCCGCCAGCGTCTTTCGTCCTGTTAATGTGCAGATTAAGAGCAGCAAGCAGCCGGCTATTCCATCCCCCACCGTCGCAGAACATGCACGAACTTCTCCCAGCTCATGTCTTGATTGATTATCTGGGAGTGAAGTGGAGTTTTAGAGTGGAAATAATAGATTGTTTTTGGAACACACGCATTTCATGTGTGTTCCGTTTCTACAGTAATCTGTATAAACACATTGTTAAAACGGAAACTTTTTCATATTTTAGTAATAAATGTTACAAAATGTAGGCATAAACTATAGAATATATGAAGCCTGATTTTCAAAGATCAAATAAACACATTTTAACAAAAGGTTCAAGAATGATACAACATCTCCCGTTAGTAGCGGTAAGATATGCTGTCACAGCCTTCTTGCTGTGTTTCAGAGACCTGAGTTCGATTCCCAGCTGAGGAGAAAGAGTTTTTTTTTTTTTTTTAACCTCAAACGGACATAAAAATTATAAATTGGTATGCACTTCAATTAATGAGATCGTTATATTTTCATGTGGAAAGCTCCTTTTTAAATATTTTTTAACAACTGAGACTGCAATTAACATGAACAAGTGTCCTTATAACTGTTATTTTTAAGATCCATAACACACAGACAGACAGAGCACTGAGTAATAGAGAGACAGACAAACAGGCATAGAAGTCACTAAATAAACAGGGAAGGCACATGTACTGAAAGAAAAAAAAAGATCAACGTGTGCGTTGTTCCTGCTGCACTGAATAAGCTCACACGCTCTAACCCTTCCCCCTCTCCCCCCATCTGACTCTAAGTAACGCTTGCACTGTTACTTTGAGTAAGATCAGAAGAGGCACGCAAACAGGCAGGCAGGCGGGGGGCGGGGTTAGAGCGTACAACAACCATCTTTTCTACATTACGACATGTGTACCTGTTGCAATGCGCACACTTTTCTATATGCTGTGGTTTCTATTACATTGAAAGGGCACTTGACACTGACACAGTTTACTTTCCTGGGGAAGCGGCTGTCTTGGAACAGAAGCTTGTCGATGTTGCATCCTCCTTTTTTAAGTTTTATTTTCTCAATGACGATCACACTCTAACCCCCCGCCCGCCTGCCTATTTTTCATTTAGTAGTGCTTTCTCTGTCTGTCTGCTATACTATGAACTCCGTCTATCTATATAGTAATAACAGTAATTTTATTATTATATAGTAGTTTCCCTGTCTGCCTATCATATAATGCCTTTCCTTCCTATCTATCTATATAATTATTCCCTTAGCTGTTTTCTGATATATCTATTATACAGTATTTTCCCTGTTTATTTAGTGACTTCTCTGCCTGTTTGTCTGTCTCTCTATTACGCAGTGCTCTGTCTGTCTGTGTGTTATGGATCTTAAAAATAACAGTTATAAGGACACTTGTTCATGTTAATTGCAGTCTCAGTTGTCAAAAAATATTTTAATAGGAGCATCCCACATGAAAATATAACGATCTCATTAACTGACAGTGCATACCAATTTATAAATTTTATGTCCGTTTGAGGTTAAAAAGAAAAAAATAATAACAGTTTCTCTCCAACGGGGAATCAAACTCAAGTCTTTGAGGCACAGTGGATGTACTACGACAGCAAATCTTAGCGCTACGCCACAAGAGCTGCTGTATTGTGTTTGATCCTTTTGTGAAAGTGTTTATTTGATCTTTGGAAATCAGCCCTCACATATTCTATAGTTTATGCCTACATTTTGTAACATTTATTACTAAAATATGAAAAAGTTTCTATTTTAACAATGTGTTTACACAGATTACTGTAGAAACAGAACACACATTAAATGCGTGTGTTCTAAATAACGAGCTATTATTTCCACTCTAAAACTCCACTTCACTCCCAGATAATCAATCAAGGCATGAACTGGGAAAAGTTTGTGCATGTTCTGCGACGGTGGGGGATGGAATAGCCGGCTGTTTGCTGCTCTTAATCTGCACATTAACAGGACAAAAGACGCTGGGAGAGGTGCGGACAGATTTAAGTAGCGATTCAAGGTGGGACGGATCTACGAGTTTTTTTCGCAGGCTCTGGTAATTCTAGTGTTAAAAGGACCTCTGATCCTTTAGCTAGCTGAGCTTGGAGTCAGAAGAGAAATAAAAGACAAGGACTCACCTGGTAAGTAAGAGAAAGGAGTGGCCAGAAGTCTGGAGTGAGGCAAAGAGTTATGAAAGGGACTGTGTATGTAGGTCGTCCCAGGAGGAGCAAAATTTATGTTGTTTTAGATAATCTATTACCAAATACACTGTCCTTCCATTATGTACTTACCTGTAATCCTCAACTCATTTCAATAAATCTCTATTTTATTTTAAATCTGTTGTGTTTGGGAATTATTCTGGGTTCGGGATTAATCAGAAGCTACCCCTGCAGTTCACAGCATACTATCCTTGTGTCTGCAATCATTTTTCTTTGGATACTCTGGGGTTCTTCCCACGACCATGGATGTGTGTATTAGGTTAACTGGAAACTCTAAATTGTACCTTTTGAATTGTGAGTGTGAGTATGCACATGAATGAGCCTGCTGAATGGCTGGTACCTTTTTTTGGACTGGTTTCTGCCTTGAGAGTAATACTGCCAAGAGGCTGTGGACCTTGCACCCCTTAATTGGTTTAGGCAAATTTGAAAACACTATGTTGTTTTATCTTTTCATATTGAATACTGCTTAAGCAAAGTAAATAAAGTGCATTTTATGTTGAGAAAAAATGTTTCTCAACCATGACAAAAATAAAGACTGAATGCAACACATCTACTAAAAATCTTTCACATTGCTACAGCTTTAAATGAAGCAATAGTATAATACACTAAATACATCTAGCACAGAATAGAACTGGTATCTTAACAACATGATGTGCAACAATACTAAAGAACAACATTATGTACATTTCAAAATAAACATACAGTATAAACCAGCATCACAACTTATGTAATGTCACACATGCACACAAGAGAGAGAGTTTACGCACTCGAATAAATGTGTTTCTCCATCTGATCAGGGATTGGCACTGTATTCTAACACTCTCTCTTCTGCCCCTCTGCAGACCATATGAAGAACCAACCTCCTAGGACATATAACTTCCGTATCTGGTCTTCATATCAAAGATGTCATTTCCGCCTCGGGTCCCAATGAGCCCTCTTCTTCCTGCCTACCACCTATATAATGGCCATCTTAACTCCAGTTTCTCAGTTTTGTTTTGGACTGATTTCTATAAAGACATATTGTTGTTTGTTTTGACTGAACTTGCCAGAAATCACCAAATATACTGACTGGCTACCCCTAACCTTTTTTCTGTTTATTTTACAGTAAATACACTAAGGTGATATTCTGTTTAAGTTCATTTAAAGTAAAATTAAGGCTGTTGGGGTGTGACACTAGAGCTCCGGAGAGGCAGAGGTGCATTAAACTCTTTTGACTGTATACTTGCTGCATGGCAAATTTTATTGAAAATTATAAAATTAATGAGTACTCCCTGTTTTGAGTAATTTATATTGTTTTCCTGATGGTAATAACTGAATGGGTATGGTCTTTGATTATGTTGCCGGCTTCTTTCTTGACCTGTAATGTACAAATTGAAGTCCCTGAGTGAAGTCCGTCCTGAGCAACTCATTTTAGTTGTTATTTTGTGTGGACTGATGCAATGCTAAACCTAACAGTTATGGAGGAAGTATGAATACTTTATGCAATTGCTCCATAAAACTGGTTGGGACTGACTAGTCATTTTAAATCTGTCTATTATAATAAAAAAATCCTGGGACGACATGAGACTTTTTAGCCTAGGACAAGACATGACTTTTTCAGAGAGATACTTTCACGTACCGCAAGATGAGACTTTGTGCCAAGAGATTTAACCACACCCGGGGCCGGAAATAAAAGGCAAAGAGTAGATGACAAAGTAGAACGTCGTAAAGAATTCAAAAACGTTGGCGCAATACACATGCAGAGCAGGTTAGAGATAATGAAAGTAGTAAAATTTGAAAGTCTCAAAAAATGATAGTAAAGATCGCATTAGCGCAAACAAACAGAAATTATTACTCAGTGAAATAACGGAACAGCAAAAAGAGATTGAATATATTGTTCAGAATTTAAACTTTAAGTCGGAGACTTCTAGATTGTCTAATCTGTGTTGCCATCAGGGAAAAGTAGTGTTTCTTTTCAATGAAGAGGCTTATCTATTAAAATGAAAAGATTTATTGTTTGGTGAAAGTGAAATCCACATACGTTACTTCACAGAGACGAGAAGTCGCTGGCTAGTAGCACAAGCCGGAGGGGTTGGCGAGCGAAGTGAGCAGGGGGCAAAGCCCCTTAGTTCATCTAAAAAAATTCTTGTTCTTAATCTTTTTATAATTGAAGTAATATTTTTATCCTAATACAGACTGGTAAATGTTCGTGCTCACAAATGTATGACATTTCAGTGTGCTGACAACGATGTCACTTGTGAGGGACAGTTCTAATATCACCTGAAATTCATTGCCATTTCAAGCATTTTCATAGTGTTAAGCTTCATATTTCTGAAGGTACATCAACTGCCCAGCTGATCCTCTTTCATCTGTTACAACACCTTATCCCACTTTAAGTTTAGATCAGAATGATTACAATCAAAAATCTTCAATTACCGTGTGTCACTGGAGGTAAGGTCATTGGAATAAGCAGAGAAAAGAAATGAAGACAAAGGGTACTCCAGAGGTGATCCTATAGTTAAGTTCAGCTAATAGCAGTTAAGCTGAACTGGGAAACACAGAAGACTACATGAGAACAGCTAAAATATGACATGATAATTAATGTGAAAACCATCTGTGTTTTTTCAAATCATGTGTTGCCTGTTTAAAACCCAGATTAGGGAAGTGAAAAACAATGAGTGTGCAGGATATCAGTAAAAAGGATCACTTTGTTTTATATAGTATAGCATCAAGGTGCTGGCTTTATTGTTATATACAATCCATACACCGTATTAACAGTATACAGTGTCAAAAAATAAAGTTTTTCAGGACTGCAGTGCAACATATACATAAACACAGGACAAGTGCAAGGCAGGTAAGGAACCAGTGGCAGTTTGTAATGCAAGGAGCTGGGGTGTCCCCCCCACCCAAATATTTTAGATACTCTATTTAAATTAATTAGGTAATGCAAAATAATCAAGAAATGTGTTTATTTGCACAACGTGCTTGGTGTCAGCGCATGTCAATATCCATTGAAAACTAGTTTCCGACTGAATAAAAAACAGAAAAATTCTGTGTGAAAACCTATATTTCCAGAGTGAAGGGTGCCAGCCAAATTAGAGTCTATGCAAGTCCTTGATATTTTGGCTAGCAGGGGACCTGAGGTCCCCTGTAATTGGTTGCGTTCAGATTTTTCCAGGGATGCAGCTCTGTGCGCCCTGACACTCCCACATTTATTGGCACAGAATTAGTATTGCTTTAGGTGTTTTTAATATAATGTGATTGGACAATCGTTGACACACTATTTCATGTTCACGCCCATAGTTCACAGTTCACACCAGCCATTAATGTAACTGTAGATGAGTAGCAACTTCAAATGGAACTTCAGAAATCAAAGAAACACCCCTTCATAAACTGTTCAATTGAAGAAAAAAAGAAGACAAGCTTACACTCTGACTTTTTCTTGTTCTTGTTATGACCAGTGAAGTTGGCTAACTGGTGTAGGGCCTTTACTGGATGTGGTGTAAGTAATGCCTTTTTTTACTTTCCCTTTTTGCTGTTACGAAGTGTCTATACTGAAGTGTTGTGAACAACGACTGGGATACAAGACCTAACACATCTTTCTGGAAAATTCAGACAGCATTAAAGTAGCCTTAGTCACCTGAACCAGTGTTTTTCAATCAATGGGTCGCAGCACTGTGGTGTGCCGTGCCATGTAAATAATACTAGTGTAGAGCACTTGGGTGAACCGGAGAGGGACAAGCTCTGCAGGTGGTCAACACCTGTCTGAAGATGATAGGACTAGCTGGAGAAACTGGCATAAAAGCAGCTTCATGATCTCCATGTTTGAGAACTTTGGCTATGTCTCCTGGCTGCTAGAGTCCATCTGCCCTGGGTGTATGATCAACAGCAGTCCTCACGGGACTGGTGGATAGTGGGCATAAAAGTTGCCTCTAAGGCAGAGAGCAGCGGGCAAAGGGGCAAAGCGGCTTGAAGATGTCACTAAAGGGCTCACTTACTACCGTTTCTCCGAATGTTAATCTCGGAGCTCCTTTTTTTCTGGCTTTTCTGTGGTCCTGCCCCTTTAGGCAGTTGAGCAGATGTATAAGATATACTGTATATGTGTTTGTGGTTACAACAACAACAACATTTATTTATATAGCACATTTTCATACAAAAAAATGTAGCTCAAAGTGCTTCACAAAATGAAGAACAGAAAAATAAAAGACACAGTAAGAAAATAAAATAAGTCAACATTAATTAACATAGAATAAGAGCAAGGTCCAATGGCCAGGGTGGACAGAAAAAACAAAAAAAAACTCCAGATGGCTGGAGAAAAAAAATAAAATCTGCAGGGATTCCAGACCATGAGACCGCCCAGTCCCCTCTGGGCAATCTACCTAACATAAATGAAACAGTCCTCTTTGTATTTAGGGTTCTCATGGAAGGACTTGATGATGATGGTCACGTAGACTTCTGGCTTTTAGTCCATCAATGTTGGTGCATCATGATGCTTTGAGTAGGTGGTGGTGGCGCAGGCCGCCACCACAAAGAAACCGAAAAAAGAAACAGAAGAGAGAGTAGGGGTCAGTACGGATTTTAGAGCCCCCATGAACAGTTAATATGATGAAACTGAACATACAGAGTATCAGGATTAAGTTAAAGTGAAGTTATGTTAAAGTAATATGTTTTCAGCAGTGTTTTAAAGTGCTCCACTGTATTAGCCTGGCGAATTCCTATTGGCAGGCTATTCCAGATTTTAGGTGCATAACAGCAGGAGGCCGCCTCACCACTTCTTTTAAGTTTAGCTTTTGGAATTGTAAGGAGACACTCATTTGAGGATCTAAGGTTACGATTTGGAATATAGGGTGTCAGACATTCCGATATATAAGATGGAGCAAGATTATTTAAGGCTTTATGAACCATAAGCAGAATTTTAAAGTCAATTCTGAAAGACACAGGTAACCAGTGTAGTGACATCAAAACTGGAGAAATGTGTTCGGATTTTCATTTCCTAGTTAGGATTCTAGCAGCTGCATTCTGCACTCGTTGCAAATGATTTATGTCTTTTTCGGGTAGTTCTGAGAGGAGTGCGTTACAGTAATCTAGTCGACTGAAAACAAAAGCGTGAATTAATTTCTCAGCATCTTTCAATGATATAAGAGGTCTAACTTTTGCTATGTTTCTTAAGTGAAAAAATGCTGTCCTAGTGGTCTGATGAATATGCGATTTAAAATTCAGATTACAGTCAACAGTTACCCCTAAGTTTTTTACTTCCGTCTTAACTTTTAATCCTAATGCATCAAGTTTATTTCTGATAACCTCATTGAATCCATTATTGCCAATCACTAAAATTTCAGTTTTCTCTTTATTTAGCTTGAGAAAATTACTATTCATCCATTCAGAAATACCAGTAAGACATTGTGATAGTGAATCGAGAGTCGGTGTCATCAGGTGTTATTCATAAGTACAGCTGTGTGTCATCAGCATAGCTGTGGTAGCTCACGTTGTAACCTGAGATAATCTGACCTAACGGAAGCATATAGATTGAGAAGAGCAGCGGACCCAGGATAGAGCTTTGTGGAACACCATATAGAATATCATGTGTCTTTGAGATTTGATTACCACAACTAACAAAGAATTTTCTCCCTGCCAGGTAGGATTCAAACCAATTTAAGACACTGCCAGAGAGGCCCACCCATTGACTAAGGTGATTTCTAAGAATATTGTGATCAATGGTGTCAAATGCGGCACTCAGATCTAGGAGGATGAGAACAGATAAATGGCCTCTGTCTGCATTTACCCGCAAGTCATTTACTACTTTAACGAGTGCAGTTTCTGTGCTGTGATTTGTTCTAAAACCTGACTGAAATTTATCAAGAATAGCATGTTTATTGAGGTGGTCATTTAACTGCATAATGACTGCCTTCTCTAGAATTTTACTTAAGAAGGGCAGGTTAGAGAGTGGTCAAAAATTTTCAGAAGCAGAGGGGTCAAGATTATTTTTCTTGAGTAGGGGTTTAACTACAGCAGTCTTAAGACAGTCTGTGAAGACCCCCATATTTAATGATGAATTTACTATGTCAAGAATATTATCAATTAGCACGCCTGATACTTCCTTGAAAAACCTTGTTGGTATTGGGTCAAGGACGCAGGTGGAGGGTTTCAATTGAGAGATTATTCTATGTAAATCAGGTAAATCTATCCTGGCGAAAGAATTTAATTTGTTTATAACGGAGTACTGGGGCTTAGGAGGTTCCGCAGTGTTGGGGAGATGTACTATGTTATTTCTAATATCATTAATTTTTTGATTGAAAAATATAATAATGTTCTCACAGGTTTCACTGGAAGTATTTTGGGAGCATTCCTTTGTGTTACCTGGGTTTAACAGACGATCAATTGTAGAAAATAAGACTCTGGGATTACTAGCATTGTTATTTATAATCTTAGAGAAATAGCAGCACCTCTCAAGACGGACTGTGTTATTGTATTCTGTTATTTTAACGTTCAATATCTCACAGTGGATAGTTAGTTTAGTTTTCCTCCATTTACACTCGGCTCTACGACATGTTCTTTTTAAATCAGACACTCTTTGGGTCTTCCATGGAATAACAATGCTAGAAGATTTTTTAACTGACTTTTCAGGTGCAACTATGTCAACAGCAGCTCTTACTTTAGAATTAAAGTTTTCCACCTAACTATTTACATTATCCTCGCTATTACAGTTGGCACTATAAACGGACTGATTTGCTTAGAATGATTGTAAGTTTTAAAGCTGCTGATGAGTCAAAGAAGCGTTTTTTAACAATATGCTTCTCATGAATGCTTTGTATCATTAATTCTATATTAAATAGTAGAAGAAAGTGGTCTGATAGACCAATATTAATGATCTGCTTCACATCAACTTTTAGTCCTTTGGGAATTACTAAGTCTAATGTATGACCTGCTTTATGTGTAGGTTGATTAACGAGCTGTCTCAAATCAAAAGAGTCCAGGAGGTTCATGAATTCCTTTACTTTTAGGTCACACTGATTATCGATATGAAAGTTAGTAAGATAGTGGTGTGCTTTGAAATGATTTTGGTTACAAAAAGTGGTCCGCAACAGATAAAAGGTTGGGGAACACTGATCTAGATAATAGTACAATGCTAAATTTTTGGCAGGCTTAATGAAATGACTCAATTTAATCAGAAAGTAACTAAGGCATTTTCAGGCCCAAAGGAAAGAAGGGCAAAATTTATATTCATGGAAATATAGGTAAAATGATCATCAAGGCAGAATAAGATTTAGGTTGGACCTGTCTTGTGGATGTAGTACAAAACAGGTTACGTTGGGTTATGTTTTAAGATGTTGGGGTCTGTTGATCTTACAATCTGATTTTGAGTCCAGGTGAGGTAAGCCTGGCAAACTTGCATAGGACTGAGCAGACTAGCAGCAAGTGTAGAATAAAATTAGACTGGGAATAACACTGTGGGTATGGTAAATCATAAATTGGGATACAAGACTTGAGAAAAATCTGAGGACTAGTGATTGTATGATGAGGATTTATGGAGTAGAGTGGAAATGGCCAAGGACTGGGCACTCTATTACAGGAGGAAGAATAAGACTTGGATTGGAATTGCGCTATGGATGAATAGGACAGACGGAAATCCACGTTATTGGAAGATTACAAAGGTGGAGGTGTGGTTAGTAAGATAGTGGTGTGCTTTGAGATGATTTTGGTTGCAAAAAGTGGTCCGCAACAGAGTTGGTGTGAGTTTTGACAAAATGGGAACCTGGACAAATTGAGCACATCTATAGAGCAAGTTATGGGAAGAATAAGGGGACTGTGGAAATCACAGGCTGAAGTTTTCTAGCACACTAGAAATGAGAAAGCTGGCATCAGATTGGGCAGCATAATGAAAAGGGTATAATAAATTTTGGCTTGGATTTGTCCTCTGGGTCTGGTATTGGACAGGACAAGATGTGCATTGGCACTATGATGAGGGCCACAAGAGCATGTGGAATGACCAGATTGATAGATACACAGATATAAAAGTCACTGTATAATAAATAGATATGAAAGGCACTATATGATAGATAGATAGATAGATAGATAGATAGATAGATAGATAGATAGATAGATGCCTGAGGCTTTGGTGACACAAGTAAATGAGAAAGTGTTAAGCACAAGAGCAGGAGAAACAGCATAGCAGAAACGCTAAGAGAGTCACCTTCGAAGATGGAACGTATAAAACCGGACAGGAGGTGTGTAGCGTGCGGCCGGGGCTCTTACCCGGTTAGGATGCCTCCACGCTGAGAAGACCGGGGAAACAAGTGTGGCCAGAGCGTTACCTTCCCCAGAACACTAGATGGCAACCCCCTGGGTTGCAGCAGTGCTTAAGACTCCCGCAGGGCTGCATGGGAGCTAGAGTGTGGTGCAGCCATTTTGGGATCCGCAGGCACCGCCAGGGGGTGCTGCAGCAGGAGCTGTTGAGCCCTTATGGGCAGTTCTTCCACCACACCTGGAAGTGCTGCCGGAAACAAGTAATCATGCACCTGGAGCACTTCCAGGTGCGTTATAAAAGGAGCCAGTAGCCACTACTCGGTGAGCCAGAGTCGGGAGGAGGAGCGACAAAGCTTGACCTGAGGAGTGAAGGTGAACTTGTGTCCCCCACATGTCTGTGTCGGGTGGTCCACAAGGTGTCAAAGCCACCACAGAAGTAATGACAGAGTCTGAAAAGCATACTTTATAGGAATGCAATCGAGAGTGGGAGCGCTGGTGAAGAGACATTCAGACACACACAAATAAGTTGGTAACACTTTAGTTTATGTACTGTAAAATTCAATTACTACTTATTTAGTCTTATGTAAAAAGATCTTAACAAAAGCTTCTTTTGGGCTTCATAATACTTATGAAACATCAGTATATAGTTTATTCATCTCTGTACAGCATAATATATTAATATGATGGTAAAAATTCTTTGCGGTGGGCTGGCGCCCTGCCCAGGGTTTGTTTCCTGCCTTGTGCCCTGTGTGGGCTGGGATTGGCTCCAGCAGACCCCTGTGACCCTGTAGTTAGGATATAGCAGGTTGGATAATGGATGGATGGTAAAATTTCTTGTTATTATGAAAGATTCCCAAGTCACATACTAAATATGTAGTATCAAGAGAAATATGTCTGATGCTTTGCAAGCCTTATAAAGACTCAGAGAATTGTTTGTTAAGGTCTTGTTACATAATATTAAATTAGTAATAGATGCATTTTTACAGTACCTAAATTAAACTGCTAAACTGTTATCGGAACATGAGTAGATAGTGATAAATAAATAATAACAACAATTATTAATAAAAAAAACACATGTAGTAACAATTTTAAAAATGTACTACATATAAATAAACTACTAGGAGCAGATCTGAGGAAAGTGGGATAGCACAGAGCTCAGAGTCTGGACAGGGGTAGAAGCTGTTGCAGAACCTGGCAGAACTGGTTCGGATGTCACAGTTCCATCTGCCAGAATTAAATGATAAAAGAGACACTGTAGGCTTTGTGGATGTAATGTTTCATAAAGATAACTTTAATGAAAGGCAGAGAGGTCTCAATGATCTTTTCTGCTGTGGGCACTATCTGTTGTAGGACCTTATGGTTAGAGACACAGCAGTTCCAAAACCAGACAGTGATGCAGCAGTACGGTGTCCATTTTAGGACATCATCATTTTTTGGCTTTTCCAGTCATCAAACATCATTGACCGGAGAAGTGAAAAATAACAAGGTTTTAAATGACTACTGATACATCATAAGGAGTAATATTGATGTTTGATGATCGGAGAAGTGAAAAATGATAATGTCCTAAAATGGACACTGTAGTGCTGGTGAGCGCACTTTCGATGGTGCCCCTGTAGAATGTGGTGTGCTCTATTCTTGTATATACTAAACATTTACTGTATATACTATAAATACCTGCTATGTATGGTGTCCTAAAGAAAGACATTGGCTCCCCAAGGAAATGCAGAGAGCACATAGGTTATAAAATAGGTGGATATATGTAAATACCTGCAATCAGTAAGGTTGTTTCATGCTTTGTAACTAGTGATGGTAGGATAATCACAGGCTCCCCATGACTCTGAAACAGACAAGTAAGTTAGGAAAATAGATGGTGATGACTAAATATACAGTAAATACAAATTAGTATAATATAAAAGATGGTGTTTTTAAATATCAAAACCCTTATATGCAGGCGTATAATTTTATATTTTAGAAATACAGTTAATTTAATATTTCAAAAGAAAAATGTCAAATAGTATATTTTTCTGCAGTCTAAGTGCTTAAATCATAAGCATTTTTCACATTAGTTCTGGGCTTCATTTATAAATGCAAAAACTGATGCTAATCATATTAAAATGTAGTCTGGAAAACTGAAAAAATAAGGAGATTTCTACTGGCAAATATATATTATGTTAAAAACAGAATACAGCTGCCCTAATTTTTAGATTCAGTATGGCTTAACAAACATGACAGCCATGGTTGGAGAATAATGAATAATCATTAGCAAAAGGTCTGCAAATTATTGATGTAAAATAAGCAATGATTTTTTTCCATTTGCAATTCATTGTCATTAACAAGTAACTTGCAATCCAATAAATGTCACAATTGCTTTCACTTAATTAAAAGAATAGATATTATATAGTAATGCAGGCTGGCATTTATATCTCAATTTCCGTAGTCTGCAATTTACAGCCGAGGTTTTATTTGAAGGCAGCTACAAATAATGGCAATTAAACTGCCAAGGAATGGACATAAGATCACATTAATGAAATTAGATAAGGTGCTCCAATGACACAAAGACCACTTCTTCCTGGAAGTTTCAGAAAGAAATGGCTAAATCTAAATAGGAATTGTTTTGCGCTGTTTAATAAACTGGATCTTAATAGTTGAAGCAACTAATTACTAGGCATACCAGTAGTATTTTCTCGTGTTAAAAGGTTCACTTTTTAGTAAATTATTGTTAATGTAAAGCTGCAAATCCATGAGCCTATCAACTTGTGTGAAAAGCATTTTGCCCAAAATTTGCATATCAGCTTCAGTATGGAGTATAGTGTATACTTTAAAACTACTGTCATGCAGATCACAAAGCATAGTACTTTGTGCTAAAAGATGTACTCTTAGCAAGAATGTCTGTCTTTTTTTAGAATGCATTGAGTCTTTGTTCATGAATTCATTCATTTGTTAAAACATATAATTTTAATAGAGGAAAATGGGGAAAAACAAATTGGACACAGACCCCAGTACAGGACAAATCAGTCTAAAGAAAAAATAATAATCTGAGCAAAAAATTTGAAAAGAGTGTTACAATTAATATATTTCTTTCTTTAATGGTAGTTTTGTTAAATATGTTAGTTATACAGTATTTATATACTCTTTCTGAAAGACTTTCATTATAATTTTTTAAAGGGCACAGCTTATCAATACCCAGAATTTGAGCTGATTTTATAGACACTAGCCAAAGGATGTTAATCTTTTTACAATTATCTAAATATTTTTTTCATATTTTCATTGCTTACAGTATACATTGCATTACATCTATTGTTTATACCTTTTCTAGAATGTGAAATGAAAAATACATTTCTTTGTATTTTGTGCAATAGCAAAACACCATCACTGACAGTGAATTAGTGAATGCCCTTATAAAGCTTTAAGTACTTTGTTCCCATAATCTGTATGTTCTTTTCACAATAATGCATGGTTTTTGAAATTTATCCAGAATTTTTATTCACTTTGTAAAAATAATCACTTTGCTCATAGGAAAATAAATATGGCTTAAGATGCATGTAATTTATTATTGTATTGTTACAGTAAGAACAATACAGAGAAAGCATTATGCTTTAAATTTTATTCTCAAAAGGCATACTGCATTATAAAAACAATAAAAAATAAAAATAAGAAAAGTGTAATTCTACTTTGAATATATTAAGTAAAAAACATACAAAGGAAAAGGCAACTCAGAAATGAAAAATATGACATGCTTTGAAATTTATTAATCCATTTTCAGAACACACTTTTACAATTCAGAGTCATCGGCAGCCAGAGTGTATGTTGCAATTTTTGGCTACAAGACAGAAGTCATTCCTGGATGGGGCATCAGTCCATCACAGGGTACATTCAAAAGCACTGCAACACTCACTCACAACAAGACAATTTCAAATTACTGACTTGGCTCAGCCTTACACACCCACACACCCACAAACACACACACATCTCAGAGATTCAATCTATGACTAAGTAGTGTCAGATACATATAACCACTAATGTAACATAGATAGACAGAACTTCGTTAATTCCCCCAAAAAATCTCTAAACAATATGAACCACAGGAGAAGTCTAATTGCAATTTTAACTAATGTGTTTTTGTAGCAGTTTAATAAGTTATGTCTTTTTCTCATTTTTGCTCAAATGTGAGTCACCTTGTCTATAAGCATCTGAAACAGCAATGGCAACAGCTAGAAATACTCATCAAACAACTAAGGTCCAGAAATCTCTGACCTGGTACTGCAACTATGTATTTCCTTTGCACTCTTTTAAAGTTTATGGAAACTCAAATAGGGAAAGTCTGATTTATCAGTATATACTGTATAATAGATGTGGATTGTAGTTAAAGCACTGCACTGAGTTAAGCCCCTGGGGATAAAATACACTTAGTGACAGGAGGCTTTACTGCAGTTGGACTTCTGCTCTAGGCACTATATCAGCTTGTCAGCAAGTACAGTTTACCCTTTGAGTCCAATAATTGATTACTGTATGACTTCAATCCAGTCCATAAATGAGTAATCTTTATTTCTTATATTACACAGTATTTGTTTTCAGAGCATCCTAGCAGATAAGGTGGGGAATCTGTTTGAGGTAATTAATGTGTAAAACATTTGTAAGTCACCATTTTCTCTCTGAGGGAATATTTCCAGTTGTTCTTATTTTATTTTGATTTTGACAGAGTTGTAGTATATCACATGAAGCTTGACTGAAACAATACATTTAAGAGCTATAAATTATCATTGATAACCCAGTGAAAAAGTTATTCATATATTGGTAGATTTCATTTGGACATTTCACCAATGCTCATCATCCCTTTTTGCAAAAATAAATAGTTCCTTATAATTAAGTATGAAGAAAAATGTGTAACTTAGTATTTATATTTAACTGACAATGAGTTGCAGTGCTTGGATTTTACACTTTGATGCTCTATATTGAAATTGTAATAAAAAAATAAATTTGTAATATTAAACAGGACTAAAGCTGAGGCAAATGTGTCTGAGGATGAATGTACAGTAATTAAGGGTAAAAGTGGCATCATAGCTGTTGAGTGCACCTTTCATACTAAAAAGCAAAGGTTTTCTTTTTAATTTGCAAAGTGACACTATTAAAAACACACTTTATTATAAAACAAGCTCCTTTCAGATTGTGAAATGCTGAATGTCAAGTTTAATACCAGTACTTTGAAAAAAGCTTGTGACATTATCAGAAGGATTATATAACAATACTGATAAGCTAGTATAGGACCACCTCCTGTCACTGTTAGAATGTACACAAACTTGTGTGCCCGAGGCGGCTTGCCATCATGGGGCTTAAATTAGCAACCAGGCAGGCCTCCTTCAAGACGTCTCAGAGACCAGCTGTGCAAGGACCTGTCACCTTCTTGTCAGGGAAAGTTTTCTGTCCAAAGAACTATCATCATCCCTTCCATTCCTCAAGTAACGGGTATGTCACTTGCAGAGGCAGCTGCAGTCGTTTGTGATGACTTGTCTCAAATCAGAGTCCACTGCCCCTGTCACTGTAAGCCTCACCCTGCGGCTATAACTGTCATGGATCATGTTCCGAGATGTACTCTGAGGTATCACGTTAGGAAAGAGCTCAGGCGGGATAACAGATCAAAGAAAAAAAGGGGGAGGGGAACAGAGGATGGTGTGGGAGGACACACTATCAGCTAAAAGTGAACAGGAGTCTTGCAAGGAGTTGATGCAATTAAACTTTCCATTTCAGAGGCTTATCTTGTTCATATAATTGTTTTGAGCCTTCACAAAATGGAAAAAAGTAAAGTACCATTGTAGTCGCTAATGCTGACAGGACAGACAAAAAGGGCTTAGGCATGCTTGCAGCTTTCCTAGCATACTGTTAGCATGTACAGTACCTCGTAGATATATCAAGAGTGTGAGACAGAGAGAGATGGAAACTGCACAATATATGTACGTTCTACTGTAACAATTTAATCCCAGGGAATATATTATTTAGATGGAGATGGAAAAATTAATTTTTATTCACTTCAAAAAATAAATATGCAACCTATTTAAATATTTGCGATGCAAAGTGTAGTATATTTACCAGAACTTCAAATCTGGTTGGTTTACTTTCTGTTTGAATCAAAGAGGCATGGATCAAACATTTATTCCACCATTCAGTAATTAAGAGTGATGGATCATACATTTATTCCAACATGCAATAACAATGAAATTGAAAGTAAAGTCTAACTAATTTTGTTGTCATTCAAGTTTTTATTAGTAAAATAAGTAAAATGCAGCTAAGCATTTCTGAATATTTCATATTATTTCTGAATATTTTTCCCCAAAAGGATAGGTAGGGTAGCAAGCCAGATTCTTTCTCAATAGTAGCAAATATACCATCCTTGGATGTTGATTACACAGTGATTACTGCATATCTTTACCAAACATTGATAATGCTACCAGATATATGGTGGAGCAGTGTTTAATGTTTCTGATTCACAGGATCCTGACATCAATTTCCTTCAATTTGCAGTGTATGCGGAGTTTGTACATTGCCTTTAGTGGTTTTCTCAGGTACTTTACTTTGTATGTTGTCAACAGTTGGTTTCCTTCTTGCTCTCAGTGCATTTCCTGGCAACACTGCAATGAGGAAATGACTTTATGAAATGTACAGATGGATTAATAATTCACCACGTCACATGTAAAAGCTGCAGACGATGGCGATGGTCACATTCTGAATAGTATGTTTTCTAGAAGACTCATTTTTCTAAAAAAAATACTTGTTACAATTTATTTTATTTTGACAGAATATTAAATAAAGCAAATAACCTTTACTTCTGCTCAGATTTGGGGCTTTTCGATTCTTGCTCAAGAGTTGTTATTTTGCACTATGCAGATATGACTTGGAGACTTCAGTTCTGACTGAAAAAGAAGCGAATTCATTTGGGGCAGTCATGTATAAAACTATTTACCATTTATAGTAATCTTTTTTTCAAAATGAGCTGTTAAAGGTTAAAAGTTTAGAAGTCGTATTTATATATAGACCTCAGTATAGCAAAGGCATCTGATTTAGTGAGAAAAAAGCTTGTTAAGAATGATCTGAACATGAAAAAGGATGCATGAGTACAGAAAATAACTCACAGGACAAAACAAGCTAGAAATCATTCTCTAGCTGTTTAAAATTATTTTGGAGTGTGCTGGGTATTTTTCACACGTCTGGGTTTTCTTAAATACATTTAGTTCTTTTTGTTGATGAAGTCACATTATATTCACGTCTTCTATTCAGGGAGACTTTTCTATTGTAGTATATGTACTATAAGTATTGTAGTAGCTGTGCATGCATAACTTGATAACATATAAGACACTGTCTTATTTAAGTTACTATAATAAGGAGTTACAGAAATTGCTTCATAATTATAAAGAAAAGCCTATTTCATTGTATAAGTATTAATTATTTGTTTATAACTTCTGTTATTATTTCATTACTTCCTCAACTTTTGCCTTATAAAAGAACATTTGCCCAAACAATCGACCTTTGTCTCTCTCAAGTTTACAATTTCAACTTTTTTGTGATCAATACTCTGCCACCTGTGAAATTAAACAGCCAGAAACACTTTTTAATCAGAATATGTTTTTGTTGATCTCATAGGAAAGGGAACAAGATGTGTAATATCGCCAGAAGACACACTACAATATAAGAATATAAGAACATGAGAAGTTTGTCCTCACAGGTGGCGCAGTGGTAGTGCTGCTGCTTTGCAGTAAGGAGACTGTGGAAGATTGTGGGTTTGCTTCCCAGTTCCTCCCTGCGTGGATAGTGCTTTGAGTACTGAGAAAAGCGCTATATAAATGTAATGAATTATTATTTGACAAGGAAGAGGAACCCATTTCATCCCTTCAAGCTTGTTACTTTGCCACATGTACAAAGACCTTTAAAAAGTATTAGAGTAAGGATTGTAAATTTCTAAAACTGATATTGAACTCTTCATTATGGTATGGGTATTCAAAAAAGTGCCCTCGGATTTAAGAGACAAACCCACCTCTTCTTATCAGCTGGCCAGATTTGAGAGTACAGAGGAAACTGAAAACTGAGAGCAACATCAATGTGACATTTGTTCTTTGTTGGATATATTTATAATCATATTTATTGGATAACTTCAGTACAATTTACTCTTGTGTTCAAGTTTCCTTAGTTTTTAGTTTCTAACACCTTCAGACTGCATTATCCTGTGTGCACTCTGAAATATACAGTATACTCCAACCCTTTTTCTAATTTTCTTTTCCACTTATACTTTTTCAAAGAGTATGTTTTGATTCTTCATTCCTAATCCACAGTATAAAAGAGAATGAACAGCGAGATGCAAAAGAATAGGAGTTCCTACAGAAATCCTTATTTACCCATGAAGTGATAGTAATGGAGTGTTTAAGCAGACTTTCCATTGTGTCTATTGCACTTTTCAGGTAGATAATGGTATGTTGTGTTGCTCCCATTGAAGTCTTAAGTTTCATCTTCTGATCATGTGTAAAAGCTATTCTGGTGGACCTGAGGCTGGCTAGGTTCAAGGATCTTCATAACTTCATCACTAACTTTGGAAGAAACAGACACATCACTGTTCTGTTTCTAGACACAACATCTTCCTATGTAAATTCCCTATGAGCCTAGCAGAATTTTGGTCTTTGTCAAAAAGTTTACATCAGTCCATGTTTCCTGTAGAATTGTATTTCAGCTACTTTTACTGTCACAAATATACCACTCATTTGTTTTTGTAATAGCATAAAGCCATGCTTCCTACATATATTAATCATTTGGTCTCTCCTTGTAATCCAATATGAAGTGCAAGGGGGGCTAAAAGCTATTCTATTAATGTGTAGCACAAGACATAAACCTTAGTTGCCTGTTTATTGCATATATTGTGACATCACATTCACAAATCCATGTTCAATTATTTTTTAAATTCTTTAAAATCAGTTATTTACTTTGAAGTACTGCAATTTTAAGTTGTTTTCAATCTCTTAGTAATTTTATTCCATAAACTTTACCATGTCTGAACTACAGTAGAAAGCATCAGCAACGTGTTGTTTCTTGGTTAACAATTTCATTGTACTGTATACACAACACAATAAACTTCCATCCATCCATCCATTATCCAACCCGCTATATAATAACTGCAGGGTCACGGGGGTCTGCTGGACCAATCAAAGGCAACACAGGGCGCAAGGCAGGAAATAAACCTTAAGCTTGGAAATATAAAAATGGCATTTTAGATGTAAATAAAATATTTAATTTAAACTACAAGTGATGAGCAGATTAAATATTAATGTTGTTATAGGAGGAATCAAATGACAATTGTTATCATCTTGTGTACTTTTCTCATGAATGAAAAACTTCATTAGCTAAATCTGATAATTTGTCACTTCAGATACATACATTTTTAAACTAAGTTTCCAAAGGAGAAATATGACTCTGAATGTTTTCCATTAGCAGAATTAATCCTGAATGCAGACAACAATAATATAATGCATTTTAAATCAGTAAAAATTGATGATACTCTTGAGAAAAGGGAAAACAAAAAACATTTATTGCTCTTTAAACAGTAAAAATGTTCTAATGTTGCATGAGATAATAGATAGCAGCATAGCTTGGTGGGAGGGAAGACTTTCAAGGCACAGAACACAAATATATTTCACATTATTCTTCACTGTGCCACCTCATTATCACAGAGACTATCAAACAGTGAAGCTAATCTCAATTTTAAAATTCAAGTAAGACATGCAGCAAATCAAAATCAAACAAACATTAAAACACTATTGTGTTGCCACTATTACATGCAAATGACCCCAGTTCTTCAACATGCACATACTTTTAGGCTTTTCAATTACAAACACACATACACCATATACATTTAGACAATGCAATAGACATTGCCGCCAAGCAAATTATAAATGTTTTTCGTACTCAATGAAATTATACTGTTGAAGTATTGTTTTTTTTCAAGGAGTCTGATTCATGAAAGCTAATCAGTAATCATGCTGAATTTGTATTTTGGTAAAATTAACTAACTGTATCCAGGAGAAAAGAAAAATAAGTTATAATTTATTTAAAATTAGCCATCCCTCGTGGCTCCACCTGTGTAGTAGTGAAACAGTACAAACTTTAAAAATCAATAAACAAAAAGGTACCACTAACTAAGCGGAGGCAAGATACACTTTAAAAGCAGAGGTAGACCAACTCCCCACTCCTGATATCACACTTCCCCCTCCCCACGGCCCGTAGCCTCTGTCTCGGATTAGCGAGAATATATCACCCCTGCCAGCGAACTATGATTCTTAGCGTGATGAGAGAAGTCGTAAAATCAACCGGAATGTTCAAGCAAATTGTAGAAAAAAACCTGATCTAAACTAGTTAAGCAGTTCTCTCATTCGCCAGTTAAGTGAATGTAAGGTATGCTTTGAGGTTTTCATGTGAGTGAGGTGGGCCTCATCCCCCCTCCCCTCGGCCCGCTGCATCTCTCTCGGATTCTGAACAAATAAATCGATACCACAAGCGAACTATGATACTTAACGTGATGAGAGAAGTGGCAAAATCAACCAGAATATTCAAGTAAATGACAGAAAAAAATCCGATCTATATTCGTTAAGTAGTTCTCTCATGAAGAGCGGACAGACAGACAGACGGTGGATTTTATATATATAGAGATAAGGACAAGATTAGCTATTTAGATAATGCAGAACTGAAAAATTCAAGTGATAAAAGTTCAAAAATTAAATAAGAAATTGCACTTTAAAAAAGTTCAAATCTTAAAAAAAGAAAACAAAATCTGTGAAGTTTTCCAATAAACAACAGCTGTGAGCCTTCTAATCAGGAACAGGAGATGCCAAAAGAAGGTCGGTGTGCCTTTTAGAAACATCCATAACTATAGGCAAGTGGCCAAATGTGAATATCTAATGAACCTTTCCCCTACAATCATTCAATCCTCCTTGATACAATATTATTTTATTGGGATAGCAACACAGAATACCACCAAAGAAATCTGAACCATCTTCCCATTTTTATCTCTGTAATGGTTGTGTAGGGCAAGATTTTAAATCTGATCTATGTCATTACTGTTGTCCAAAGGGGTGCTGATAATGGCATGGCTTAGTCAAGATTCTGTAGGTAGAAACAAATCAAAAACAAAAGTAAAATAGTGGTTGGTATGGAGAAAAAAAATTGTGAATGAAACCAATGATTGAGCAACAAATTTGGGAAAGTGAAACTGTGGAAAACAAAAATTCTTTTTATAGATGTTTATGTGGCTCATCTTAGGCTGTTAAATTTATCATCTAAGCTCTTTTAGTTAAAATTGTCTTTGTTCTACAAAAGCTTATGAAATGGAAGTTGGTGTGTGCCACTGTCATGTTTTCGTAGCATGGCCAATGGGACAGGTGGTTAGTTGGCCAAGGTCTCCAGGGCTGTGACTGTGTCTGACTTGTCTGACTCCTTTTCTACAATCTGGCCATGGTTCTACAATTAACTGATGGGCAGATATTGCTGTTTTTCATTTACGTTAATTTTTTCTGCCTTGTTTTTAATGTATTTGAACAAATCTGCATCCTCATGTGACAGTTCTGTATTTAGTGAGTGGTTTAATCTGTTCTTGCATTGTGCCTTGAGAATTGACACTGCGCGCTGCACTTAGACTTGGTGAGGATCTCTGTGCAAGAACAAAGTATTTTGTACAATTGTGTTGTATTTCTGAAGTGGCAATGACAGGTCTGTGCAGAGGATCACTTGTGTTCTGTTTTATGTATTGTTTTTGACACCCATTGCATGCCAAACTTACCTGGAAGGAGTTCTCCCTCTGAATTGACTTTTTCAAGATTCCTTCCATTTTTTCCCTCCAAAGTTTTTTTTTTGGGAGTTTTTTCTTGTCTTCTTAGTCAAGGCTGGTGGGCTGTCAAAAACAGGGCCTGTTAAAGTCCATTTAGCCATTCCTTGTGTGATTTTTGACTACAATAAATACATTGTTGTTATTGTCATAATTATGTGTTGGAACCACAAACATTTTATAGATTATTGTATTATTATTATTTCTATTTTTTGTATGCTGTGATAAAGGTGCTATATTGCGCCTTGACCCGGTACAGACTGACCCAGAGTCACGTGTAAAATCCAACAGACTTTATTTTCATTCCCCGTACTCCCTCCAGCCACAACACAGTCCCAAAAGCACTTAGTTTGGTTAACACACAACTCTCCACCTTGGCACCACCACTCCTCCCAGGCAACCTCGTCCTCTTCCTCCCAATTCTGGCTCCTGAGTGGTGGATGCTGGCCCTTTTTATAATCCACCCGGAAGTGCTCCAGGTGCTTGATCAGCTGTTGCTAATTGTACTTCCGGGCGGGGCTGTAGAGGTGTCCAGGTTGGCTCCGGGATCCATGCAGCACCCCCTGGCGGCCACCCCAGATCCCCACAGGGTTGGGAGAACTCCATCTCCCATGAAACCCTGTGGGAAACTGAGGCACCATCGTCAACCAGGGAGGCTGCCACCAAACGTTCTGGGGGAGATACTGAGGAACCCATGACTGCTCCCCCGGAACATAAGTAGAAGGGGCATCCACAATGTATATACATTTTTATTGTCACATATATGTCATCATGAGTCCATTATATTACTTTTTTGCCATGTTTGACTCTGTATTCATGTTCATGTCCATGTTGTTTATGTTAATGGCACCCATTACCAGTCATGTGTTTTTCTGGACTTGTCAAGTTAACAACATCAAAAAACAGGAATAGGAAGTCTTTATTGTCATTGTACCATCTTTGTAGGGTAAATATGACATATGCAGCCCCTAACGTTCAAGCTTTGAATTCAGAATAATAACTAATTCAAATTTCATTACAACTATTTAGGGATCGGATTGCTCATTTAGGATTTTGACTACAGATTTATACATATATATTATGGCAGTCGGCTGGGGGCTGTGCCCAGCCGGGATGCCTGGAAAGACCTGAAGAGGGACTATGCCTCCCCTGGACCATGAGAGAACAGTTGCCCTGGTTTGTATGGGGGCCACGGGAATTGAGAATAGAAGCTTGACCCTGTAGGGGCCCGTGGCCACCACCAGGGGGTGCCCGGATGATTGAAGAGCCCTGGACGTAAGCACGCCAAAAGGATAATCAGGGACACCCATCAGAGGACACCTGGAGCACGTCTGGGTGGGTATAAAAGAGGCCGCCATCCTCCAGTCAAGAGCCGGAGTCGGGAGGAAAAGGACAAAGCTTGGGAAAGAGGAACAGATGCGGTGAGTGAAGGAAGGACCATTGGAGGGCCTGGACTTGAGAAGGGTGTTTGGTGTGAGGACACTTTGTACTGTTTGGGGCAATTTATTTATTAAATGTGTGTATTTTATGTAACGGTGTCTGCCTGTTTTAGTCCAGGCGGGTTTACCACAATATACATATATTTTTTTATTTGGATGTTCTTTTTTTTACATTTATTTTTGTGTTGACCTTAAATGGTTTCTGATTCCCAACTTGATTTACACCCAAAATGTAATTATCTCATCAATTTGTTACAGTCTCCTCCCAGATCCTTTTGGACAGGCCATTTTTCGCTCTGGCCATAACAACCATGACTTATACATCATAGACTTTCAGTGTAACTTTATGACAGAAATAATGAAATAAACTGTACTACATTACATAAATTTCAGTCACGCAATGTGTATGCTTGCTATGTGTAAGACTACATTAAGTGATCCAAGAGAACTGACTCTTAAATATATCTTCATGTAAAACTAAACTTTGAAACAAGCTTTTAGTGGATTATGTTTCATAGCATGCATCAAAACTATTTCACACTATTTTTGATGCTAATGTGTTTTCTGCATATTTAAAGCTTTTATTTTTATAACTGTTCACTTAACTAATGGGATACTTTCATCTAATTGCTGCATGGAGCATTCTGTTCCCCTATAATAGCACCAAACTTACATGTTTGGTGTAATGGCTAGGGCAAAAGAAAAGGTTGCTAGTTTAATTTCTGCCACCAGTTACATGCGTGACCCTGAGTAAGTTGCATAACCTGCATATGCTGGAATTTTAAACTAAAAAAAACTGAATGCCAAATTACTGTATATAAATAACTGAAATATATCAAGATCTGACAAATCACTATCTTGGATAAAGTATCTGTCAATCACAGATTTATAATAATCATAATGTAAGATCACTTTTTCATGCAGGGGAATTCATTATAATTTTCTTCTTTTGGTATCTCACACTTCTGTTCGGCTGTATTATCTCTATATATAATCTTCATTTGGATCTTGATATTTGTTTGTCCGCGAATGAATTAGAAGAAGAAGCACTAGATGGCAGTAGAGAGACAGCTAAAACATAGGCATTGCATTAAGAATCTCCTCCAGGCTTATACTACTGAAGACTGTAGTACTCCAGTCACACCTCAAAACACAGACATTCAAACTAAACAAATTGTTGTGCTTTAAATTAACTAAAGAGATCTTCATTTAGATCTTGATCTTTGTTTGTCCGCGAATTCCACGCATGCGTAGACCACCTTCCAGTTTAGTACGTTGTTGTTACTCACGGATGTCAACAATGCGCTGGAATAACGAAAGGGGTGGTGGACAGTGTTACGCTGATTAGCTCCTGAGGCCTGGTTAGAGAATGAGATTGCCGAAGATAAAAGGTACATGCCTACGTAACATATGAATGAAAGAAAGACAGTGGGTAAAATGAATGACAATGTAACAGCACGTTCCAGAAATTATTATTGTTACGTTGTAGCCGGCGAGTGCTTTGCGTCTCACAGTTGTACCGTGCCTTGCTCACATGTCAGTGAAGTGATCCCTATTTATACTTTAAAGAGCCTGGATACCTATGTGTCCCCCTTTTATAACCATTGCTCCGTGTATATTGCCTTGCTCTTTGGATTGCCACAAAGCAACCTGCGAGATTGGAGAAAGGTTGAGAAGACATAGTGAGAGGAAATGATAGCGTCGTGAAAACGAGCCGGACTGGGAACAGACAGAAACAGAAATGCTCCTACACCACCACATAATTACTATTCGGACAGTGATTCTGAGTAGGCCGTTCCTATCGAATCAATGTCCAAGGGTTTTCTTTTGTAATTTTGTTTCTCTTATAAAAAATCATAATGCTGTGCGATGAAGGGCCCAGTTCACGACTGGCAGCCGCGTTTAAACAGGGAGCCCTTCACAGACAACTTTAACACGCGTAACGTAGTTGGGCGCACATGGCTAGTACTATAAATAAATTATTCAGAATGTCTCATGTCTCATGGCTTTTGTTCAAAATTTCGAATAACTTTACACTTACATAAAACTTATTTATACCTCACATAGTGCAAATGAATGAGTTGCATAATTTATAAAAATTATTGAGAAAGTTTTTGATTATTCCAGTTAAACAGCAAAAATGGAAACAAACTTTGAGATACTTTTCCAAAAGATGCCTTTTGTGCCCTTTCTTCTTTATGTTTTTTAGATGCATTTTAAAGAGACAACTAAAATTATAAATTGCATTTGTAGACCTGCATGTGGTATCTCTGTAGATGATGATGTGGTTATTCTAGGCCATTCTGGACATGTCTGTATGCGATCTCTGACATCTTTGACCAATTTGCTACCAATCAACACCTCCAGAATGCTTTACTGGCTCATGTGGAGCAAATGGCCCTTTGTATAGATAAAGCTCAGATTGCAGCAATCGTCCCCATCGATCAATGCCGTCAACAGAAGAGTTCTTGGCATCCAGTGAGAATATTTCAGAGAAAGACTGAGCATGGACCACAAAGAGGGGACTCTAGGGAATTAATAAGTAATACTGTATAGAACTTCAATGAGAACTTTCATTAAAAGAAATTTTTGGCAAAAGTCACCTCCACACACTTTTTTTTTTTCTTCTGAGGAGATGTGACATCTGACTTGCAAAATGGATCCCTGATTTGCATCAGTGCTGTGATCCAGCCTAATAAGGGTGCATTCTTATTGATTTTAGGATATATTTTATAAAAAACCCACATCCCTGAACTTTCCTAATGGATAGCAAACTAACCTTCATATTCATTTCAACACTTTATAACACTTGGCTAGCATTTGCCTATTTCAGCATTCTCCTCTTTCAGTAGTGTCTACAGTTTTAAAGCATCATTTTCTATAATGCTTAATTACAGTATGCCAGTTTCTTCATTTGCATAAATGTGATAAAAACTTTACAGTCTCCCACTCTCACCATATACAAATATCTTTCCTTTAATTACACATTGCAATTATTTGCATGTTACACATAAACGCTGTGATCATTTTGCTTACATTGATACTTTCCTCATAAAAACCCCCATGGCCGTTTTCCAGGTAGATTTGATATTTTCTAGTCTTTTTGAACTAGAAACACCTTCATCAGTTTCTAATATATTTCCTACTTTAGAGCCTTTTTAGTATAAATGAGATTGTTTCATGTTTCATTTAAATTACCAGGAAATGGATCAATACTCTGTGGAAAAATGTTTATGTGTGCATTTGTTCATTAATTATTTAATTTAGAATATTAAAAACAAAATTAAAAAAGACAAGGATAAACAATGCAATATTGAAATTATTAACAAAATGAAAAAAACAGATGAGAAAACAAAAAATAACAGAAATGAATAATGAAGACTTGTTTTAATTGACTTTTAAAATAAAAAAACTGATCTGACACAGTCATAAGTGAAGAATTTCAAATCAAAAGGGTTCAAACAAACCTAAATTGATATCCTTTACGTCTGAGTTTCCTCTTCTGTGTGGTCCTAAGATATCACTCTGTGCAGTGACAAAAAGCCATTGATATCTAGAACTACGAGTGGCAACTTTAAAGCTACAGTACACATTACAAGCTCAGATAATGATATTTAAAGCAGGTAGGCACGTACTAGCAGATCATATTTCTGTGCCTGTCAAACACAGAAAGGACAAGATTAAACATTTAAGGGGCTCTGAATGCAGCTTTGTTATGGATTAAAGATTTAGTAGTATGAGTGTATGAGGAACAGAGAACCTCCTAGATTTTTGTGCTCATCACTGTGTCGTGAATAGGCTATCATCCAAAAAAGTTCCAGCCATTGATTTCTTCGATGGATGCTGACACTTCTTTCATTAAGCAATCAGTGGGCTAAAGGCAACCAAATAACAGCTTACTGCAACAGTAGTGCTGATGAAGACATATAATAATGCACAAATTATTGCATTTTGCCAAAGAGTTGTACAGTGAGATCTACAAGCATTTGGACAGTGACACAATTTTTATAATTTTGGTTCTGTACGCAACCACAATGCATTTGAAATAAAGCAATCATTATGTGATTGAAGTGTAGACTTTCAGTTTTAATTTAAGGGGTGTAGTTGGGCAGATCTCCACAATGGCATCCCACAAAATTAATTTTAAATGGATCCCCTGCCAGTTAACAGGCAGGCAGTCCAATCAGGGTGGGATGCCATTGTGGAATCAGCCCGACTACAGACAGACACAGGATACACAGAAGTCCCAAAAACACACATGTTTAATTTTCTCCTTTGTTTTTACATCACAGCACAATGCACAAATCCCCAACAATGCTCACAGTCCTTCTTTTCCTTCCTTCTCCCTTGTTACACATATGCGATTGGGAGACAGCTAATGGGCTTGAATGATAGTACTTACACGCAAAACTAGGGGGAGAGGTGCACTAACTTTCGTTCTCAATCCCTTGCTGACGCCACTTCCGGTCCCGACGCCACTGATGATGTCACTTCTGGTCCCGGCACCACTGCTCACATCACATCCGGTCTCAGCATATAAAGCCACCATCTTTACCAACCAAAGTCAGTTCTGTTTTGGACTCGGACTTGTGAACATCTCGCAATTACTTAACCCTTTTGTAGCCAAAGCACATTATGCGGGTGGCTGCCCCAAACATTTTTGATGACTTTGTGTCATTTTTGTGACAGGGGTTTACCAGAAATATTGCATGAGCCGTTTAGGAATGAGAGCCATTTTTCTGCATAGTTCTCCCATTTCGAGGGGCTCAGAAGTATATGGACATTTGACTGACAAGTTGTTCCACAGCCAGGTGGGAGCAGTTCCCTCATTATTTCATTAACTGTTAAGCAGGTAAAAGGGTCTGGAATTGATTCCAAGTGTGGAATTTGCCTTTGAAAGCTGTCACTGTGAAATCTCAATATGAGGTCAAAAGAGCTGTCCATGCGAGTAAAGACAGTACATCATTAGGCTGAAAAAACAAAGGATCACACTGGTGAACTCAGCAATATCAGAAGGTCTTGAAAACCACAGAAGGCAACTCTTCTGGTTGATTGTAAAATTCTGTCCTTGGTGAAAAAGAACCCCTTCACAACATTTAGCCAAAACAAGTACACTCTCTGGGAGGTAGACCTATCATTGAAAAAGTCTACAATCAAGAAAAGACTTCATGAAAATAAAGACAGAGGGTTTATCACAAGGTGCAAACCACTGGTAAACATCAAGCATAGGAAGAACAGATTAGACTTTGCCAGAAAACATTTTTTAAAACCCTGTCCAGTTCTAGAACAATTTTCTTTGGACAAATGAAACTAAGATCAATATTTACCAAAAATGTTGAAAAGAGAAGAGTATGGAGAAGGAAAGAAATGCTGATGATCCAGTGAATATCACATCATTTGTGAAACATGGAGGAGGTAGTATTATGGCATGATCATGTATGACTGCGAATGAAAGTCAATCGCTAGTGTTTATTGATGATATGACTGCTGGCAGAAGTAGCAGGATGAATTCTGAAGTGTATAGAGCTATACTGTCTTCTCAGATTCAGCCAAATGCTGATAAGACATTGCTTCACATTTCAGATGAACAATGAGCCAAAACATACTGTGACAGCAAAAGATGTGCTTTTCACCACAAAGTTGTGGAAGATTCTTCAAAGGCCAAGTCAATCAACTGACCGCAACCCAATTGGACACGCATTCCAATTGCCAAAGACAAAACTGATGGCAGAAAGTCCAATGAACAAGCAGCAATTGAAGACAGCTGCAGTAAAGCTTTCACAAAGTATTACTAGAGTGGAAACCCAGCACTTGGAGATGGCCATGGGTTTCACACTTTAGGTAATCATTAACTGTAAAGGAGTTTCAACTAAATATTGAAAATGATATTTATGATTGTGTTAGTTTGTCCAAATATTCTTGAGCCCCTGAAAATAGGGAGACCACGTATAAAAATATCTCTATTCTAAACAGCTCATACAATATTTTTGTTAAACCCTTTGCATTAAAGCTGAACGTCTATACTTCAATCACATCTTGATTGCTTTGTTTCTAATCCATAGTGGTGGTGTACAGAGCCAAAATTATGAAAATTGTGGCACTGTCCAAATACTTAGGGAACTGACTATAGTTGCAGAGGACTATGGATAACTAATACTGGGCAATTGATGTTTCAGAAAACATTGCCTAATTTGATGAGTCCTAGTTCCTATAGATTTCTGCTAATAGAAACAACAGATTGCAAAATCACCATGTCAGTGAGCTTTTTGTGCTGGGTGTCCATATTGTAGGTTGGTAGTAGATGTATGGGGATTGTTGCTGTGACACCCTTTAGACATCTAAGGGCATTGCAAACATGTTATTGCTGAGTCTCATTTGTCACTTCTGCTTGATTGACCCCTCAGAATTTCTTTCTACTGTGCAAGGCCACAAGTAGACCAGGGATTTTGTGAAATGTGTTACACTTTTATAGAAATGGATAAGCAAATAAGTGGAGCAGAATCTGCAGATAACGAGGATTTACAGTATATTCATACCAATGATTTCTTATTTTTGCTGCCTTACATCTTTTTGGCTTCAGGTCTGAATTTGATTAGTATGTCTGCTGCATATGTGTTGTGTTATATGGTATACTTGGCTCAATTTGTGCCACTCCTTAAAACATTTTAAAATCTCTCAATTGGGTATCATATATTATTACTTGTTTCTCATATACTGTATATTGCTGAGTCTTCTTGATTCTATAATGATATTTGTTTTAATAAAGAGAAATTGCAAGTTGATCAGAGTTAAAATTTCAAAACGTGTTTGTTTTTTTCATACAAATTATCTGTGATTGAGCAACTCTGAAAAACTCAACAGACTACTGTTTTTAAGCAAATTCTTTGCATTGCAGTAACTAAGTGTCGTTAACAGCCCATGCAGTTTTCTGTTACCTGCTGTGGTGCTTAGTGCACTTCTACTGGACTAATCAACTTGGATGTGAAGAAATGATTGGTGATAATAGGATGTTGTTTAAGTCTTAACTGAAAGGGCCTGCTACTATTAGTAGGATCATTCACTTCACCTTAGTGGTCAGAATACTGAGAAAGAGTACAATGAACATGCTAATAAAATGTCCCTAGAGAACACAACACATATGAAATGTCATGCTATCCAAGGGTACATTTTGCAGACTTTTTTACATAACTGCTGAGCACAACCCACTGCAAACAATGGGAAGAGACTATAGCTGCTCTTAACTTCACCCTTTCCAAATAAATATTTTGAGTCACGCCTTAACAATCAAGTCCTTCGTTTACTTTTTTAATGAAGAGGGTGGACCTCCTGTCACAGTCACTGAAACAATTTGTTTGAACTTCTACCACTGAACACTCTAAGAGAAGCTAAAAAGCTAACTGAATGGTTTAGAAGTAAATAGACCTAAATAAATAAATAATCCCTTGCTATTGGTACATGTATATATGATTTTACTTATTAAGAATAAAAAGATCAATATTTATGAAAAGCCTACAAACCTTTGCATATAAGAAGATGACCATCATGCTATTTTGTCATAATTTTAAAATGCACACCAAATTTTATTGTTAAACTTCATACTATTAAAGTAACAACTGATCTAATTCTATTAGATCTATTCTAGAACTCTCATCTTTTTGCTTCAGCTAACATGGAAACCATTTAATATAGAGATATGCAAAAAGCTTTGTTCCTGTTTGAAATTTGGGGAACTGTGCTGTAATTTACTGCCTGTAGTATTGCCGTTAATTCCATACTTCTTACTTTTACTATCATTTTATATACATTCCCTACACTAACTTCATACTAGTGTATTGTGAAGCACGCAAGCATCATGCATGTTACATGAATTTTTGTCCATATAAACTACTTACAAGGAAGGATTTGGGTGTGACACAACCACTAATGATATTTCAGTTTACTCTGGAATGGTGGAGAACACTCCCAAGGACTAATAACGTCATTTCCTCTTGAGGTTCATCAGCCCAGCCACTTCCTTCTCCTCGGCTCCAAATCCAAATGCTACAGGAAGCACTACGCCAGTTACAACAAGACCTATGGCTGTCAAGGACCATCTCCCAAAAGGAGGTCTTGTCTTATATGGCTTGGAAGAGCTACCAACAAGTCACTAGGGACAATTTACTCATTTTTGAAAACTTTTGATTTTTTTTCCCCTGAACATTAAACAGGGTTAACCGTGGTACCCCAACTCTTTATTTTTTTCTGCTTTATCATTTTACAGTATGTATTTATTGGATACTTGTGGAATATATTTGAAGTACTTAAGATCCATTTAAAAGCAATGATTGTGACCATTATCTTCTCAGACTGTGAACTGGGATGCTTAGATTTGATCTGCTCTGGAGCTCAGTATTGTACAGTAACACTTGGCAGTCAGCCTGAGTTATTCTTGAAGAAAAAGAAATGCATACATATTAGCAGGAAACAGAAAAAGTGAGCATGTGGACCACTATCTGAATAGATGACTACTAGTGGATACAATCTATTAGATCTAATCTAAAACATAAACTTTACATACTGTGTCTTACTCATAAATTAAAGAAACTCAAATGCAAAATAAAATTTCACATGTCAAATTAAAATCATTGATGTGCTTATTTTCTCCCTGAAAATCACAATGTTATTGTACTGCTGATAGCATTTTCTTTGGATGCCCACAACTTTGACAAGTTTGGAATGTAAAATCAATGTATAGATTGTCCATGTATGTTGTACTAATATTATTAAACCTGGTGATTGATTTGAATTCTGATGGATGTCAAACTATTCATAATGCATCGGTATGAAACAAAAGGATTATTTTTGTCTCTAATAATCTTCATTTTCATTAAAAAGTCATCTAAATTAAAAAAAATCACCTCACATTTAAGATGGTTTCTCACAATTTGCCGTAGAGATAAATCAGTGTATATATTTGCATTTATCAGGATATATCTATTCTGGAGATTCATGTTGGCAAACTGAAGTTTTTAACTTAGGAATAAGAATTGAAATCCTGGCTCTGACTTCAAAATGCTACTTTTGTTGAATAATGTAAGGAATTAAGTTTATGTGCACTGCACCTTACTCAATTTGTACACTCTGTTCAAATCATGCCGGACATCCCTGAGTATCCATAATACACAAAAGAAGTATAGATGGTGGTTTAATTACAAATCCTCTAAACTGTAGGATTTTCTGACAGTAGATATACTGTAACAGATGTTCAGTCACACTCATCTCCTAAATCTATACTGAAGAGACCTTGTAGTCTTAGCTTTCATTTAAATATTACACCTGTCTCTGCTTGACACATTTTAATCTTTTTCCTACCCAAAGGAATCAAATCTTTTTTGTGTCATTCTTTATTTTTCTACCAATATCTTGTTTACCATGATATTGGTTGTGAATAATATTATTGAACTAAGTTATTGATGAAATGTATAGAAACCTTCTGAATAGAAGTGACAACAAGCCCATGCAATGTTAGTCCTGTAACTTCATATCTATTGAGTTGTGTATCCAGATAGTGGGCCGGACTCTGTATGTGTTCATTGATTCTTCCCATTTCCACATTGGTCTGATCCTGCTTTGCTTTCCAAAATTTAAAATATACCCTGGTTACATAGATATGAGACTAAATTGATCTGTAGGAGCATGACCCTTTCAGGCTTGGTTCCTGCCTTATGCCCGATGTTGCTTTGACTGATTCTGGTTCTGTCTTCCTGTAACTCTAAACTAGATTAAGCAGATTCATGACATAGGTAGATGGATTTTAACCAGTAGTATTCCTAGTTTTTTTTTTTACTGATCAGAAAGTATTCTTTTTTGCAGATCATCTCATATATGTTAAATGAGTTTTAAAAAGGAATACTACTGTATATTCTTACAAGTAGAATATTCTTGTCACTAGATATAGTTTACCTAATAACACATATTACCCCTCTTTCTAGTCCATTTCCAATGCTTGTCTTATATAAAATATACATTTTGAATGATTTAATTGTAAAAAATTCTTACATTTAAATTCTTGCCATTCTTCTTCTTAACCCCATTTAAACTTCTTTCTTAGTACAACTTTTTAATTAGGCCATATCGATGTTCTTCTAAACTGGTTATAATTATTATAATGTTTATTCGTCCTTTTAAAAAAATAAATACTGCTTCATTTGATTTAAAGCCTCACCTGATATGCAGAATTTCTTTATTGTGTAGTGCATGTAAACAATAATATTCTAAATCTCAGCTAGTAAAGAACCTTGGGCCAATGCTGTAGAAAGTTGTATGTGTGATTCATCCTTTCATATATCCATTCACTTTGTTACAGTCCTTTCTAGCTGAGAAAAGTTTTGCTACATCTCATATTACTTACAGATTTTTGGAGATTTAAACATCCATCTACAGCATATTTGGTTTTCCACCTGCTGGTTGTGGAATGAGTCTGTGCCTCAGATGATGGTATTATATCACAGTCTTTGGACTTTCATCCTTGGCTTCAGGAAATGGCATGTAGATCCATTGGTCATTATGATAATTTAGGTTAATTAAATTTTGTTTGTTTTATTTTCTTTTTTGGGGGTATCAACATTGTCATTTTTATTCTTAAAGCAGTATTCTAATTAAATAATAACTTTCTAATTTTTAAATATTTAGTTCTTTTTAATTATTTTTAGGCATGTGTGCTTGAATGTACCAGCAGATTGTCTGATTGATAACTGAAATCAGGTTTTTGATGAAGCAACGCAGTTGTTACTGCTGCTACTTCACAGATTTAGAAGACAGGGCCTGAATCAAAGTTCTGTCAATGTTTTTGTGACGTTTGCACATTCTTCCCAGGTATCTGTTGTTTTTCTCAATGTGCATGTAGTGTTAGTTGGTGACTCTAATTTGGTTCAATATACGTGTGTATGCTAGGTGATGGGTTGTTGCCCCTCCCAGAACTGATTCCTGCATGAAACTTGAACTGGATGAAGTAGGTGCAGGTATTAAGTGGATAGTTTTTGATTTTAGCCAAATATTAAAATGGCCCAGTAAGCAGACCAAAGTAGGCAGGAAAAAGATTGAGGTGCCAATGGGGCCACCCTGTTTAGTATATACAAATAAAAAAAATTTGCTGAATGGGCAAGCAAACCTCCAGGGCTTTTTAAAGAGCCAGTCATTAAACTTTTAGCCAGAATGAGTTGGTGCTCTGTCCATCTCTTGGGCTAGTGTCCAAATGATATGCCTCCTTCTTGGGTCTGGTGCCTTTAATATCATCTGGACAGGAAGGGGCGGTACTTCACCAGAGTGTTGTCGTGTTCAACAGGAAAAAGAAAAGAGATACTGTTAGTGCCCCCTCTCATCCTGAGATGAAAGTCCTTACTTCTCCAGAGCCAGAAAGATGGTCCTCAGGTGCAAATGTGAGACATGTGTCACATTTAAATTACACAGCTCGTTTCACATTGAAAACTACACATTTGCAGCTTATGTCCAAAAACAAAAAACAAATGACAAGGCAAAACCTAAATACATGTTGTGAACAAGAATCATTTACACAGTTATGGTAATGGGTTTCAAAAGTTAGGGCTTCAAAAGTTTTGATCAATTTCTGGCACTTTTTCTGCCTGTTGCTTTGAAAATAGTCACCCTGCTTAGATTTAGTTGTTACAATATTGAAACTAACTTGAACACTCTGCATATGCCAACATTTGTATCTTGAAAGATGAAATACATAAAGAGGAATTTAAATGCATATAAAAGGATAAACAGATTTATATGTAATTTCAATGAAAATGTGGTATTTCAGATTTTTATTTTAACCTCCAAGGATTGGTGTCCTGTCCAGGATTAGATCCTGAACCTTTGCATCAGTCTCTATCTGTCTTTGGGACAGGAGTCAATTCCTTCGTCATTTTCTGCAATTCAGATCATAAATTCATGCACCAAAATTCAAGTAAGCTCACATTTGGCGAACCGTTTCACTTTACCTGTTGTGGAAGGAAGGCCTGTGCAACAGTAGGAACAAATATAGTCAAAGAAAGTACCCTGTAGGGAAGTAAAGTATTGCTCTATACTTTGCTGAAATATTCTCATGACAAACTTCTTCATATTAAACAGTTTGTTCAGAGTGAGTCATCAGACTGGAATATCCTAAAAGACTCTGGCATTGTGCAGTGCCCAAAATACAGTATTTACATCGCAAGTCAGGTTGTCATCACCACCGGGCTGAGAATGAAAAGTTTTCCAGCAGCATTTGCTCAGGAATATGCCATCCTACTCATGACTTTGGAAATAAGAGTGTCAGTGTGCCAAATTCTCAGTACGCTAAAATAATCCCTGACTATGGATCTGTGCATAAAAATCCCTTATGCTAATATTGCATTGTTTAACCCAAGATGTCTTAATGGCAGAGCATTGGTACTATCAGAATTCATTACATACTCCAAACTTGATTTGATGCATAGCAGAAACCTGGCAAAAATCAAACAACTTTATGTCTTTCACGGAGGCAACACCATCTGGATACATTTACTTCATAGAGGGTTGTAGCTCAAGACAAGGTGGAGGGGACACAGCTATTGCTAGATCAGAGTTAAACATCAAAACAATCCCAATTGATTACCCATTGTCTTTCAAGTGTCTGGCTCTTAAACTAAAACCAAAATCTGTCCCTGTCTTACTTATTGTTGTCTATCATCCCCTAAAATACAACAGATCTTTCTTATCTCACCTGACTGATCTTTTAATCCACTTCAGTTCCCTCTCCCATAGAGTCATTCTTCTTGATGATTTCAACATATTGACACTCCTACATGTAAACTAAGGAATGAATTCCTGCTCTTAGTAGACTGTTTTGACTTGGTACACATGTTAAGTTTTCTACCCATTCTGGTGGTCATATATTGGACCTGATCTGCTCATCTGGCTTATCTGTCTGCTACACTTATAGCAGTGATTTGGGACTCTCTGATCACAAAGAGGTATTTTTCACTGTCTTATTACTTCTTCCTCATCTTACCTGTATATGCAAATTTATTTCAGAAACCTTAAAAATTTCTGTTCCTATATCATTGCTTAATCCATTTCTGATATTTTCCTGTCTTCCCCTATTACATCAACTACTACTATAACTCAGCCCTTCATTTAGCACGAGATAAAACAGCTCTATTAAAACAGAGCTCCAAGGTATAATTCAGAATTACAGTCTATTAAACAGCTGGCTGACACCTTGAAAGAATGACACGTAAGACTGGCCTCACTGTGCATAACCAGGCCTTCTCTGACCATCAAAGGGCTTATAGAAATGTATTAACCTCAGCAAAGAACACACATTATGGCAGAATACTAGAAAGTGGCCATGATAAGCCAAGGGTTTTGTGCTCTGTATTTAATAAACTACTTCAGCCTGAATCTAGCCCAATTACCTCCTCTACTGAAGCTTGCAAAAAATTCCTCTACTTTTATTCAACCAACATAAATCTATCATCCATTTATATCTTCCCTGTCTTCCCACTCCATCCAGCTCATTTACTAAATTTTTACCAGTCACATCTGCATTTGTTAATGACCTGCTTTGTAGTTAGATGAGGCCTACTGCCTAGGTACAGGATCCCAGCCCCACATAAATCCTTCCTTTAATGTCATAATCTCAAATGTTACAACAATAATCAATACTTCCCTTTTAAATTCGCTTCTGTAACCCCAGTGTTAAAAAGGTTTGGCCTTGATGAGGACAATTTTAACAATTTTCAGCCTATCTCTCACTTACATTTTCTGTTAAAAGTTCTTGAGCATGCTGTAGCCTGCTAACTCACCAATTACTTAACTTCTAATAATTTGATTAAACTCTTTCAATCTAGCTTCAGAGTGCAGCACTGCTGTAAAACTGCCCTGCTTTAAGTAACCAATGATTTGTTTATGACAACAGACTCTGGACAAATCAGCATATTAATTCTCAGTGCAGCTTTTGATACTCTACTGTCCACAATGGAGAACATTCTGGGTATCTCTGGCACTGCACTTTAGTGGTTTAAGTCCAATCTGACTGATAGGCAAGAGTTTGTTAGTCTTGGCAACAGCCGGTCCAGCTCAGTGCCAGTCACCCAAAGACCTCAGGGATCTGTCCGCAGTCGTCTGCCCTTCTGTATCTACATGCTTCCCCTTGGCCATATTATTTGTAGCTTTGGACCTGGCTATCATTTCTATGCAGATGATACTCAACTCTATTTCAATGTTAAAAGCAAAACTTCATCAGAGCTTTCTCAGCTCACAACATACCTCAGTGAAATTAAAACCTGGATGGACCATAACTCTTTAAAATTAAATTGCAACAAAATTCAACTCCTGCAAACTGCCACTAAAGCACATCTTAAGAAAATTAGCTCTTTTTCAGCCAGTTTTAATGGTAATCTCATTAGACCTTCTTCTAATGCAAGGAATCTTGGTGTCATTTTTGATTTGTCCCTTTCTTACTTTGCCCACATAAACAACATTAAGAAACGTTCTTACTTCCATCTTACTTCCACCTCCAAAACATATCCCATGTTTGCTGTTTCCTCTCCTTTTCTAATGCTTACAAACTTGTTCATATTTTTATTACATCCCACATCTATTATTATAACTTCCTACTGGCAGATGCCCCTTCAAATCTTATATCACATCTCCATTTAATTCAAAACTCTGCTGCAAGAGTGAAGGTGAAAGATGCACTTAGAAAACTTCAGAAAGTGTATCCACAGCTTCTAACTTTCCAAGACCCGAGAAAGAGGAAAATGAAACCAAACTTCAACAGCCAAGAGACTGATTGGGATATGTCTTATTCTTTATCACATTATTGAGGGTTTCATGAACAGCTGATCACCAGTAACAGACAAGACCTTCTTTGACCCAATCAGAAAGACTAAGTTAAATGAGAACATACAGTTTGTAAATTCTGACACTCTTCAAACACCACCTTAATCAACAGCTTTATTCCTGAGAATTTGACCTGAAAAACATTCACTGACAGGATAACTTTATTACACAAACATAAAAACTGAGAAATGTTTAAAGCCTAAACTAAGAATAATTTTACAGAAACTCAAAAGAATAACATACACAACTGTTTCTTTCCTGTTCTACCAATCAGTTACCTCCAAAGCCATGTCTTTAATACCCTGAAACATTATCGAAATGTTCATGAAAAAAATCTGAAAGTACTCGTGTCCTATGATCCAAGTATCAGTTATGAAATTGTGTACTCACAACTTCCCAAACACACATCCTTTTTTATTCTTGTTAAAATTCTGTTCAATAAACCATTTCCAGAAAATCATTTTATGCATAAAGCCCTGAAAACCCACGTCCCACTTTATTGGTTAAGAGTACTGCTTATTAATAGCTAATTCTGTAGTAATTTATTGGGTACCAATACAATGGAGGCAGCACCACTTCCTTTGCACTAAGAGAAAATCCTCACAACCCTGACCACCCATTGGGGTTCTCCCTGTTTCTCTTTCTCTCTCTCTCACTTGCCACACTCACATATGCGTTCCTTTGCTTACCACCTGATAACTGCTTGGAATGTGTCTTACAGGTTGATAAACTCTGAGCTAAGTCCTTCCTAATAACTCACTCCAAACTCATCTACCCTGTGGCTATAAGTGGCATTTAAGCCCTGTCCATGGACTGTTTGGGGGAATGCACCAGTTTACGCTACTTTCCCCTGCTTCTTTTGCACTTTTGTAAGCTGACCATCAGCCCAACCACTCTGTCTTCTGCAATATCTCAGAGGTGCCCAAACACACTGAAATTGGACTCCATACCACCCTCTATCAATGGGGAATAGTACCATGAGCATAATACATGACATAAGCACAAATGTACATATTGCAAGAATTGTCCAAATCTTAAGTATGTTAGTAAGGTACAAATACACATAAAACAAGAACCAATGTAAAGCAAAGTTGACTGACTGACTGACTCACTCATCAACAAAAACATTATTTCTTGTTTGGCTGAAAAGCTGAAATTTGTCAGGATGGTATGCAAATGAAGGACGTCTGCAGAAGTGAAGTGAAAGTAGTAAAGATTGGTGAAGCTCAAAGAAGATGCATTTAGCAAGAATGCTAAAGTGCTTGCCAGGCACTGCGGCTGTGAGAACAGTCAATTTTACACAACTGATCTAGTAAGAAAGTAACTTCATATATTTCTCCCACCATTTTATCTGCATCCTTGTGTCAAATGCTGACATGGGGACTACAATTCACATCAGTTCCAGTATGATTTATCAGAACTCACATAGTTTAAGCAAGAGCATTGAGAAAAGTGACATATAGCTTTGAACGAATCAACTTTCAATCACCTTTGCAACATTACTGAAAACCCCTTCATACAGAGTTCTGCTGCAATCTCAAATTTCCATACCAGTACTGTTACTTAACAAGGTGCTGGCGGAAATTGGGCTACTGTTGGCCAAAGAAGTAGAAGAAGAGGAGGGAGACGTGTCCGGAGGCAGGAGGAGAAGAGGAAGGTAAAAAGAGTGGAACTGAGGGTAGGAACTTTGAATGTTGGCAGTATGACTAGTAAGAGAAGAGAGCTAGCCAATATAATGGAGAGAAGGAAGGTTGATATATTGCGTGTACAAGAGACTAAATAGAAGGGGAGTAAGGCCAGGTAGATTGGAGGTGGATTCAAATTGTTCTACAATGGTGTGTATGGGAGGAGAAATGGGGGAGGGATTATTCTAAAGAGGCAGTATGTCAAGAGTGTTTTGGAGGTGAAAAGAGTGACAGAGAGAGTAATGATTATGAAGCTGGAAACTGAAGGTGTGATGATGAATGTTGTTAATGCATATGCCCCGCAAGTTGGGTGTTCAATGGATGAGAAAGAAGATTTCTGGAGTGAGTTGGATGAGGTGATGGACAGTGTACCCAAGGGACAAAAAGTGGTGATTGGAGCGGATTTCAATAGACATGCTGGTGAAGGGAACAGAGGGGACGAGTAGGTATGTTGTCAAGGAGAGGAATGAAGAAGGTCAGAGGATAGTGGATTTTGCAAAAAGGATAGGCATGGCTGTGGTGAATACATATTTTAAAAAGAGGGAAGAACATAGGGTGACATACAAGAGTGGATGAAGATGCACACAGGTAAATTATATCATATGCAGAAGAGTCAATCTGAAGGAGATTAAAGACTGCAAAGTGGTGGCAGAGGAAAGTGTAGTTAGGCAGCATAGGATGGAGGTCTGTAGGATGACATTGGAGATCAAGAATAAGAGGAGAAAAGGGAGGGGAGAGCAAAGGATCAAATGGTGGAAGTTGAAAAAGGAAGACTGCAAGGTTGATTTCAGGGAGGAGGTATGACAGGCACTGGGTGGCAGTGAAGAGTTGCCAGACAGCTGGGTAGTAAGAGTGACAGCAAGAAGGGTGGCTTTGCATGACATCTGGACAGAGGAAGGAGGAAAAGGAAACCTGGTGGTGGAATTGGGAAGTACAGGAGAGTATACAGAGGAAGAGGATGGCAAAGAAGAAGTGGGATAGTCAGATAGATGCAGAAAATAGACAAGAGTACAAGGAGATAAGGCGCAAGGTGAAGAGAGAGGTGGCAAAGGCTAAAGAAAAGGTGTATGATAAGTTGAATGAGAGGTTGGACACTATTGAGGGAGAAAAGGACCTGTACCGACTAGCTAGACAGAGGGACTGAGCTGGGAAAGATATGTAGCAGGTAACGATGATGAAGGATAAAGATGGAAACATACTTACAAGCGAGTAGAGTGTGTTGAGCAGATGAAAAAAGTACTTTGAGAGGCTGATGAATGAAGAGAATGAGAGAGAGAGAAGGTTGGATGATGTGGAGATAGTAAATCAGAAAGTGCAACAGATTAGCAACGAAGAAGTAAGGACAGCTACAGTATGAAAAGGATGAAGAATGGAAAAGCTGTTGGTCCAGAAGATATACCTGTGGAAGCATGGAGGTGTTTAGGTGAGATGGCAGTGGAGCTTTTTACCAGATTGTTTAATGGAATCTTTGAAAGTGAGAGGATGTCTGCGGAGTGGAGAAGAAGTGTACTGGTACCAATTTTTAAGAATAAGGAGGATGTGCAGAGATGTAGTAACTACCTAGGGATAAAATTAATGAGCCACAGCATGAAGTTATGGGAAAGAGAATTGGAAGCTAGGTTAAGAAGGGAGGTGGTGATTAGTGAGCAGCAGTATGGTTTCATGCCAGGAAAGAACATCACAGATGCAATGTTTACTCTGAGGATGTTGATGGAGAAGTATAGAGAAGCCCAGTAGGAGTTATACTGTATTGTGTCTTTGTGGACCTGGAGAAAGCATATGACAGGGTGCCTCGAGAGGAGTTGTGGTATTGTATGAGGAAGTCAGGAGTGGCAGAGAAGTATGTAAGAGTTGTACAGGATATGTACGAGAGAAGTGTGATAGTGGTGAGAACTGCAGTAGGAGTGACGCATTCAACGTGGAGGTGGGATTACATCAGGGATCGGCTCTGAGCCCTTTCTTATTTGCAATGGTGATGGACAGGTTGGCAGACGAGATTAGACAGGAGTCCCTGTGGACTATGATGTTTGCTGATGACATTGTAATCTGTAGCAAGAGTAGGGAGCAGGTCGAGGAGACCCTGGAGAGGTGGAGATATGCTCTAGAGGGAAGAGGAATGAAGGTCAGTAGGAACAAGACAGAATACATGTGTGTGAATGAGAGGGAGGTCAGAGGAATGGTGACGATGCAGGGAGTAGAGTTGGTGAAGGTGGATGAGTTTAAATACTTGGGATCAACAGTACAGACTAATGAGGATTGTGGAAGAGAGGTGAAAAAAGACATTGCAGGCAGGGTGGAATGGGTGGAGAAGAGTGTCAGGAGTGATTTGTGACAGACGGTTATCAGCAAGAGTGAAAGGGAAGGTCTACAGGACAGTAGTGAGACCAGCTATGTTATATGGGTTGGAGACGGTAGCACTGATCTGAAAGCAGGAGACAGAGCTGAAAGTAGCAGAGTTAAAGATGGTAAGATTTGCATTTGGTGTGACGAGGATGTACAGGATTAGAAATTAGTACATTAGAGGATCAGCTCAAGTTGGACAGTTGAGAGACAAAGTCAGAGAGGCTAGTTTGCGTTCGTTTGGACATGTGCAAAGGAGAGATGCTGGGTATATTGGGAAAAGGATGTTAACGATAGAGCTGGCAGGCAAGAGGAACAGAGGAAGGTCTAAGAGAAGGTTAATGGATGTGGTGAGAGAGGACATGCATGTGGTGGATGTAACAGAGCAAGATGCCGAGGACAGGACAATATGGAAGAAGATGATTTGCTGTGGCAACACCCAACTGGAACAGCCGAAAGAAGAAGACAGCTAGTTATCTATAAGTATATTAAGTGTGTAGATATTTGCCAGTAATTAAGTGATTAGGATTGCACATACAGTAATTACCAGTTACAGTTTCACAGTACAGGACATCAGTCATTGGCACAGAATGTTGACACTATACATAGTACATAGTATCATAAAGTAATATTAATGAACAAAGATTTACAGTAATCCCAAAACTGTCTGATGGGTAGTTGAAAATTATAGCCCAACATCATTTCAAAACAAGCGACAGAATTAGGTCAGCGCTTGAATTCATCTGCGAAACATTACCTCTAGTATAGGATACATTTTTGACCATCAAAGTTATAGACACACACACTGTATATGTTTAAATTTAACTAGACTGTGTGTATTGCAGATTGTGGAAGAATGTGTTATGTGTTGGGCTGGCTTCCAGTTATTGTCTGAGAATTTAATTGTGAGGTCAATTCCCCAGCCCTGCTTGATATTATCCAGAGGTATACTATTATTGAAACACCAGTACAGACTTGAGCAATCCTGGCTCTGCTTCACGTAATTCAGGTATGTACTGTTATAGAAACACTAGTGCAGGCTTGAGCTGCATCTTTTATCAGTATTAGCAGTACATACAGTAGTACTGCTTTCATGACAGATGAAAAGAAGTAATTAGGAAAGTTGTTTATTCTAAAGTCACTGACTTGTATAAAATGGAAGAAATATTTTTGGATATTACAGTATATTTATAGCAGAGTGGTTCAAATAATGTCAATGTATAAGTCTCTAAAATTGTCTATACCCTGAACATTCCAAAGTAGAGATATAAAATATTGTAAAGAGATTTTATAATTAGTTTGTAAAGGCTTTTTTGAGTGCAGAATGTATTCCTAAAGTTGTCATTTGGACTGATACTAATTTATCAGTGAGTGATTATTGATAATCTTACAGCAATTTATAAATGATTGACTCATCTGGGTTAGGAAGACTGCCTTCTTTTATACAAGAGCCATGAGTACTTCCTGTGCTAGGGCATTGCCTGTAGTTAGAATTCATAGTTCAAGTGGAAGTTTCACAAAGTAGGGAGAACTTCCCTCTCTAGCAATCCTGACAGGGTTGTCTTTCAAGATTACAGATCCCATGATACCCTGTGGGTATCCAAACTGGGACTGTTCCAGAAACACACTGCCATGTCTTGTGTTGGCAGGTAAACTGTCCTAGACTGGGATATAAAGCCCTCACCAACCCAGCCAGATTGCTTCTCCAGTTAAATTGTTCATTCATTATGGTTTCCTGTCCAGGTAAGGCATCACTCTCTGTTCCAATCGGGATGCCAGCCCAGTTTGTCACTTATGCTACCTATTGTAGTACAATAAAAAAATAATTAATTCTTTTATTTAAAATAGGGGAAAAATAATTTCACTGTATAAGAATTTTGTTTTAATTTTGCAAGCCTTTATTAATGTTATACTAATGAAATATGAAGAAGTACTAATGGATTATGTTAGTGTTTGTGAACAATAACTTCATATTAAGATAGATAAAATGTGTTCTATTACTAATCTTTCTTGCTGAGCAGAATAAAGATATCATAATAAAACTAATAGATTTAGCTTTATCATTGTAACACTGTATTGCGGTATAATATAAGAATTGTAAGAATACAGTAATGTTAATAATTCAAATGAATAAAGGCATGCCCAGAATGCTGTTAAATGTAAATAGATCTTTAAGTTGAAGTATAACTATGATCTATTGATAAGTGAACAAATAATCCTCTTTTCCTCTTCCCTTGCAGCTCTATCCTTAGCTTCCTTCTCCCAATATACCCAGCATCTCTCCTCTGCACATGTCCAAACCAGCGCAATCTCGCCTCATTGACTTTGTCTCCCATCCATCCAACCTGAGCCAACCCTCTAATGTACTCATTTCTAATCCTATCCATCCTCGTCACACCCAATGCAAATCTTAGCATCTTTAACTCTGCTAAAAACTATGTTTTTGTGACAGTTGTTCTCTTTACTTTACCAACTTCACAGATTGTATTAAAACACAGAATTTCCAGTTTTACACATAGTGCACATGTTAAAGCCATATAGGCAAGAACAGTCAATACATCAGGATTCCCTGACAAATGTTACATAGCCTAAAATGACATTTTGTTTTTGGAACAACAATCATATAGCATTTAATGCTAAACAAATGAGCAATTTGTAAATATTTTATAATAATCCATATCGACTCTTATTTCCATTGATAATTGTTAATTTCATAAAGACATTTTGGAATACCATGACCTAATAAAAGTTTGATACTACATACAGTAACTAAGAAAAGGTGTAAAGCAGTTAATAATTCTGCTTTGTCTGTCAAATAAGTTCAAAGTAATTTCTTTTAGAGTGTAAAAAGAGTGTACCACTACATTTTGAACTCCACAGAAAAGGTCAAAAAATCCTGCCTGGCTAAATCCCCACTGGTGCAGTTTATATAATCCAAACAATAGTCCTGGTATTCCCAGCCCCCGTAAAAGTCACAACCTGTCCTTCAAAACAATGTGCTGCTTATCAGTGGATTTACTGGGCTTTGTTATTTTAGACAATAATAAGAGTGGTTACTGCATAAATGTACAGTCAATCCAACAGCTAAAATTATCAAACATTGAAAACTCTAAAAAATGTTGTCATCTCTCATAGTTGGTTGGGTAATTAAATAAAGAGTCTTAAAAATAATTTGTCTTGAATGACAGTTGAGAAATCATATTCCATTCTGCACAACATAATGGCAAACTGTTCGTATAATGCAGCTTCTGTAAGGAAGAGGCACTCCACAAATTCAGTCCAATGTTATTTTAGCGTGTTTATCAAAGTAGCACTTCAAACTTCACATTATAGTAAGTTGTTAACCTTTGCATGACAGGGTGAATCTACTAATAATTATATTAACAACACCTCATTCACTTAAAAATAATTAAATATTTTCATAGACCACGTTTTGATGTAATTTTTGCATTATTATAGTAGCAAAAACAGAGAAATCTAAGGAGAAAATAGATTAAAATTAAAATTTCTCTCTTACATTTTACAAATCGATTTTCAAATCCCTATTAAATACTTCAGTTTTTTAAGGAGTACCGTCCTTCGCCAGCTTTAAGCGAATAAACATTGCAAGTTCTGAAGGCAGTATGGGCCACTGCAATAACAATGTCGCCTCCCTGTGGTTTAATTTAAAAAGACAAACCAACTGAAACGTATTTTAAAAATGAGGCAAAGAAGAAAATGAAGTAAATTGTCTGTATAGGTATTGCAGCTGGCTGTACATTCCAGGTCAGTGGATTAAACTGGACTCTCCTCCTTAAATATGCGGACGGCACTACGGTATAAAAAGCGGCAAAGGCCAATCAGCTTGGCTTGATTGTGATTTTTTTAAAGAGCATTTATTTTCATAGATAACTGATCTGCGGAATTATTCTGATTTTTGTTTCACCTGTAGAACTTTTATAACGCTGAGTAAACGTGTTATTTGCCGATCGCTTAGAACAATTTGTAAACATGAAAAATGTGATCGCACCGCGTATTAAAACATATAAAATTAGAATTAAGCCTAATCTCGTATAATATCAAATGACAATATTAAAGATAAACTTGGGTTGGCAAAACAAGTGTATTAAATAACGGAAAACAGCAATATTCATCGGAGACATTTGGCTAAGTAATAAAATTAAATATTCTGCTGTAAATGTAAATTGCTTTTTAGAAGTGACCCGTTATTCATATCGCTTCCCTTTGTGAAAGTTCATTGCTACTGTCTTAAGCTTCGTTCTCTGAGAGCACTTTCAGGAATCGCATACAACTCGAATGAACAAGTGTCAAACAGTTATAATGTATGGAAAATGGAATTTTACACCAGTGCTAAATTAATTAGCTTGCGTTTTAAATTACAGACCGTTAATACCAAGCGCTGCCCAGCAGGAGTCTCGGATTAACCCTTGACATTCCGAGCGAATTAGGCAGATGAACATGACTTTCTAAAATTACATCTGGGAGAGTGGCCTCAAAGATAACATTATGACTTCTTGTACATCTCGCTTGCCTTTTGGATTTGATCTTTTCGTAGTGCTAAACTGGCAATATATGAATATTCAAAGAACGTTCTGAAATGAACAAAATTATGCGAAAGCGTAATATTAAATAAATAAGTTAGAAATCTCACTAAATAAGTTTAATGCATATAATGTATTTTTGATCGACCGCCAGATATAATGTATATTTCAGTTTGATGGTTACATTTATTTTCTTTTGGAAGTGCGTGTGTGTGTGTGTTTGCAGGCGAGGGAGTGCTTGCGTGTGATCCACTATTCTGAAATAAAAGTGTGTCGATAAGAACGTACAGCATCCTCAAGAGATCAAGTAAAGAGATTTCTTTTCCTTCTTGACGCAATCAATAAAATTCATTATAAATTAATCAATTGCTAATTAATAGAATAATGAAAGTACAAGAGCAGAGAATTTGGTCGTCAATCAGTTCAGGTGAAAAAAAAAGAAAAAACAAGATCTAAAATAAACAGGGAAATTTTGCATTCGTAGAGTTCTCTCTTACAGGTATCATTCGGAGCAGCGGCACCGGCAGCGACGGCTTTTTCTTCTACTATTACTGCGATTATTGTCACCACATCAGTCGCTCCATCTACTAAGCATGAATTTTATCATCTTTTTAACTCCAAAATATTGCTCGCACTTTGCATTCTGAATAACTGAATACTCCAATCAATAGGAAGATCTTACACTTCTCTGCATATCAGTATGTGATTATGTAGTACATATTCTTATTACATGTATTCAGATTAAAGCGTAACGAAAGGTTTTAGAAAATGCCACAGTTATTGTGTACCTTTGTCCGTCAAATTTGTTATCAGACTATAAGCAAAAATTCACTTGACTATAAGAAATTATCCAAAGAAGTATTGGAAACTTGTATGTTAATATCTTACCGAACTCTTTCAATTGCAGCCTGTAAATATTTTGTTGGTATTTATAATGCACGTTAAGAACGCCATGTGTCTGACTGGTATGCAGAGGACGAAATGAATACTAAATAAAAATTAAATAGTCGTTGCTGTATATAAATTATTTGCCTTTACACTGAGTATTTTAGGAGACGTCATTTTCCAACCAGTTTAATCCAGATTAGGGTCTCTGCAGGGGTGTGGGCTGAAGCCTCTCTCAGCTAGCCCAGGGCACAAATCAGGAACAAATCCTGGACATGGTGCCAGGCCATTGTAGGGCAAACACACATACACCCAGCAAACACATACTAGGGTCAATTCAGTGTAGCTAATTCACCTAATCTGAATGTTATTGGATGGTGGGAGGAAACTGGAACTCCTGGAGAAAACCCACACAGACACAAGGAGAATATGCAAATTCCACATAGAAAGGACCTGGGACCCGTCTCTTTACTGCCAGGCAGCAGTACTACCACTGTGCCACTCATATTTAGAGAGTGTTCTATTTTAGTTTCTATTGATGTGATTATTGTGACAAAAAGTATTTCAAAATATTTATATATTATAACATTGTCTTAAAGTTTCTTTCTTTCTTTCTTTCTTTCTTTCTTTCTTTCTTTCAAATCAAGGGAAGCACAGAAGTACATCATGTGGCTCTAATACTGTACATGTTATTGTAAAGTCTTGATGGAGATCTTTCTGTATGGAATTTGCATGTTCTCTTCCTGTTCCTTTAGTATATCTTCTGGGGCTCCCATGTTCTGAAACAGTACACTCTTAAAGGTGCCAAAGTGGTCCTTCAGAGTGATGCCATAGGAGATACAACCATTCTCTTCCTTACTATTTCTACTTTCTTTGAAATGTAACTCTTTTGCCCATCCATAAAAATAATTAAGCTACTTACTATTATTTTTTTTAATAAATGTTTGCAGTTTACATGCCATACCTTGAGTGGCCAATTTTCTTTGGGTACATTTGCTCTTCTAACGTAATTGTCTGTTCAGTAAATCAAGACCTCGTATATGCAGACAATATTATTGAGCATGTTGTATGCAATTCAGAGGGCATCTAGCCAAGACTAAAAGTTTTTTTTTTGGTTTGCCAGGATAAGTGAATGTGTCTTCATGCATGGATTTAGCATGGAAGGCACAAGAATGGACATCACCCAACCAAACAATCCAGTCAATGGTAGTCTTAAGGGTATTCATAAGCAGAAAATTGATAAACGGACCCAAAGGAAACTACATACCATGTGCAGAGTCTCAGGCTATGCTTAGGCCAACTCACATTTGAGTATATCAAGCAGCATTGTTACAGGCAGAGATGATTCTAGGGACTATGGGGGCCCTATGCAAAAAACTCCATGGGGCCTTCCAACTAATCTTACCCCGCACCCTGACGTGGTACAATTTGTTACCATTATTTTAGCTCAAAGTCTGTATTAATAAAATCAAGAGGAAGAGCTTAATAAACATCAATCCTTTATTTTAATTTTGTGAAAACATCATATAAATAACAAATAAAACATTTGTACAGAAATTAAAAAAAAACAATAGAATAAAGTGAATTTTAAAAATCAAAACAAATAAAAAAATGCAAAATAAATGTACTTGGTAATAAAAAAATTACAAATTGCATATCAATATATTTGAACGAATAAATGAAAAAGTGCACATTATACAAATTTAGAAAACAAAAAAAATGTCTACTAAAGGTATTAAAGTAATTTTCAGAATTACTGCTTAAGGGCTTTAGCTACAGTAAATACAGCCACAATGTCCTCCAGGTCCAAAAACCTTTGAATATTGCATTGTATTGAAGTTATAGCTAGTTACTGTATATACTTGTGGATAAATTCTCCCGCAGATAAGTCAGGGGTTGATTTTACCGTATAATTTCTGGTATTTTATAATGTCGGTCGAATAAGTCGAATGCGGAAAACTCCCGCTATTGGTCCAAGAGATTATGATATGCTAATGCCCACCTGAAATAGTAACCATGGAGCACACTACCTTTTTTTTCCTATGTATTGTACCTATGTGATGACGTGGTAATATCTGTACTATTCTGAAGCGACGTTTGCACTGATTTGTGTTTTTTGTATCTCCCACCCTCATGCACCTTTATCGTAAGAGCATCCCTTATCTGTGATGGAGCGTTCGATCAGAAGAAAATATGAAGTTGGTCTTATATTAAAAGCCGTTGCAGTGGCGAAAGAAATTGGTAACTGCGCTGCTACAACAAAATTTGATGTGTCTGAGAATCTGATGCGAGATTGGAGGAGGAAAGAAAGTCGCATTTTTGAACAGTATAACAATACTGTATAAGTCAGGGTCTGATTTTATGATCGATTTTTTGGGCTTCAAGACCCAACTTATATGCAAGTATATACAGTAATTACTTGACTAACTTAGTGAACTGCATTCTGCGCCATTTTTTTTCCTCTCTCTTTATGCATATTTTCTGGTCTTAAGTAACATAATTTCTTCCCAATGTATTTTAGAAACGGCTGGAATGACAAACAAAAATTGAACTTGAATTTGTTAACATCGGCATACTGAAATCAATCAACATTACAGATTCTGTGCTACTTACTCCTGACCTGCTTCTTCCTTTCTTCCTGTTGTTTTTTTTTCAGTTTTTGCTTTCAGACATATAAATCCTCTTCATGATTTATCAAAATGGGACTGATTACATTTAACGTTACTAAAAAAATAACGTTCATCCCAAACATTCCGCTCCCTGCCTCAGGAGGGTGGTTCCCGCAGATTTGTCGTTGCAATGAAAACCTATGTAAACGAATGCCTTGAGGGGCTGTCTCAAGGTTCGGGGCCCCAGGCAATTGTGTTCCTTGCCTGTCCTGTTGCTTTGTCTCTGGTTTCAGGTGGTATCCATTAACCCAATGGAGTTACATTTCTGACAAAAAATACATGGTTGCAGTGTGCAAACACTAAACACAAGTTTGAAACATCCTTGTCTTAGGGATCCTGATTTGCTGCTGATTATGTTGAAAAGAGGGGAAGGATAACATTTTTACATGATAAGTCTATCAATATACATTTCCTATTGTTGCCAGTACAGGCTGGTTGAAGCAGTTTAATTATGTGGGATGTGTTTTAGAGTATACACTGGACCCCGTGATATAAGGAGAATCAGATCTGAAAACGTGAGAAGAGATTTAATTTATATTCTAATGTAATCTCTACTAAATTTCTATATTCTTTTCTACACATTAAATCAATATTTTTACATACTCATGACAGGTTGAGAACTAGAACAGTTTGATGGACCATATAAAGTATTCAATAGGACAAAACAAGAAAAAAAAGCAATAATCCAAGACAGGCAACGCCAATTAAACTCTCATTTGGGTGTGAACAAGGACTCTGTTCTGTCAGATAAGGCTTCTGTGAGTATAATAATAGCATAATGCACAAACACGCATTCTGTAATTTTCTACATAAAACTTTGGCATATTGTTCTTATCTTGTTCAATACTTAGCATTTATGGTTTTTATTATTACATTTTTTTCCCACAGTGCTTCAAAATTTTTTCTTTTCATTGATGAATCCATACATTGCTTCAGTTTAATTGGGTATTTGTGCATTCTGATTGGTAATTTAAGAGCACCTTATTCACAGTTTTTTGAAACCTTGATGCCATTACTGTGGCTACAGGTTTATACTCCCTGCAAGCCAGAAAGAAAATGATAAGATGAAACAAGTCAGAAAATGTACACATTGTCTAAAATTCAGGCATATTTAGGGACTTAGCTAACTGTTTTGAAAGTTAGAACTTTTTTATTTTTTATTATTGTTATCAAATACAATGAGTTATATTCAAATTAGCAGTGATAATAGAATGTAATTACATTAGTGGGTTACACAAAATACATGTTTTGAATAGTATTTTATAATATAATGGAGTTAGAAACTGTGTCCAAATAGACATAGGCATAACTTACACAGACACCACATTGCAACATTAGATTGCATCCATTCATGTACTACTGCTAGTTATTAGTTTTAGTTTTATAGGGCCTATGGCTATTTCTAACTGATATTTCCTAATAATAAAACTTCTTAAAGAAGTATACCCAGTGAAGACTTCAAATCTTTGTTGAGGTCCACCCATGTAGACACAAGGGACTGATGTGGCAGCAGATTCCTAGCTGTGTATCATTCCATACTGGTATTTCAACAACTTGTACTTGGGATTTCTTTTGTCATTAGGAGTAGCTACCAGACGTGTAAAAGAGGAAATCACACAAGTTTTAATAACGATAAATTTGAAACAGTAAATTACAGTAATGTGATGTTGAGGATATATAGTGTGACAATGATGCTATACCAGCACTTAACCCAACACAGACAGATGCCAGAGGCACTCTGATCAAAGCACATGCTTTTACTTTACAGTTCACTCAGCACAACGCTTCATAAAAAGTCACAGTCCTTTTTTCTTCTTTTCCTTTTCCTTTTATCTTCTCTTCTGCCGCCTCCAATCCTCTCCCAGAAGCTCTGTCCTCTGCCTCCCGACTCTAGCTCCAGGTGCTCCCTGATGACCTTCCTGCAGCACTTCCTGGTGTGGCGGAAGTGCTGCAGTCCATGGCTCCAGAACCATCCAGGTGCTTCCTGGCGGTGGCCATGGACCCCCATGGGCTTGAGCTTCCAAACTCCATGGCCCCCATGCAATCCAGGAGGGCTGCCTTCTTGCATCCCGGGGAAGGAATTGCCCCTCTCCTGGTCCTTTGCTTCACCAGGCATCCCGGTGGGGCAAGGTCCTCGGTCGTCTGCCACAAAATAATATTGCTCTGTTTCAAGAGAGACAATTTTAAAAATTTAAAAACACAGCACTCACTATTCAAAATATCATAATGAAAACAGAACTTTTATGGCATGTTTCCATGAAGAACAAGCATACCAACTTTCCTCTAAATTGGTCCACTAAGACTGAAAGAGAAACATGACAACAAAAATGAGAGTTTTCAAATTGTATGTGAACATATCTGAAAAGGATGGAATAATATTGTAGTAAATCATGAAAAGTAATGTTTTTAAAAAACTGATCACTGTTGAGCTCCCATAGGTGTGCTTATGCATTTTTGATAGGAAAAAACTTAATAATTATTAAATTATTAAAATACTAATACAAATTTAACATATCTGTTTGTGTACATTAATTTTTAGCAAACAAGGTACAGTTTTACCCTAAAAATGTATACTAGGGACCATTCTAACACAACAAAATTGTCAGTGTTAAATTAACTCTTAAAGTGTCAAAGTAACTCTTAAAAGTATGTAAATGGAAAGGGTGGGCCCATATATTCACTTAAATTGTTGATTTAAATCCTTGTGATTTTACTGTAGCATATTTCAGGTGAACATGCACTCTACTACCATGATTACTATTTTCTGAAGCTGCATTTTCTGCTACATGGTATGTAGTGGAGTCCAATAATATGTAGGGATTAGCCCGTGCAAAAGTAGACACCCACACCTGGAACTAAAAGGCAATTTATTGTCATCAGTCACAGTGTTTTGGAATGGAGAGAAAATCCATCTGAGCACTGTGGAAAATTACAAAGACCACACCTGTTGAGGAGTCTGATATGTCCTTTTAGCTTTAAGATGTTAAAATGGATTTAAAAACAATAAGAAGCTAAGAATGTTAAAGAATGATGTTAAACTATAATTTTGTTTCTTTTAGTTCTTTTTTTTATAATTTGAACTTTTGTATATCTGTGGTATAATTGTAGCTGTGTTTGTTTGTTTTTGTCCAACATTATCAAAGTTCTGCAGCTTTTAGTTTACTGTACGTCATAGAACAGTTCAGGCAATGGTGTGATGCATTTTCAAATAAATCCACAATCCAAGTATCTTCGTTTTAAAAGTCTGAATAAAATTCAAAGCAAATAGTTCACACAAAAATCAGAAAAAATTATATTATAAAGAAAAGAAACATTCTTCTTTAAAGAAAGTTCTGTTCAAGGCTTATTAATCTTGTTTAATTTTTCTCTAAGTTTGGTGATGCAGTCATATTACGCTTATAAAGGTAAGCACAGTCAGAAAACTGTATGCCAATGCTATTTATAAACTAATCTAGCAGTCCATGCTAGAAGTGAGACTATTTCATAACTGGCTTAATTAGCAACCTGTTTTACAGATATTGCTAAGAAAGCTCAATTTCAGGTTAACTTACAGGGGGTTAAAGACTATACCATAATCATCATAATCATAATACAAGTAACTATGAGAAACCTATTCTCTGTTGAAATTAAAGAGACACATGTGAATTGAAAATTAACATTAACTTTCTAAGATTGGCTCTTGCAATTATCTCATCTAAACCATTCAGAAAGAAGAAGTGTTAAGTAGAGAGAAAGCAAAGAAGTGTCACTCCAAACACAGCACAATTGTATTTTAAGAAAAGACAAGTAATAATGGCCATTTTCTGGACGTTCCACATGTGTAAAAAGTGAGGCCATCGAACCACTGTATGCCATTGATTTGTATACATGTACTGATATTATTTGTTCAAATGACATTGAACAGAGAGGGGCTAGTGTTGTCCACCTTGCTTCTGACAAACTGCAAGCAGGAAGCAATGTCAATGTCAATGTCACTTTATTTATATAGCACATTTAAAACAACATAGTAATGCTGCGGCCAAAGTGCTTTACAATAATAGAATAAAAGAAAAAACAATAAACAATAAAACATAAATAGTAATAAAATATATAAACATAAAATAAGATAGATAATAAATAGGAATGATGTTATATGATCACAAAGAGGAAAACCATCAGTATTACTGAAGGTCGCTGAATGCAAGTGAAAAGAAGTGAGTTTTTAATCTTGTTTTGAACTGTTCAATTGTAGACGACTCCTTAATATGATGAGGTAGAGAGTTCCACAGGCGAGGGGCAGCAGCTGCAAAGGCCCTGTCCCCCTTGGTTTTACATTTGGTACGAGGGACAACAAGAGACAACTGACCAGAAGATCTAAGCACTCTAGATGGCTGGTGTAAAACACACAATTCAGATAAATAGGCAGGAGCGAGTCCATGTAACGATTTAAAAACTAGCAGCAAGATTTTAAAATCAATTCGAAAACTGACAGGCAGCCAGTGTAACGAAGCTAAAATAGGAGAAACAGAGTCATACTTCCTTGCCCCAACCAGAAGGCGAGCAGCAGCATTTTGGACCAGCTGTAACCTGTGTATCAGAGATTTGTTAATCCCAGAATACAGCGAATTGCAATAATCAAGGCGAGAAAAAATAAAAGCATGAGTAGCTTTCTCAAGATCTTTAGAAGATAAAAAAGGCTTTATCTTACCTAATAGACGAAGTTGGAAAAAGCAACTCTTGACAACAGAATTTACTTGTTTCTCAAAAGAGAGGTTGCTATCAAAGGTAACACCAAGATTGCGGACTTGAGGTTTGGAAAAGGCAGAGAAAGAGCCGAGAAGTCCAAGACCAATTTAGGCTTTAGCTGGTGGACCCACTATAAGCACCTCCGTTTTATTTTGATTTAGATCAAGAAAATTATTAGCCGTCCAGGATCTTAGTTCAGACAGACAGTTGTGGAGTTGATTTGTTGCAGAGTTGCAGACGGGAATATAAACCTGAGTATCATCAGCATAGCAGTGAAAAGAAATGTTAAATTTCCTAAAAATCGCTCCAATAGGGTGAAGGTATATAGAGAATAAAATAGGACCTAAAATGGATCCCTGAGGGACACCATATTTAAGAGGAACAGTAGATGAAAAAGAGGAATTTAAAGTCACTGAAAAGTGTCTATCAGTTAAATATGACCTGAAGAAGCAGCAGAAGCAAGAAGCAAGAAGAAGCAGCAGCTGAGGAAGGAAGAAGAACACAGTCACTAAGAAGACTCATGTAGTGAGACGTGTCAGCAGCAGCCACGTAACCTAAAAAGACAGAATCCCAACACAAGCATTGTCAGTAACAGCTGCTCAAACATCTAGGTTGTATGGTGTCACATCCATTTAGCTTCTGTTTTTGATACAATAAGAACATGTTCAAATGTTAAAGGAAATAAAAACAAAATAAAATACCTTAATCTGCCCCAACCACTTGCCTTGTTGCTCAGTCTTGCCGTCTATGGTTTAGAGAGTGAGGGAGAGGGGGACATTAAGCCGAAGTAGCAGTCAGCTCTGGGTGCAGCCAAACAGGAGTCCCAGATGTATGTTTTCTACCTCCCTGCCAGGTAATTGCATGTATAAGGGGACAAGAGTTGGAGAGGTGGATGCATCTGTGGGTCTAGACCAAGGATCTTCAACTCCAGTCCTGGAGCACTGTTTTGACTGCAGGTTTTCATTCTAGCCCTTTTTTGTAATTAGTGACCAGTTTGTGTTACTTATGAACTTCTTTTCTCTTAATTTTAATTAACTAATTTTTCAAGGTTCAATCCTCTGAAGTGTTTAATTTTTTTCTTAAATGGCACCCAAACAAAAATGAGATATGAAGTTATCCAACAGATGACCAGAAAAGTTAGTACTATTTTTTAGTTAGAAGTTGATTCTTCTTGTTAATTACAACCTTTATTTAATTCCATGACTTGTTGGTGCTGTCATTCTGCCACAGTGGACATTTCCAAAATTGTTGATTTTCTTTTTTCTAAAAACAATGTCAAAAAGTTTTCTGGGCCTGAGAAGATGAACATTACTTAGATCTTCACATTTCTTTAATTTCAAATATTGTATGATGGCCACAGATTCCTGGTCTTATGTTGGCTCATTTTGTATGCCGTTATTCTTTGGCTACTGATTAAAAAAAAAAAAGAAAACATGGGGTTTGGATCTTAAATAGCAAGTCCATTACAATTCAGACAAAAAAAGCCAATTAGCAGCAAAAACTGGACACTAATTAAGAAAAGGGTTAGAATGAAAAATTGCAGCCACGGTAGCACCCCAGGACCGAAGTTGGTGATGACAAAGGCAGTTAGGGTCATCCAAAACATTTTCACCATAAAGTAACACCTATGAATTGAAATGGGGTCCAAACAATATAAGGTAACATTATGAGCCCCTTTTCTGGTTACTATCAGCCCAAAAGCTGATTAATGTAAAATGCTAGAATATTCATGTTTGTATATATACAATAACACATTGAAAAAAGCCAATTTGGAAATTGTTAGATCATCCCAGTTTATGTTACCAAAAGAGATGACTTTGGGATTTTGCTGATAAATATTGTTATAGAGGTCTTAACTCAATATATTATTATTATTATTATAAATAAACTGCAACCTATTTGACCTTTCCTGATATTCATTTTATATATTTACATCTTTATTTAGAATGTGGCTTTTGAAATACTTTAAAAATTTTTTTTACAAAAAAAAGGTAATATTTTTATTTACCACTCTCTAAATTTGAAAAACACAAATGTAGAAAACAAACGTTAGTGAGAAAACAAGGCTCCTGTTGAACTCTAGAGTTTTATTGCATACCTGGATGATGTGCTCCAGCATGGAGAATTCACACTAATTTGTTTGCATCTTTTCACAACACTCCCTTACAGGACCTTTCACGGTAGCTATGTAGCTATGAGCAAGGTGAACAAACATAAATATTGGGAACTTAAGTTGAGCTGACACATACACGTCCGGATTCCATCTTTATAGTGGAACATGTGAATATTAAAACACTTAATGTTTCATTCCACACTTCTTATTTTAATACTGAAATAGCACCAAATATTGATTTTCATACTCTATTTATTTATCCAAAGGTGCTATGATCATTAATACCTCCCATCACAAGAATTGCATGGAAATAGCAATCTCAAGAAGCAAATGCATTTTCATAATTAAAGCAATTTAAGTACAGTCTTGCTTGTTAGGAATGAAAAAAAATCTTAATTTTAAAATAGACAAATACAAAGGAAGACAACATAAAAAAAATCAGTTTTCTCCACCACTTTTTCTGGTGTAAAATTTCTGTGAAAATGGACCAAAACTGATAAATTCTCATTTTTATTAATAGCTTGATGCTATACTTAAAGCTCACATATCTAAGCCTTAATATAAAAATTAAATGGGGTTCTGAATATTCATATTCACCAGTCATTTTAAAAAAGGAAAGAACACACAAAGATAAGTTATACATGAGAAATGATAAACAGATATGCAAGAATAGTATTAAAATAATTCATATAACTGTAGCCTTGATGAAGAGGGAATGAGCTGGAGAGATAATAGCAAGACTGAATAGCAGTTTATACAAATGTTAAGTTAAACTATAAACAACAGTGAGATCATGAAAGAAAAAACACAGACCTCAAAAAATTATCTCCAGGCAAACCAGCCGGGCAGCAGCCTGCACACCACTGAAGAATAGAAATGGCAAGTTTTTAACACTTGCTACATTTTCAGTGAATGATTCATAAGTGATATACTGTAGACTGATCTTCTTCATTAAGCCTTGGTTATGTTTCATCCAGCTGGTTGCATTTTCTCTTCAAAAAATCCTCACAAAAACACTCCCTTTTTCAAATATGATGTGTTGTTTATAACTGCTTATGGTTATCACAAAATCAGCTGTGGTGACGTCTTTGGAATATAGCATCAGGGCACATGTATCCAAACAACTTTCACATTGCCTTTTTTCCTCATTAAAATCTATGGATTCCCCAGATGCAAAAAACAACTAAAATAAAATATAAAACAAAGATAATAATCATTAATACATATGTATGCTTATGAGGAATACCAATGATGTAGCATTGTGAAACTACTGTATATGAGGGGTGTGCTTAGTCGTTCCTGGAGGGCCACAGTGGCTGCAGGTTTTTGTTCTAACCCAGTTGCTTAAAAAGAAGCACTTAAAGCTCAAGTAACACTTCTGCTTCATTTTATTTGTATTACTCGTAAAGACTGTGAACCCTTATTGCTTATTTTAGTCTTAAACAGCGGAATTTTGGTTTTTAATTGCTCCTTTATATATATATATATATATATAAAAGTTAATGTATGTATGTTCCAGCATCACTTCTGAATGTCTGGAGCAATTTTTATGAAACTTGGTGCACATGTTTTTCATTGGTCGACTAAAAATACTGTGGGTAACCCTAACCCACCCCCTTCTTGGTAGGATGGGGGGTGATCTTACTGTCTTGTATGCATGTTATCATCTAGTTGACACTCGGAAGGACCACCAGAGGGCAAACTGGAGGTGTCTGCTAGCATTCTTTATGTTTGAGCACCACTGCGCCCCTGTTGCTTTTGAAATTAAATAGAGTTAGCCGGATCCAAGCATCAACTGGATGATAACATACATACAAGACCAACAAGACAAGTACATTAGTGAGTCTTGATTGTTTGTTAATTTATTTTTATTTTTAAAGTTGTGTTTTTTTTATTATATTTTTCTCAAACAATTAAAAAAACACTTTATTTTTCTCCCTGGCAACACTGGGTATTTCAGCTAGTTAGCAATAAGATGCAAATGACGAATAAGAAACCAGCATTTCTCCATTTAACTTGTTTCCATTTACACCTTTTTGGCTTAATTAAATACTTGGAAGGAAAGTGAAGAGGAAAAAAAAGTGAAGGACTGAGAATTATTCAGCCATTTTAGACTTCAAATCATTTGAGTGATATCCTTAGAAAGGAAAAAAAGAAACAAATCTAGGAAATGAGAAAGACCTGACATGGCAGATTTAAAGCACTAACAAGCAATGACATTAAATTATTGGCAAGGATTGTTTTCTAATTAAGCAATTGGGTTGGAACAAAAACCTGCAGCCACTGCGGCCCTCCAGGACTGACTTTGCCCACCCCTGAACTATATTATACCACCATGTTTCAAAGCAATAAAAGTTGCAATTTTTGTATCTTAGAAATCTTGCTTGTAATATGCCTTGTATTTTCACCAAAAAGTGTTGTTTAATTAGAGGAGATCATCTTTGTATTAGGTACAGTACTGTGACATTTCTGACTCTTATAGGGAAACGAAAAAATAAGAACAGCTTTAGTGCTGAGTCAGCAACAATTTGAGGTTGTATTCCATTATTTAATTTTAAGGATAAACCTGCCACTGTCATATAATCACCATTCTAGTCTGGCAGAAGCAAACAGTCTTTCTAAGGATAGCAACCAACCTAAAACAGTAATAAAATGAGCAACTGTACATTGGGTCAATACTGGCAAGAAATGTTTAGTGCTACATTGATATTAGTATCCAGTTGCAGCTTGGATACGATAAGGAAAACAGGCGAGAGACCATAAAGAAATTAGCCTTCCTCATTACAGTGACTAAATGTCATGGGAGAGTTATCTGGCAGTTCTTCATAATCAATGGGACAAGGATAAAACAATGGCGTACCTGAATTTGGCACTGGAGGTAAGCGCAGTGAGCACATTGCTGGACAATTTTGACACTGCCAACGTATCTTCGATCCCTGGAACCACTGAAGATCCAGCAACATGTTCCCCTGGTAGCCCATAGGTATCTCTGAGGCCATTGTGTTTCCAGCTGATGACACAGTTACAGCTTCTACACCTGCTAGTGCCTCTGCACCTCCACGATCAGGTCCTTCAGGGAGTGCACAAATAAACAGATTTGGGGAATGTCAAAATTGTAAAAACACTGCCAAGATAGCTCCTTCACTGGGCAGGATGCAGGTAGATCATAATATTTTGTGTTCTTTGCTGTGACAAATGCATAGGTCTCAAGGCCCAAACTACTCAGTTGACTGCACCTCTTCAGTCCCTTCATGTAGGTGCCAAGTAGAGTTTCTGGTAATTTCTACATGCTCAAGGCTTTAGATTATTTTATGAAGTGGCAAGAGGTGTACCCATTCCCGGACATGAATGCGATCACATGCGCAAAAAGGCCCACCAAAGAATGCAGAGTGACCAGAGTTAGAACTTCAAGTCAGAACTGAAGAAGGAGTTACAGTATGTCAGCTCCTATGAATCCACAAGTCTCTGCTCAGATTGACAACCTTGTGGAGTAATTAAACAGAACCATGAGGAGCAAACTGTTCATCCTAACAATAGAGAATTATAAGGACAAGGAATAACATCTCCCTGCCACAGGTTTCACGTCCGCCTTGCTTATATTTGGCTGAGAACTGGATGCTAAGTGTGTAATGGTTGTCTGGAATATGTGTGTGTGTCACTGTGAGTTTGAACCTTTCCCCATTCCTGATAATGGTGGAATGTCTTAATTTGTAAGGCCGGCCACTGGTACATGGGGAGGAGAGCACCTGGCTTGGAAGGCCCAACAGACTGTACGGGGAGGAACCAATGTATGTAAATGGGTGGTGGGAAAAAGAAGAGAAGGAGCTCATGGCCAAGAGAGAAGAAGACGCCATAAAAGGAAAAGGCAAGAGAGAAAGAGATTGACACCACATGGAAAACATCAGGTGAACCCAGGTTCATTTCAGGACAAATTATTTTCCCTTTCTGGTGAAGGTATTCAGGAGAGGACCTGACGGGCCAGCACAAGGGACTGTTGATCTGTATGTTTCCTGGAACAGGCGGTATGGTTCGGTGCATCATTCCCCTACACAGACTGATATAGTCATCCCTAACAGAGAATATTTAAAGAACTACGAATACATACATTTTTTCTTTTTCTCTTTCTCAAATTTATGCATTAGTAGTATATGTGATTAAGTGTTTTGCGCCATGATTTGTGTGGGGTGGGAAACGCTGCAGCTAATAGATAATATGTATATAGGGGTTTTTGTTAAGTGTGTGTAATTTCTTCCAGTAATTGTTTTTATAACTTAACTCTGCATTCACTGGTGTGTTTCTGTACTTGGAGTGGTGTAATAGGAAAGTAGGGTTGGTTGCTCGAAGCCACAGATTTTTTTTTTCTTTCTTTGCTGCTGCTCTAGGACAGCAGCACATATTATAATCATGCCGGCTCAAGGAAGGGTATAACTGTAACCTTGGCATTTGGGACAACCCCCGAGTCTAACATCAGCAAACTTCAGGGCCACAGTATGTGCTGGTCAGAGCATCTGCTATCTCAGAACCATCAGAAGGATGTTATAAATTGGGAGAAGAGTGTGTACAACAGTGTCTGTAAAGGGCGCCAAGAGTAGTCCTCCTAAGGATATCCATCCATTATCCAACGCGCTATATCCTAACACAGGGGTCTGTGGAGCCAATCCCAGCCAACACAGGGTGTAAGGCAGGAAACAAACCCCGGGCAGGGCACACACACACACACGTTAGAATTGCCAATGCACCTAACCTGCATGTCTTTGGACTGTGGGAGGAAACTGGAGTACTCGGAGGAAACCCATGCAGACATGGGGAGAACATGCAAACTCCACGCAGGGAGGACCCGGGGAGCGAACCCGGGTCTCCGAACTGCGAGGCAGCAGCGCTACCCACTGTGTTGCCCCCTCTAAGGATAGCTAAATGATATTAAAGAACTATAAAATGAGGAAAAATTCATTGGATCAGCACCAGCCAGCACTGCACTATAGGTTATAGGTTTATATTTCAAAAAATTATAAATGACAGAATATATCAAATTTGTATGTTGCTGATTACATTTGTATTTTTTCAGTCTGATCACTGGATATTGTTCTTATTTCCAGTGTTTAACTCAAAACTGGTTCAATTATTTAAATCCCTCCATCTATTCATTTCATTTTCTGGGCTTTTGTACATCTATTTAATTTAAACCCCATTTATTTTCATTCTGGCTCACAGGAATATTAAGGTTATCCCAACACAATCATGAGTAACACAACAGCTGGTTCTGGGCAGGACACCACTCCATTGCAGGTTACGCACATGCACATGTCCACACTGGTAAAAGTCAGAGTTGTCAACTAAAGAAACAGAAGCAGCTACTTGCCAATGGGGAGAACATGCAAACATCGTCCAAATGGCATTTTGTTTTCAGAAAGTTAATAGCCAGCTGCTGTGAAAAACCACACTAAACAATGCATAGCATTATCCAGCACCAGTGCTACCAAGAGATTTTATCACTAGATTTAGGATTTTATTACTTTCAGTAAAAACAAAATAATACATTGACTATCAACAAATTGAATGGTTTTTACTGTTTGCTGGAGGCAGCAACACAGAGATAAAAGGACACTGATATATTTTTCATTTCCTCAATTGATATCCTTTCACTCAACTGCATCCCAAATCACATATAATACATACAGTATAATATTTCAAATGCAGCTAGCTCCTTAGAGTATGCAGTATGTATAAAAAACTACAAGTGTCTATCTGCATTGTACAATTTTACCCAACTCTAATAAGAAAAAAATATTTTAAAATTAGAACAATTGAACTTTATATTTAATTTCTCTGAAGTTAATTTGAGCATACCCAATGTACTTTTGTTGAAACCTGTTATATAAAAAAATATAAATGCTAGGCAGACTCCAGTAATCATGATTTCAGTTTAGTTCACTTCAACACAGATTCATATCAAATTTGTTTATTTCATAACTATGTCAAAGTATTGAAATCCCTTTTAAAATTGTCAAATTTTTATTGAACCTAGTGTGAGTGTGTATGTGAGTAATGTATGTGATGTAACTGTATGGCATCACATCTAGGAATTTTTCCTGCCTGTACCTGCTGTTGTTAGTATAGTCTCTGGTTCCCAAATGTTTATCTGTGTACAACATAAAGCAGTTTATATAAATAGTAATTATATATATTGTAATGACCAGAGATGCACAAGACAGAGGAATGGACAGCAGTATGCACACATCTGCTGGTAACTGGCTCTTAGAAGGACCATTGATTTCTTGTGTGGCCTGACCTGCTATCTGCTTCATTGGCCACTCCTCAGTGCTGCTCAGGTCTTCTGTGGTTCCGTGTTTTCTCAGCTGCTTTGTCCCTGTGCCCGCACATACATGTTGCCAGCCCTGCCTCACTTTCTTCAGTTCACCAACCCAAAGCCAGTGTTCACACCTTAAGGCAGCTACACACTCAAGCCCATGCAATTTAGAAGAAGGAAAACACATCTTAAGTGCTCCTAGAAGTGCTGTATTTGTGCAACTCCCACCATGCTCTCCAGAGCTGCTTTTAAGGGTTGGCTTCTCCAGGTAGTCCCCCTCAGGTCAGGACCAAGAAAAGTACACTAAAGATGATCTCTCATTACAAACAAAATGTGTATTTTTGACAGATGAACTTTGGGTTCTCACTTCATTGAAATTTTGCTAACATGTGAGACCATAACAAAGTCAGTATTGTTATTAAAGAACAAAATTAATTACTTTTTTGATATAAATCAATGTCATTCCACACAGGGCACAGCATCACTTATAAATCAGCTCAGACTGCTGGCACACTCCTAGTGACATGAGTCTGTAGAGTCAAAACATATGTTTTCGAGAAAGAAGCATGATCACTGCTGAAAAGTGAAAAATATGGTTAAATAAATCATATTACAGATGCAGCATGTTAACATATAACTTAATTGATAAAAGAACATTTTGAAACCAAAGAGTTGGACAGTACTTTTTTAAAAATACACACAATGCTGAAATAGTCCCAGAGTTTATACTAAACTCTCTCTCACCTGCCTGTGTTGTTTTAATGGAAACCCCCTTTTCTCCTATTTCTGTTTAACATTGCACATTGATTACCGCCACAGAACCATTGGCAGGCCTAATTTATTTATGAACTTGTCATTCTAAATCATTGATTAAGATGTCCTTCATTAAAGATTTAATTATACCTAAAGATAAAAGATTTGCTAATTATTGTCCTTTATCTAATTGAGGCTTTGTGCTACAGAAGAAAAGTTCAGAGGTTTCCAGACTGTTGCCCTTCACTACAGTGCTGTCCAAAATGAGAATTTAATTAGAAAGTGTGATAGAATTCATTTGACAGCTCTTCAGCTGTTTGAAGAAGTCATTTGAACAGTACAAATTGATAACTGTTCAATAGGTTAAGGCCTAGTCAAATCTTTTAACCTTTGTTGTCTTTCACTTTAACCGAAAACATAAGTAGTTTAGGATTTTGTTATTGCTGAAGTTGATAAATTAAAGCTAGACAGATAACTATGACAGTAATACAAATGATTAATAACAATTCCTGGGTCCTGTGGAGAAATCATAAAAAGTAACAAAATAGCTGTTTAATAGATCTAATTCTGCTTTGCATGGTTTGATGAAAAAATATAATAACTAATAATAGGTATACATTTACATGTGATCAAAATGAAAATCTTACATTACAATCTAAAGTTCATTATGTTTGTTAACATTTCTTTGTTCAAACCATTGTACACAACAGTTAACAGCTGTCACTGAGTGCCTGCTTATCTTTATGCATTTACCTAAAGTAATGATGCCACCACATGTCAATTCAGCATTGAAAATAAACATTATACAGGATGAATTAACATGTTGGTTAGGTTTAAATAGAGAGAAATAAAACAGCATGTGGTGTAAAATACATAACATTAAACTGATGAAGGAACAATATGGAGGTGTCATGATTAAAACACATATTATTGTTATGGTTTTGTCAGGGTTCCTACTCTAGCTGGTGTTCCAGTTCCTGCTTAATGTCTTTTCTGTAAATTTTTTATTCTTTTGTGTATTATTTAATATATACCTGTCTATACTTATTCTGTTATGGTCGCTGTCCTTTGTGGATGGTTTCTCGAGAGGTGGAGCCCCCTGTCCATCTCAGTCAAAAGATTGCCCTCATCCCTGTATAGGCAGGGGAAACATACAGTCCCTTGCGGTTCATTAAATATGCTTTTTTTGTATTTTGTTGATTCTCTGTATTTTCTGACCTCTATGCTCTGAGCTTGATAGACGTTTCCACTTGGGAGGCTTTTTGCTACAGTTTTAGGGTCTTGGTGCTTAGGAACTCTCATGTTCTTGAAAACACAAAGCTTGTTTGAACCATTTAATCAACCAGATTCATGGGCAGCGTACCTTCCTACATAAGATCTAATGAGCTAAACAAAACTCCATCAAGCCAAAAAATTAAATTAGCCTTAAAAACATGCAAAAAGTACCAGAGTGCAATGTGAAAATGGCACAAAAGAAGCAAAATACAAAACAAGCAAGATAATTTTTTAATCAACAAATTCCATTAATCTCTCTTTATAAGTTAACTAGAAGAAATGACAAGTAATCAGTCTCCTCAGACCTGTTTTTATAAGAAAGGAAGGTGTCAGAGACATCACACACCGATGCATATTGGAATGCCCACTGCATCATATGGCCTTCCTAACATTTTACATTACCATACTGGGGACATCTTGAATCCAGGAATGCAATTCGCAATCATCTAATAAAATATCAATAGAAATCCTGTCATGGTGCACTGAGGCATGCAAAATTATCTGTTAAATAAGACCACTGAAATTTTCCGCTTTCAGGTTTGTCTACCCTGTGGAGGCTTTGTGTTTATTGCTAGGCACCTAAAAGGTTTACTGTACTGGAATAAATGTCTATAATCTTTAGATGATGACATTGTTTCCTTGGTGTAAATGCATGAATTGATGATGTTGGATTTCTGCTGAGGAGCCAATTAATGTAATAGGTTGTCCTGTCAATTCTTAGCACAAGGCAGGAGCCAACACTAGATAGGATGTGAGTCCATAGTAGGATGAACTCAAAAGTATGCATTTCAAAGAACCACATTTTAGCCAGTGATTGAGAGTAACTTTTTGCCTGTGAAGGTAGCATAACAGCAGATGGCCTGATAACACTGATGTAGCACATTACCAGCTACATGAAATTAAAGGATTCCAATGGCAACAGGTGGACTATCCAGGCTGAAATCAAGGGGCATTTAAAAGAGATCTCTATTGTGACTGATACAGGCAGGACCACAGAGGGACTGAGTATGAAAGCTTGTCAAGCAATAAACAGAGAGGGGGTGATCGCAACAAGTGAACAGTTAATAAATGTTGTTGCTGTAGTATCTGGTGCTGGCATTTACAATGTGAATGTGAACCAATGTGAAGTAATTCTGAATCCAGCTGCCATTTTCCAGTGGTTGGTTGATTTATGTAGGCAGCACACAAAGGCAGGAGAAAAAGAAGCAGCAAAAAAATGAACCTTATTTCATGTCAAAGTTTTAATATGATAATAATAGTCGTACATATTACTAATTTTTTCTGCCCTTCTATGTTAATGGATTAAATTGTTTAATTTTGGTGATACTGTTGCTATTTGTCCAATTATTTCTGACACTATTCTACAACAATATATTAAATCAACTACATTAGTGAGGTGAAACAATAAATAAGGGAAAATTCTTGTCTTTAAAATTAAAAAAAAAGATGGGGTCAAAAATTCACTATCAAGTTAAGTTCAGATTCTGATTCTTTGATATTCAAAACTCTTAGAAAAGCCAATTTTAGCATGGTGCCTATATGTTTATCTGTGTGTGTCTGTGGAAATATATGTACGATGATAACCTTTGAAAAATAGACCTATTTTTCTCAATCAAGTTGCATAATGTTTGACTTGCTACAAGCTCCAGGCCAGTTGTCTTTGGTTCAGTTTGATCCAGCATCTCGATATTCTTCTTAAAGACTGTGACCTTTCCAATGATAACTGTCATAGATAGTTTCTTCATGTAACTGTGAGTTTTTGCAATAAAACTTTTTGCACAAGTAGTTTTTGAGTTTATTTATGTATACAGTACAGGCCAAAAGTTTGGACACACCTCCTCATTCAATGTGTTTTCTTTATTTTCATGACCATTTACAACACTCCATCACTCTCCTTCTTGGTCAAATAGCCCTTACACAGCCTGGAGGTGTGTTTGAGGTCATTGTCCTGTTGAAAAATAAATGATTGTCCAACTAACCTGACTTCTGCACAACACAACTGCTGGTCCCAACCCCATTGATAAAGCAAGAAATTCCACTAAATAACCCTGATAAGGCACACCTGTGAAGTGAAAACCATTTCAGGTGACTACCTGTTGAAGCTCATCGAGAGAATGCCAAGAGTGTGCAAAGCAGTAATCAGAGCAAAGGGTGGCTATTTTGAAGAAACTAGAATATAAAACATGTTTTCAGTTATTTTACCTTTTTTTGTTAAGTACATAACTCCACATGTGTTCATTCATAGTTTTGATGCCTTCAGTCATGAAAATAAAGAAAACACATTGAATGAGGAGGTGTGTCCAAACTTTTGGCCTGTACTGTACATGTACTCACACAGAGCCAAATGCACACTCACGCACACTTAAAACAATTCATAAGTGAAGATAGCTGACAGCTTGTCTGCCTATTAGCGTACATGCTGGATGATGAAGAGAAAGAGATTAATACACACAAACACCCCCCGAACCCCCTAGATTTGCAAAGGTCAACAGGCACAGAGGCATTAAGCCACCCCAGAACAATCCGTCTATCAGTGCAGCTTGTTTACTTCATTTAAACCAATGTTTAGTTTTTAAATTAAATTTTATTGATATTGCATCCTTCATTTAGTTTCCTGTTCATTTTACTCTATGTTTAATTGGTAGTATTACTTAGGTATTATACAGTATATGTACGTTATTGTATGTTATTGCACAGTACAATTGGTTGTATCGTATTGTAAAATCTTACATTGATTGATTTTCTGTAGTATCACCTAAGAGAAATTTACATGGAAATACTGTATGGACCATTCCATACCAACTTTTTATTTAGGGTTAATTCTGCAAAGAATAAACCAATATAGTAACTCTAAATGTACAAGGATGAAAATATAGGTGGTGTTTCTGACATAAATTTAACCTTTCAACATAAAAAGGTGTGCATGATAATCAACTTGAAATTGAACTTGTCTTCTTTCTCTAACATGAAAATGCAGGCTAAAAAAAACTACTTTTTTATTTATATCAGGCTGATTCATCTCTCCGAATACTTTACTGTCAGGTAGATGAAATTATTACTCCTCAGATAGTTTAATAAACTACCACAAAGATCATAATTAGAAACAGGGAGTTCAAACATATAACTCAAGACCTTAAATTACAGCACAGATGTCCAATTAAGTTTATGGTCAAGTTTAAGATTCTTATTTTGAGACAGTGTATATCATTAAAATGTTCACTGAGGGTCAGGATGACATGTTGCCTAACAGCAGTTGGATTCTGCAGGGCATAATTTTGTTTTCTGTTGTCCTTTGCTAACTAGACTTAACTTTTCACATGCACTTTTTGATCCTATAGAATTGTGTTTAGATGCTTTATTTTTTATATAAATGTAGATATTATTTGCCAATGTACATATTGCCTAGCATTTTTTTGTGTTGAGTATTGTGTTGTTTGCAACTATGCTGTGTTGGTATGTGCAGGTCTTTGGACAATTTCATAAAAGTGTGATATATAAAAATAAACTAAATTGAATTTAGTAAGACAAATTCAAAAAAGTAAAGAAAATTATTGTTTTTCATAGAATGATAATTGACACTTATATGAGACCACAAGAAACATCAGTGCAACATTGTGGGACCGATGTTTTGTTTTTAGATGACTCTATTCATGAAAAGTTGCCACAAGTTAAAATTTCTCTTAATTTTTGTACTTGTGAAACCTACTTTATGAGAAACTACACTCTTTTAGGATTATAATTTTAACATTTGAATATCTTTGTGTGAAGGTGCATCAGGAAGCTTTAAAGAATCTATTTCTGGTGGCTTACTGCAATACTAAATGTGCTTGTAAAATCACTTGTTCTGAAGGTTTACATGGTCATCCTGGTATTTTATGCCTCATTTATTTAAACTTCCATTTGCTAAAACAAAGTAACATTTGCTAAACTGCTTAATTCAGTCCTGGGTCACAGGGCATTTACTAATATAATTACATACTGTATATAGGTTTACAGGGTCATTATTATATTACTGCTGCTACTGCATTTTTATTGACAACATATTTCACAGGCACGGGCTTCCCAGAGATATTGTCTCTGATTGCAACCCACAATATGTATTCACCTTTTGAAGAGCCTTTTTATTTTCTGTAGCATTCTGTAACATTGTCAGCCTACCTATCACACAAAATATAACAAACCAGTGATATTACTAAGATATCATCCTCTGGTGGTGTAGGAGAAATTGTCTTTAAATTGTAACAATTCGTCCCGCACGCTGACATGAGACGATTGCTACCGCTAACCTGTCCTAAGTGGTGGCAGATGATAAAAGGATAGGCCAATATCATACCCCAATTAATCCCCCGTATAGCCCTTATTCTACACTGTTCAGTCACCCCTGATGCCGGCGCATTTATAGTCCACAAAAAAAAACTAATGGTCAATCTCTATAATCCCATGAGGAATATATTACATAAAAAAAAGAATATAATCCCTTGCATATGCCCCCCCAACCCTAAATAATCCTTATATGTGGCGCTACAAATATATATATATATATATATATATACTGTATATATACAATAACAATATTCCTTCCCCCAGTTCCCCTTTCAGAGATTATAAATAAATCCACAGTCCTGTCCCCTGATGCCGGCAGGTGAAACGAGGAGTTCTGTCAATTGCTGCCTCCTAGCAGCAATCAAATCTTTGCCACAAAAGATCAGTCTTGTGCCATGATACAGTATAGTAAGTCCATCGATATAGCTCACCCGAGTCCATAGGAAATAGCGGAACGTTCAATTCCCCGGTCAAAAAGAATTACTTCCACACCCCTGACAGGACTGTAGGAGCTCCTGGACTTCATCACATGGCCCATGCAGTGGCTGATCTGCTTTTTCAGATTTTCTTTCCCCCCATTCTTTTGTCTCTCCTCTCTTTAAACCATGCGCTTTATGCAAATCACTCCCCAAAAAAGAAAGGAAACTGGAAGTTCCACCTCTGGGACACCACTGTCAATCTCAGAATGTAAAAACGATCCCCACAACACCCGATTGACAGCAGAAAAACATATTATATTTATGCGGCAGTGCTACAAAATAACAATTGAGATTATCATCCTAATGTTTCAAAGATGGTTATCCTTTATTACAACAAGCCTGAGGGAGCCTTGCATAAGAAGAGCTCAGTTCACTATGATATGATTGTGATAGGTTGGGAGAGCACTTGGTTTATAAAGCTAGGATAATTTAGAGAGTACAGTGAATCAACATACAAATGAACAGTTTAATTCATAACACCCCCTATATTTTTTGTAGATCTAAAGGTCCCAAAATATTTACATAGATTAAAAGTCTTTGGCAAACATCTTATTCAACAGCAACTTCTTATATACAGTATGTGAGATGATCTCATCATAAATGTGCTGGAAACAGATGGTATGGAAAGTCTTAGCTTGACAGGAGAGACACTCAAAAACACTCACAAACTTACACAGAAACGTTTCTTTAACAGTGAACATTTAGATATGTAAGGAGGGTACCTAAATACCTATATAAGCTAAAGCATTATTACAGGTGTTTCATTTGGTGGGCACACAACAGTTTATGGGCACTGTACTGTACCTCTAAGGAACCATTAGAAAGGGTACAATCTGATCAATGTGTCAATGTTTTAAGTTGAATATAATAAGCAAACATTATCCATCCATCCATTATCCAACCCGCTATATCCTAACTACAGGGTCACAGGGGTCTGCTGGAGCCAATCCCAGCCAACACAGGGCGCAAGGCAGGAACAAATCCTGGGCAGGGCACCAGCCCACCACAGGACACACACAAACACACACACACACCAAGCACACACTAGGGACAATTTACAATCGCCAAAGAACCTAACCTGCATGTCTTTGGACTGTGGGAGGAAACCGGAGTACCCGGAGGAAACCCACGCAGACACGGGGAGAACATGCAAACTCCATGCAGGGAGGACCGCAAACATTATTTTACTGAATATTATGTTGAAGAATTGTATAGCAGCATAATTATTTAGACATTTCTAATATTGGAGAACTTACAGTTTAAGAGATTATTTCAGGCCTAGTGAACCTGCTGCCATTTAGTGTAAGTTCAAGACTCAACTGCTATGCCACATTTCCTATAACATATCTTTACAAGATCTATGCTTTTATGCCTGCAAAAGAAAACTTTAATGATGCCTTTAATGTTGTTTGTTGTATTTACCTTGATTTTATGTATCTACTCTTTGACTCAGTCTAATGTCTATATTGCTCAACAATCTTCTCAAATAAAATGCAATTAGCTTTATATTCTCTTCAGGTCTGAGATTATTCTATTTTTTGTTTTAAGAGCTAAGTCAATCCCTACTAGAGTATTCATGGATTCCTATAGTTTTTTGTTATTTGTTTTACTGGATTGTCTGGGTGAACCAGAGACAAAGACAAATGTAATTTTGTTTGTATAGCACATTTCATTAAAGAAGAAATTGAAATGTTTTTTTTCAAAAATATAAAGGACAATAAATGAACAGTATTAAAAAAATACTTTAAAAACTTTAAAAAAACTTTGAAGGTAAAAAAAAATCAATCAAAAATCAAGTTTTTAGTTTAGTTTTAGGCTCATGTATGTTTGTTCCATTTAAGTGCATTATAATATCTAAAAGCAGCTTTATCAAGTCTTGTTTTAATCCAGGGAACAATAAGGGAGCCTGGTAGGCCCGTAACACAAGAGTACATCTAAAATGTTTTAAACCAATTATTTAGTTGTAAATAAATAACAACATTTTAATCATCTGGAATGTTTATGATGTCATGCAGGTTTAGAGGCACTTTGCCCTTCTATTTCTTTTTATTTAATCAGAAATATTAGAGCAGAGGTCTCCAACTCCAGTCCTGGAGAACTACTGCGGCTGCAAGTTTTCATTCTAACTCTTTTCCTAATTAATGACAAGTTTTTTCTGTTAATTAACTATTTCCCTTTATTTTAATTGAATTTTCTTGAGACTATGATCACTGAATGAATTCTTTTTTTCCTTAAACGGCACCTAAACATAAATTTGATGTGAAGTGAGCCAACAGATGGCCAACTAAGTTGGGGCCTCAAACTCTAACCTTCATTCAGTTTCTCAATTTGAAGCCAATTCTCGATACTAATTAAACCGATTATTTAATTCAATGGTGCTCATTCTGCCATGGCAGACATTTCAAAAACTTTTGATTTTCTTTTTTAAGAGCACTGTCAAAATGTTTTGTGGACCTAAGCAGATCAACATTACTGAGGCCTTCACCTTTCTTTATATTTAGTTATTGTGTGATGGACGCAGGTTGTTGTTTATGTGTTGGTACATTTTGTGTCTTAATATTGTTTGGTTGCTAATTAAGGAAAAAAGAAATAATTAAGGGGTCTGAGTCTTAAGACATGCATCAATTAAAATTAAGTAATACTTCATTTACTGGCCAGTTTTTCCATCAGAACATTTAAAATACAGTGATCCCTCGCTATATTGCGCTTCGACTTTCGCGGCTTTACTCCGTCGCAGATTTTAAATGTAAGCATATCTAAATATATATCACGGATTTTTCGCTGGTTCGCGGATTTCTGCGGACAATGGGTCTTTTAATTTATGGTACATGCTTCCTCAGTTTGTTTGCCCAGTTGATTTCATACAAGGGACGCTATTGGCGGATGGCTTAGAAGCTACCCAATCAGAGCATGTATTACGTATTAAATAAAACTCCTCAATGATATACGATATGCTTCCCGCGCGGTGCTTGATTGTTTGCTTTTCTCTGTCTCTCACACTCTCTCTGCCTGACGGAGGGGGTGTGAGCAGAGGGGCTGTTTGCACAGAGGCTGTTTGCTTAGAGGATACGGACTTCACATTGCTCCCTTCTTTGCGGCCGGCCGCTTTATCGCGGTGCTTTGGCATACTTAAAAGACAAAAGGCATGTATTGATTTTTTGATTGTTTGCTTTTCTCTCTCGCGCGCGCTCTCTCTCTGACATTCTCTGCACCTGACACGCATTCCTTTGAAGAGAAGATATGTTTGCATTCTTTTAATTGTGAGAAAGAACTGTCATCTCTGTCTTGTCATGGAGCACAGTTTAAACTTTTGACTAAAGGGTGTTATTTCATGTCTAGAGGGCTCTAATAATGTTAACAGAGTGGGAGAGTTTATAAGGGCTTAAAATATATAAAAATAACCATACAAACATATGGTTTCTACTTCGCGGATTTTCACCTATCGCGGGGGGTTCTGGAACGCAACCCCCGTGATCGAGGAGGGATTACTGTAAGAACTACAATAGCTCTGCAAAAGAAACATTCCCAGACAAATTGTTACATTTTTAATAGTTATAATGTATGTATAAGTCCTTTCTTAAAATTATTTTGCCCATTGTACAGCTTCAGGCAACAGAGTAGAGAAAAAAGTGGCGGCACTTGAAGAACAGTTCGTCTGGTTCACGGTTTTTCAGTCAGCAGCCCGTGGAGCTACTTAAAGAGTACATCACAGCTACAGATAAATAAATATGTAATAAAAGTGTGCTTAACTGGCAAGGTGCATCTATTGTAACACAGAGTGAAGGGGACCGCTGTAAAGGGAGACTTACACTTATAGGGAGAAATGCAGTAGATGTATCAGTTTCCTATGAATTATTTATATATGTTTGTGTATGTGTGTCTGTGTGGGAACAAGGGAGGGAAGCCCAGTATCTCCCCTGGATGCTAGATGGCAGCCTCCCTGGGTTGCAGCTGTGCCTCGGATTCCCCCAGGGCTTCATGGGGGTTGGAGTTCTGTGCAACTCTGTGGAGTTCCGCAGGCACCGCCAGGGGGTGCTGCAGCAGGAGCTGCTGGCCCTTTTTGGGCACTAGTTTCACCTTACCCAGAAGTGCAGTCGGGAGCCAGTGACCACCACTCAGTGGCCAGAGTCGGGTGGAAGGAGGACAAAGTTTGCTAAAGAGGAGTGGTGGTGGAAGAAAGAAAAAGAGTGCTTGATGTGACTTTTATCCTGTGCTTGGGACTGTGTTGTGGCTGGAGGGATAACGGGGAAGACGTGCCCTCCAGTTGAAGAAAATAAAAGTCTTTTTATTTTATATGTGCCTCCGTGTCCATCTGTGTTGGGTCAGGCGCCTTTTTTTTTTACTATACAGTATAT
>JANRMT010062806.1:45525681-45559587 GCA_026402145.1 Polypterus bichir lapradei
TATATATATTTGCACTGCTCAAAAAATTAAGGGAACACTTAATCACACATTGGATCTTGATGAACAAAATCTTCAAGTCGAAAATCATTACTGAGTAAGACTGTGTAATTCGTTGAGATCAAAATGATGTAATACCATTTAATGGAAGCCAAGATCACCAACCCACTGAGGGCTTGAAACAACATCACACCAAAAATCAAAGTCAAAAATTTAAATCACAGGCTGGTCCAAATTGTATGAATTTCATCATGGCAACTCATAATGTGACTCAGTAGTGCCTATGGCCCCCACGTGCCTGTATGTGCTCCTGACAATGTCTGAGAATGCTACTGATGAGACAGCGGATGGAGATACCAGACATGCTCATCCTGGGGGATTTCCTACCAGACCTGTATCAGGGCATTAATGAGCTCCTGGGCAGTCTGTGGCACTACTTGGCGGTGTTGGGTGCACAGATATATTATGTCTCAGAGGTTCTCAGTTGGATTCAGGTCTGGGGAACATGTCAGTGTCTTTGTCATCCAGGAATTGGTTACACACTGTGTACCACATTAGGCCTGGCATTGTCTTGTACCAGGAAGAACCCAGGGCCTACTGCGCCAGCGCAAGGTCTGACAATGCATCTGAGGATTTCATCCTAGTACCTAACTGCAGTCAGGGTACCATTACCTAGCATGTGGAGGTCTTTGAGACCCTCCAAGGATATGTCTCACCAGAACATCAGTGACCCACCGTTAGACCGGTCATGCTGGATGATGTTGTAGACTGCATAATGTTCATCACTGCCTCTCCAGGCTCTTATCTGTGAAGAGAACGGGATGCCCATAGCGGAGCTGCTAATTGTGGCATTCTCGGGTGCATGCCAATTGAACTGCATGGTGGTGGACTGTGGGCACAGGTCACACTAGAGAACGTTGGGCCCTCATGGAGTCTGTTGTTATCAGTATGGTCAGAAACATGCACACCAGTAGCCCACTTGAGGTCATTTAGTAGGGCTCTGGCAGTGCTCTTTCTGTTCCTCCTCACACAAAGGAACTGATACTGATCCTGCTGCTGGGTCAATGCCTTTCTATGACCCTGTCCAGCTCTCTTCAGGTAATGGCCCATCTCTTGGTATCTCCTCCATGCTCTTGAGACTGTGCAGGGAGATACAGCAAACCTTCTTGCAATGGCATGTATGGATCTACCATGCTGGAGGAGCTGGACTACCTGTGCAACCTGATTCAGCTGCAGGTACCACCTCATGCTGCCAATAGTAATTAGGACTCTAGCAAAATGCAAAACTAGAGAAGAACAAGTCAGGAAGGATAAGGAGAGAGCAACTGTCTGTGGCCATCTTCTGCAAAACTATTCCCTTTATGGGGGTTGTCATGCTATTGCCTCTCCAGTGCACCTGTTGTCACTTTCATTTGCACCAAAGCAGGTGTCGTTAATTCATAATTGTTTATACTTAATTACTGGACAGACTGATATCTCTGAAGCTTAACTGAATTGGTGTTAGACTGTGCTGATTAACTGTTCCCCTTAATGTTTTGAGCAGTGTGTATAAATGATTGGAATGTATTTTATCTATGTGTTTATTTTTTGCATTGTGTTTAGCATTTTGTATATGCATAATTTCCATTACATTGTACCCATTATAGCAGAAGAAGTATGGTTTCCATTGCAAAGATAAAAAATATTTTTTGTTATCCATCTATTCACTTCATGCATTATTTAGCACAAATTTTGCAGTGTGACCATGTCTTTCAGTTCCACTATATTACAATATGACATGTTTTTTCAAGTTTCAGTTTCATTAATAAGACTACAGATAAGTCGTTAAGACTTTAAGAGTGGGTGTTACAAAAGGCTGGAGGCTTAGCTGTTTTTTAAGTATCCTGTTTTGCTTCTGGCGCTTCATGAACCTTCACCCCAGGTTTGAATTCTATAGTGTTATCAGTCAGGCTTCACTACTAATATAAAAGAAAAATCCTGTATGCAAAATATTGTTTTTGATTTACTTGGCCTTAGAAACATTTTTTCTGGTTTACACCTGCTCACTAAATGTCTCTTACTGTCAGTGACACTCATATGCTTCCAAAAATGTTGTTAATAGTATTCATAATTTAGAGAGAAATAAAGAGCAGAATTTTGTATTGTTGATATTAAATGCTAAGTACATTTTTGATTTTGGACATCTAATTTTTTTATATAGTTACACATATTTGTAATAGAAAAAAACTGCATGATTACTACCTTTTTTATTACATTTCCTGATTTTGCAAGCTGCTTAGACCCCAATCAAAGTTGCTTATAACTTTTTAGTTTTAAATGGTCATTTGAACATTCATTTCGAAAAGAGCTCTAAATGACTAGCATTGTCTGAAGCCAACTATAAGTATAAACAGCACTGAAATAAATGTAGAATCACATGTCCATCCATCATTCTTTACAAATGAATTTTGACACTCATCAGGAAACAACGTTCAGCTGTCTTAATGCCAGTGCACGTTTAGACATCCTTATTTAGTTATACACTCAGAGTAGGGCTGGAATCAGGGAACTGTGGCATAAAAAGATTAGCCACTAATCGTTGCTTCCCCCTAGAGTGACCCTGACATCTTAGCAGGCCTCATTTTGACTATGTGCTCATGATCTGAAGTGTTATGTGTAATGATTAATGATTGAGCTGAAATCCTAGCTGCAGATTTAACCCAGGTGTTATAAGCCTGCCCTTTGGAGTGAATTTCTGTGCCTCATAAAATGTCATCATGAACATGAAATCCTTTGACAATGTATGTATAAAGTATGCATATGGTAAATGCTGGTTTATTTACTTTTTTTCCTGACTGCTTAGAGCTAAGAAAACACTGCATCTTCAAGAGCAGATCATAGTAAGACTCCTGCATAGCTATTTAAAGTACAGATGAACAAGGAGACAGCATGATAGTCCTGAGTGTTATGCAATATAACTGGCACAAAAATGTGCTAAATTCTTTCCTGTAGAGCTGTGAGATTTTAATTAATTTTGTTGAGTGTTCCTCTATTACTCGTCATCTGGAAAACAGATGGGAACTCTTTCAAGTACTGACAATAGAAATTAAACATAAATCTTAAGAAAAAAATGGCAAAGATTTCCTACTATTTCGGCTTTCACATGTTAACCCAGTTTTCACTATTACCTAAATCATATTTTGTAATCTTTATAAAACATTCAATATAAATAAAATAATTATATCTTTGACTTTCCATTAATATACAGATGTTTTCAAAGTACAATCATCCAGTCTGGCTAAGGTACCTATTTCCATTCACTGCAACAATCCTCACAACAGCCTTTATTAACTAATGCTTCTTTGCAAGCTAAATATTAAATCATAGGGATCTGGCCTTCTTTATAGAGGGAATGATCATGGATACATAACACATGGAAAGTTAACATGGTATCAGTTAATTCAATTCAAACTAAACAGGAATTTGTTAGAATAAGAGGCAGAGAATGAAACCAACCTTTAAAAAAGAAAAAATGAATGCTTGAGTCAAATAATAGTAAATAGCATTATACTTTTCTGGTTCTGCTTCTCTCCTTCTCCTAGGACCTCAATAAGCCATGACCCCTTATTCTATAAGCCATTTGTTCCTTCCTGCAGCCCTTTTGACCCTCTTGGCCACCCATCATTACATACTGCATTCATATGCATATCTAAATATGTATATGTATATGTGTATAGGTATATGTGCATGGTATTTGTATTTTCATTGGAATGTATTTTTTTTTATTCATTTTAACTATATTATACAGTAGCTGCAAACATGCAAAGAGCTTCTAGATGAAAAAAGTTGCTTTGGATAAAAGCATCTGTTAAGCAAAAAAATGTAAATGAGTAGAGTAAGAATATATTGAGTAAAATAGTTTATTTTTACAAATGTTTTATGTTTTAAGGTATGTTTAAAGTCCTATGCTACAGTGTGCAAATGTTTTAATCAAATATACAATGGCATACCTTTAAAGTCATTGTCAAATGAAGGCCACTAGACAACTAAAAGTGAAATGAATACCAGTTGGCTTCAGTCCAGTTCCTAATTGATAAAAGTTCACAACCTTAAATCTTCATCACCAGAGGCATCTAATTTGGCAACCTATCTTTGTGAAGGCAAAAGAACAGTCAGTATCTGAAATGAGAATGTGAATATAATACACTGGGAAGGTTGTTTTCAAAAGGTTAAGAGTAAGCCAACTTCTCAGGACACTGAGTACTAGGTCTGCACCATGACAGCTTACTGTTTATCCTCGACAGCCTTTTTGTCTCAGGTGACATTATTCAATCACTAAACACATCTCTCAAAATGCTTTTATGATAGAATTCCATATGCAGAAACAGGTACACTGTATGTGGTACACTACCGGTCAAAAGTTTTAGAACACCACAATTTTTCTTCAAATTTAATCAGTTGGAATGCAAAGAATGACTTTAAATGGTGAAAAGGTAAGCAATAAACTGCCAGAGGTTTAAATTTAAAGTCTAGGTTAGCAAAAACTGAAAAAAGAAAAAATCTGAATATTACGAATGGGCCTTCTTCAGGGAACAGCTAATAGGTTACAACCTGCCGATGTTCTGCAGTTAAAATAAATTAAGCATTGCAAGTTGAAGCAAACAGTTTGCACATGTGTCCCAACTTTCTGCTGATTACTTAAACACTCTTTGTCTGTCTTAAAGCAGAGTTGGAACAGACTGTGTAACTACACCCTCTGAAGTACTACTTGGCCAATATTCCAGTGATAATGACAAGAAAATAGCAATTAACAAATGAACTGAGACAGAGCATTATTATGCTTAGAAGTGTAGGCCTCTCGTTTAGGGAAATTGCAAAAAAAATTAAAGTGTCAGTGAGTACAGTGTCCTACACAATCCAAAAGCAATTGGAAACTGGAATAAACTTTGATAGGATGAGATCGGGCAGAACCAAAATCACAACCCAAACAGAAGACAAGTTTCTGAGGATCACCAGCTTGCATGGTATGCGCCTCAGAAAGCAAATAAAAAAAGTAATATAGTGTAATTTGACCTAGTAACTTTAAGTAACAAATCCCAGATCAGTCCTTGACTCTGATTTGTTATGTGTAAGCAGTTCTCTTGACCTGCCTTTGCTAATTCTTAAAAAAATATATGTGCACTATGGTTCTATGCATCACTACAAAAACATGAGATAAAAACTGTTAAGTCTGTTTATTGGTATTATGAGCTGAATGAGGCGCCTTAAAGCTCCTGGGTTTCAAAAATCAATCTCTTTATTTTATGCATAGAGTTTGAAATTTCTCCTTCTTGATTGCAGAGTTTAATTCTAGTACTTGGGTTTGCTCCCAAATTGAAAAGATGTACAGGCTAGACTGAGGTGAGGCTCTCAATTGACCATGTTTGAGTGAATATACAATAGATATGTGAGAAAGGATGCCGTAATGATCACCTAGGAAGAAACAGGTGCTCAGAGATGTTTCTTTTTTATTTGCAATAATAGAACAACTAGGAGATGAAAGGAGCTAAAGGGAGTCAGTAGAGTGGTGGGTATACACCAAGTTAAAGTCAAAACCAAAAAGCTGTTTACAGCCAATCAAAAAAAAATTGTAATCAAAGAAACACAGAAGTCCTTTAATAAATCCCTGCACTCACAACATTAGTCATTAGTGCTGTTGTCTTAGATTTAGCACTTAGATAACAAACTGCTGGGCACTGAAGTGAAGAGTGTTGACAGGGTGATGAAATATTGCCTTCTGTGTCACGTGACTGGCAGCAGTCGTAGCAACTGTAAACAACATGCAGCCAATGACACAAAATGGCGTTTCCAACCCGAGAATCAAACAAAATGTAAAAATTCCAAAATTGCCATGAATGTTGATTCATAACACATGTGTGAGTATGAGTGTGTCCAGTAACTTGTACATTTACCAGTGTTGATTTATGCCTTGCACTCCAGTGATGCGAGGATAAGGTCAGACTCCTGCAACCCTGTAGAAATAAGCTGATTGTGAAGCATGAATAAATAAATCCTTTTATTTTGAGGCATCAGAGACTTTAGATCTCATTCATATCTTCAGTAGTTTTAGTTTTATTAGAAATGAAGTTGCTGTATATTGCAAATATCTTCTTAGAAGTTGAGAAAAACACTGCATTAATGAAAATGTTGAGCAATGAGTGGAACAGTTGTTCTGTAGAAATTCTTGCTCTCACTTTCAAACTTAAGGGCTAGACAGTCTTGCACTGAATGGCTGACACAGGGAAATTGTAGGGGCTATTACACCATATCTAGGATGCTACATTTCATTTTAATATTTGCTTAATATATTAATGCATTGTCAAGCTGGCTTTATGAATGTTTCCCAGAGGCAACCATTCCTAGCTCTATTTGAGGCAGACTGGCATGATACTATTAGCTGGAATTACCAGGCAAATGTATTTAGAAAAAAAAAGGTGTTTCAATCTTTTAATGCACTTTTATTAAAGCAGTGCTTTTTCAGCCATTTGCAGTAAGTGGTTTAATCTCTTTCTCCACGATTGATGTATTGTGGGCTGTGAAACAGCAATCACATTTAATAATGTTAATGTTTTTATTCCTTCATTAAATCAGCGTCATCTTCCTCATCTCTATTGCTTGTTGATCTTCTTTCACAATATCCCAATGCTGAAGAGTTAGAATTAAATTGTATGTGTGTGAGAGAAAGAGACTTCTGTTTTTTCAGGAGCATATGCTATCACTTAATGTTCCCTGGAAAAAGAAGATTAAAGTTCAGTAAGTGAAACCCTCATTAGATAATTAACAATTTTGTCATATTACTTCTCCCTTCAAGCGTGCTTAATTACGTGTCTTTGGTAATGGCAATATTCAGGTGCTTTTTTTATGCTGCAGATCTAACATCGACTCTACAAGAAAATGCTCAGTAATGTAAGTTGTTTGAGCTCTGTAGAATGTGAATGAGTCTCATCATGACAGCTGCTGTATAAACAGTGACTTTTTAAAAAATTATTTAAAATAATTTAATAGGGAAAACTAAAGGGTTTGTTTCAACAATAAAGAGGTCTGTTGGAATGAAAATACCCACTAATGTACGTTTACCAGGATGAAGGAAATTGAGCTATAATAATGTAGACTTGTTATGAAGCTTTTTTCCTTTCATTTTTAATGATACAAGTACAACAATATTACAAATGTAAACCATTGGTTAGCATTACATTGAAATACTGTCGAGACCCAGAAGGTCAGCATTAGCATAATAGTAACCCAATCAATCAAATTATACAATCATTTTTATTCATTTATTCAAGCTTTTTCCTTTTTATACCTTCAAACCTGTGAAAACATATCCTTTACCACATGGCTCTCTGTACATTTGTGGCAGGAGCCAAAATAAAGGTTGGTGTTGAGTTAAAAAGGTGTTGGTGCTCATTAACCTGTCACTCACAGAGGAATCTATCACTCCAGCTCCAAATTAAACACATTCACCATTTTCATCTTAAATGCACTGCGCTGGAGTTTTCCAGGATGATGTTTTACTGTAGAATACATTTAATGGGGCTTTAGTAAAGTTTTCTTTTAATAGACATAACACTGTACTCACAGGTGACAGTGACAGAATTCAATATCTATTTTCTACCAAATGCTATTAGCAGATTTTCTTTTGACCGAAATCTAAAACCCTTCTGATGATTGATTGAATTTTTTTTCTGATCTGATGTTTAAGATATTGAATGCATAAAAGGTTTAATCATGTGTAAAACAGTAACAATCAGTAAAACTGTACAGATAGCCCCTTTCCTTCCATTACTCACCAGCATACACCTGTTAATTTTAGCCAATGTAACTACCAAGGTAAAAGTGGCAACAAGCATACTTGAGAAACTCAAATATAGAGAATAAAATGCAAACAGAGAAATAGTAAGAGAGGAAAAAAGTAGTAAATGTAGACATTCACCTGTCTCGATAAGAACTATGTCCTTCAGAGGTGCAGAATATTATATCAGAGGAATTTATTACTGAAACGCCTTACCTCACCCAGTGCTGTCACTGGTATGCTGGTGGTATGGCTGGAGGCTTTGTTAATGTGAATTGCAGAAGGTTAAGGGTGTCAGCTAAAAGAAAAATTGGAGGTAATAAGGGGATCTTTAAACTGACTACATAGGACAGACAGCATTCAAAAACCTCAGAATCACTGTACCATTGAGCAAGTTCTTTATTGATTACCCACATACTTCACTGGGTACCCCCTACTTCCAAAGTGATTGCTCACTCAGCAACAGTATCATAAGTGCAGATAATAATTAAGACATAGAGATATGTACAAAATTATCACCTTTGTGTGCTAATTAGAAGAAAGTGAACAAAAATAAAGATTTAGACTTGAATGTGAGAGCATAAACCCCACTGGCCTATTCATGACAACGTCGTCACTCAAAAATCAGGCAAAGCTGGTTCTGTGTTCAAAAACCAGCCACTGAATAATTGAGCTTATTGAGTCTGACAGAACCTGTGCAAAGCAACAGTCTGGACAACTGGATCAAATGGCGGAGCTTAGAGGTGCATATCAGAATGTAACATATCTTTGACCTTGTCATAAGCAAGGTATTCAGTGAACGATTCGACCAGATTTTACCAGGTTGGATGGAGTGAATCAAGCAACACAAACACTGGAGGAATAAAAAAAATTCTATTATGATAAATTCTAGATTTATGCCATCTCATACTAGTTGGAGGGTCATTTTAGGGTGAAAATCTGATGAGTTCTTGGATCCATTCTGCTATGGTGGAAGCAGTGCATTGACAAGAAGTGTGGTTTCATGGCATACATTGGGTCCCCTGATGAAATTAAAGTAATATTTAAATTGCATTTCAGATATTAATATTTAATATTTAGGTGCATCCCATCATATTAGGGATTTGACTCTTTTAACAGGAAGATATTGTTTGCCATGAAGCTAAGAAACTCCTTTGATGATTATGGGTTCAAGACAAATAATTCAGTTTATCGCACAGCCTCTCCTACCTTGTCATCAGATGTCATTTGAATCGAGGATCTGAGGAATAAAATGCAACCAAGCTATTGTGAGTAGAAATCCTCTCTTAACTAAGTTGTTTCAAATTTTGGAGACATTGCAGTTGACATAGCACAGCATCACTGTAATGTTTTTTCATTACCTTCATCTATGGATGTTTGGACAGTTTCAGACAGTTCTGAGGCAAATGGGGGCTAACACAGCATTGGGTAGATGTACATAATAAAGCATAATTATTCATTATATTTTTCAGCTCTCATCTCTTTTCATAAATGAATGTTAATAATATTGATTCCACAAATACGATCTACTGGACTTCCCAAAAATCTCCTTATCTTTTGTTATTTTGAAGGAAGAGAAATCGCACAAATTGAGTTAGAATGAATCTCATAGAAGAGGAATTTTGGATATCCAGAATGGTAGTGTATTGTTCTTCCAGGTATTGTATGTTCCAGACTTACAGTACAACTAAGATACATCTTGAAAAAACAGCCCTGATTTTTCTTTGAACTCTTTGTTATTCATCTTAAAAGTAAACATTCAAAAACCTCAGAACCACTGTATCATTGAGCAGGCCCTGCAACTTTTTACAGTATATATAATTCATGTATCCAGTCTCCCTACCTGTTTTTGACAGTGACAGTGACAGAGAAATATGATTCTTCTTTTTCTTTCAGCTGCTCCTGCTAGGGGTTGCCACAGCGGATCATCTTTCTCCATATCTTTCTGTCTTCTACATCTTGTTCTGTTACATCCATTACCTGCATATCCTCTCTCACCACATCCATAAACCTTTGCTTAGGCCTTCCTCTTTTTCTCTTACCTGCCAGCTCTATCCTTAGCATCCTTTTCCCAATATACTCAGCATCTCTCCTCTGCACATGTCCAAACCAATGCAATCTCACCTCTCTTACTTTGTCTCCCAACCGTCCAACTTGAGCTGACCTTCTAATGTACTCATTTCTAATCCTGTCCATCCTTGTCATACCCAATGTAAATCTAAGCATCTTTAACTCTGCCACCTCCAGCTCTGTCTCCTGCTTTCTGGTCAGTGCCACCGTCTCCAACCCATATAACATAGCTGGTCTCACTACTGTCCTGTAGACCTTCCCTTTCACTCTTGCTGATAACTGTCTGTCACAAATCGCTCCTGACATTCTTCTCCACCCATTCCACTCTGCCTGCACTCTCTTTTTCACTTCTCTTCCGCAATCCCCATTACTCTGTACTGTTGATCCCAAGTATTTAAACTCATCCACCTTCGCCAACTCTACTCCCTGCATCCTCACCATTCCACTGACCTCCCTCTTATTCACACACATGAATTTTGTCTTGTTCCTACTAACCCTCATTCCTCTCCTCTCTAGAGCAAACCTCCAACTCTCCAGGGTCTTCTCAACTTGCTACCTACTATCACTACAGATCACAATGTCATCAGCAAACATCATAGTCCATGGGGACTCCTGTCTAATCTCGTCTGTCAACCTGTCCATCACTTCTGCAAATAAGAAAGGGCTCAGAGCCGATCCCTGATGTAATCCCACCTCCACCTTGAATGCATCCGTCACTCCTACTGCAGACCTTACCACTGTCACACTTCCCTCGTGCATATCCTGTACAACTCTTACGTATTTCTCTGCCACTTCCGACTTCCTCATACAATACCACAGCTCCTCTTGAGGCACCCTGTCATATGCTTTCTCCATGTCCACAAAGACGCAATGCAACTCCTTGTGGTCTTCTCTAAACATCTCCATCAACATCCTCAGAACAAACATTGCATCTGTGGTGCTCTTTCTTAGCATGAAACCATACTGCTGCTCACTAATCATCACCTCACTTCTTAACCTAGCTTCAATATGTGGACAACAGAGAAATATGATTTTAAGCTGCAGAAATTCTTTTCTGGACCTTCCTTTAGGTCTGGCACCCTGTCCAGGGTTTGTTCCTACTTGGCTCCCTATACAGCTGGGATAGGCTCCATCAGCCCTCCGCAACCCTGTTCAGGTTAGAAAATGATGGACTGACTTCCTTTAGGTGATACATTTTACAGTTTTTAACCTTTTACATTTTTCCTTGAATTTCTGTATAACTTTTTCCCCCTTACCTTTGCATGACTAAGATGAGTATAGCTTTTCCAGGCTGTTCACATTTTCTTTATTGTTAAAGTTTTCCATTATAACATTTTTATTTTACTTCTCTTTATACTTTTTAAAAGTAGCCTGATGTATCTAAAGTGTATCCCTTATTATTTTCAGGTTTACATGAACTTGAAACAATGTCATAGACTACTGTTTTTCAATCAGTGTGAGAGCTACCGAGGTGTGCCATGGAAATAATAGTGTAGCGCACTTTGGACTGAATCTGAGAGGGACAAGCTCTGCAGGAGGTCGATACCTGTCTGAGGAGGGCAGGACTAACTGGAGAAACTACCATAAAAGCAGCTCCACAATCACTTGTTGCAGACAGAGCATTTAGAACACTTCAGACGTGTCTCCTGGCTGCTAGGACCCATCTGCCTGGTTGTGTGATTGCCAGTGGATAGTGGGCATCCTGTACAAATTGCCTCTGAAGCAGAGAGTGGTGGGATAAGGGACAAAGCACCTGGGAGATGTTCTGTAAGAGCTGTGTCTGTGAACACTGATCTTGGACTTGCTTTTCACTGCTTCTCTAGTAACCTTAGGGCATTTTAGCACGTGTATGAGATACAATGAGATTGTAGTTAGTAAAATAGTGGTGTGCCTTGGGATGTTTTTGGTTACAGAAAGTGTGCTACCACAGAAAAAGTTTGGGAAACAACTGTGATAGACAAATGCACATAGCCCTGCAAATTCTTATGTAGAATATATGCATCCAGTTTCACTACCTGTTTTTGTCTTGGAAGAGGTAAGGGAAACTAGAGCACATCCCAACAGATGGCACAAAGCAGGAACCATCTCCAAATGGGACTCCAGTCCTTTTGAGACTTAATATAGTACAACTGTTGCCAACTATTCTAGGAACTAAAATATGTTTCTTTAAATTCCTTTATGCATAAATAGTTGATCTGTTTTTGGAAACCATTTATATTTGGTCAGTACCTATTGAGTACCAGAGTCGCAGCAACATGCAGAAACCCTTTTTAATGGCATACTAGTCCATTACAGGTGCAAAGACCTATTCAACTGATAAAATGCAGAGGACCCTAACATCTAGATGGCCTACAGAAGCAAACAGCAATCTAATTTAATTAAAAGTAAATCAAGTAAAATCCTAAAATTGAACACAAAGTTGAGTTACTTCCCTATTACCCCATTATAAATTAAAACTATAATATTCATCAATTTAAACTGCTTTTTATTACATTATGTGAGGAGGGGTAACACCAAGCACAAAGCAAGATGTCAACAAAGTGGTTGGCCAGTCTATTGTGGAATACCCACACTTGGATGAGGATGATTAGGCACTGCCACGGAACCAAACGTAGTAAAGAAACTGTACTACACGAGTTTTCACTTGCCCAAATCGTGTGACTTAATAATTGGCAAGGAATAACATTTGCAGTCCCACCATCTTCTGTTGTGTTATCTACATTGCGTACCATCACAGTACATATGCTTACGGGGTTATAGGAAAACAAAAAGTGTGCTTAGATTTTTTTGAAAATTTAATTTTGCAAGCCTAATGGTGAGCTATAAGGAAATGTTGGCCTATTTAAACTTTGCTATGGAACAAACACAAATCTGAACCCATATGTTCAGCAGCAGAAACTTTAATTAGCTTAAATTTCAAACCTGGATTCCTGCACAGTCTCTCCCTGGCACATGTATTTTAAGCTAGATGTAAAAACACAGCCTGAATAAATTTAGCTGTGACATACGAGCCTCTTGACAGATTGTGACACACTAGAAAACAGGTCTTGTCCACAAAACAGTTAATAACTGCCACTCAGAAATCTCCCCTTGGAAGTAACAGCAGAAGAGTGGCCCTGATTCTGCTAAATGCTTAATCCAGTAAGTAATTGATACAAAGAGCCTAGGCATGTTTGTCCATGTAATTAAAGAAGTTGGGTGGATTCCTCACCAAGAGCCACTAAGTAACTGCTGTAGGTACTCTCATGCAATATGGTTATAAGTAGGCCCGATGACCCTCTCACAGCTTTCAGGCACCTGTTTCTGAGACAAGTGTTAGCACCTAGCAATGTGGGGAATTTACAATGAGGAATGCGGAGTTCAAAAAAATGGACGCGAAGACAGGAAGTGCCAAAATATTAAAGAATGGGAAAATACTTCAGCAGCAGCTGAGCACATTTTCAGATCTCTTTTCTTGGGAGTTGTTTTTGGGAGCTTTCACTTCATAAGCCTTCATAAGCCTTCATAATACTTTACTTGGATAGTAAAGTCATCTCCCAGAGGAACACTTGACCACTTTATTGATACCAACAGTAATCTATCCAGTGTGCTGCTAAAGACAATTAGAGTTAGAGTTCAGCTTTGACGAGTTGCAAAAAAGGATAAACCAACAGCATGATCAGCTTTCCCCTTTTAGGGTCACACAGTGTGTGTCAGTGACTGATTGGGAATTTGAACTTGAATCCATATAAGTGCACATTAATTTAACACTCAACACTTCAATGATGTGATGAAGTTGCTGTGAGTTAGAATCTGTATGAGTGTGTTTGCTTTTGCAGTGTTCCTCTATTAAATGTTTTATTTTAAGTTAATCAGATTATGCTACCTAAAGCTATCAAGTGAATGTGTTACTATTTCATAAATAAGCAAATCTAATAGTGATGTAAAATTGCTGGTAGTTAGTTAATTTAAAGCACAACAATTTGTTTAGTTTGAATGTCTGTATTTTGAGGTGTGACTGGAGTACTACAGTCTTCAGTAATGTAAGCCTGGAGGTGATTCTTAATGCAATGCTTATGTTTTAGCTGTCTCTCTACTGCCATCTAGTGCTTTTTTAAATATACAACATGCTGAAAAAACGGTTTTCTTCCACACTTTTTTGCAAGCTTTGCAATTACTTTATTTTGAAAATCTTTACTAGTACATATGTTTTCGGTGTAAGGCAATGCCTTAAAAACACATTTGTTTTGTAAATCTTCATCTCTACATACTTGATTAGTTAAGCCAGCAGGCACTCTTCACCACCACAACATCTTTATCAAATATGATCTGGTCTCTGAAAAAAAAATTAATTCATTATGCCTTTTAATGCATTTTTGACTAATTAAAATAACAAAACAGTAACTGCAAAGATGTGCATCCAGTGCTGTCTAATAAAATTACCCTTTTCTTTACTTCAGGAGATATTGTTCCTTTCCAGCATCCCAGGTCCCCATTAGAGGTGGTAGAAGGTGTTGTGTTCTCCTAATAAATTGGATTATATTAAAGATATAACAAGCTTTAAAGAGAAGACTTTGACCATCTAACTCATTCATTTAATTAATATAAATAAGGTAGTATCTCAGGTCAATTGAGTTTTATATAAGTACACGTTATCTTCTTCATCGTATCTGGACAGATCATTCCAGCCTCCAAGTTCTATCTACAATGGATTCAGAAAGTATTCAGAACCCTTCACTTTCTACACACTTTACTTTGTTGCAGATTTAATTTAAAATGGATACATTTGTCATTTTTGCCCATCGGCCTACACTTAATAACCCTCAATGAAAAGTGAAAACATGTTTTCAGAAAGGTTTGCAAATTTATTACAAATCAAAAAGTGAAGTTTTTCATTCATATAAGTATTCAAACCCTTAATTCAATACTTTGTAGAAGCCTTTTAGCAGTAATTACAGTTTCGAGTCTTCTTGGGATGAGTGTCTACAAGCTTTGCACACCTGGATTATGGCAGTTATCCCTTTCTTCCTGGCAGATACTTTCAAGCTCTGTTAGACTGGATAGGAAGTGTCTATAAACTACCATCTTCAGCTCTCTGCACAGATGTTCTATGGGGTTTAAGTCTGGGCTTTGGCTGGGACATGTTGATAATGTACCCGAGGAAGTGCTGGGCAAGTGAGGACAGACACAGTCAGCAAGGGGTTGGTACAAAGTGTTTTTATTAAAACCAAACAGTGTTCCAAATATTGATTGAAATATGAGATTGAAATATTCTCATAAATATAATTCCATTTAAATCAAAGTTAAAATCCCAGGCAGGGTTCTTCTCCTAAAAACAGACATGAGCCCCAATGCCTCTTTCTAAAATCTGGCCTCTCTTCAGCTTATCCCATCAGGACCTTGCAGCATGAAGAGGTGCCTGCCGACAGGTGCAGTCATCCTGTAAATCCCAGGTGCTAGCAGTCCATTGGCGTTCATTAGACTCTTCACCGAACCGCACTCATGTCTCCTTCAGCCAGTCCATCAGCATCAAAAGGGAGATGTACAACAGGATTGCTCCTACTTCTCTACGTTACTCTAAGGCATTTGACACCAACCACTGAAAATTTGATAGTCTGCTGAGAAATTTGGACATTATTTCAATTTTATTTTATAAAACTGAAAAAATGAAAATTGATAAAAAATGATAAAAGAAATGTTAAATTTCCTTGTGTTAACATTTTATTTTTGCCTAATACATCATATGTGAATATGGTTCTGTCTTGACTGACACCCTGAGCCAACCCCACTCTTGAGTTCCTCGCCTCTTACGCCCCCACTTCTGGTGTCACTCGTATGCTCCTACATTTGAACGTAAGCTGGTTCCATAGGTATTATAGTTATATGGTTGCAACAGTCAAACATCTCCACAATTATAGGTTCTCATCCAATTGTTTTGTTTTTTTGGTCTTATTTATGAAGTAAATTGTCATCGGTATCTCTATACTGGTTTTTATTTCTCACGATATTCTTCTTAGGTAAGTGCCAGTGATATTTTTATTGTTTTATTTTAAACCTATACAGTGTGATATTTAATGGCATCAAAGATCTTGAGTTTGACAACTATCTTATTTTTTTGTTTGGTTTCAAATTTGAATGAAATAAAGGTTAGGTATACTTTGTCACCCAAAATTACCAAAATACACCAGAAATTACCAAAATAACAACCAAAATCAAAAAATGGGTGAGGTGAAACAACCAAGCATCTTGCACTTTTTTAGTAATACTTCATGTAAACTTCATGTTGGTCAATGAACCAGAGCCTCCATAGCTTCCATCAAGCACCATCAGGAAGGTAAATAGAACTGGAGGGGAAGAAAAGAAAAAGTTTAAAGGTTCAAGAAAATGTAATGTTTGAAGTTGGGTTTTATTCAAGAACCTGGAAGTTAGCTGGATTCATGGCTGCTTTGTATTGTGTGTTCTGAGAGTTTGTCCAATAATGCCATGAAATTTTTGAAACTCAGCAGGCCCCTGCAGTCAAAACACAGATTTAGCTAAGAAGCCAGTTGAATATTTTCATAGAATGTGTGAAAATATGCAAAAGCAAATAAGTTCATTAGCAAAAATGACTGTTGGAGATAAGTCCTTAGTAAAGGCTTCTTTTTTGAATGCACTTCAAATCGCAAAATTGAAAAGACTGTATACAATTGGAGAAGAATTAATTAAGCCTTGCTTGTTACAAGCTTGTGACGAGGTTTTGGGGAAACAGGCTGTCCAGAAACTGAAAGTAAATCCTATGTCCGGTAACACTGTGAAGCACAGAATTGGAGACATAGTCGAAGTTATTGAAAATCAAGTGATTGAAATGGTGAAAAATTCAATGTTTTATTCAATTTAACTTGACAAATCAACAGATATAACTAACAAGGCTGTTCTCCTTTGTTTTGTGAGGTTTGAGTGCCAAAGAGAGTTAAAGGAAGAACTCTTCTGTTCGCTCAACTTGCCGGGTAGAACAACTGGCTCTGAAATTTTTGATGCACTTAATGATTATTTCCTGAGAAGAAATGTGTTGGGATATGCAAAGATGGTTTCGCAAGCATGAACAGGCATCATTCAGGAATTGTTACAAAGGTAAAAGATAATGGACACACAAACATCTTGTTTACTCATTGTATTATACATCGTGAACAACTTGTGGTGAAAAGAATATCTCCAGAACTACACAACCTACTCTCAGATGTAATTAAAATTGTAAATGAAATTTGGCACAAAGCTCTCAATTCTCGAAAATATGAGACACTTTGTGAAGAAATGGGCTCTCAACATACTCATCTTCCTCTTCACCCTGAGGTGGGATGACTGTCAAGATGTAAAATACTAATCCGATTGTTCAAACTGCAGCAAAAAATAATGTTATTCTTCCTGCAGTAAAATAATTTGAAGTTCCAAGATTTCTTCTCCAATGATGATTTTTTAGCTACGCTTGCATATCTTGCAGATGTTTTTTCTTTGTTAAATGAGCTGAAGACATCCTTCCAAGGTCAGCTTATGGACGCATTCACATTGCAAGGTTATATGGATGTGTTTTAAAAGAAAATATTGCTGTGGCAAATGTGATTAGCTGAAGAAGATCTGCAAATGTTCTCAAATCTTGATGAATACTCGGCAGGTAATAACTCTTGTTCGACAGCACTTAGAGTCACTCACAGAATCTTTTGGCCATTATTACCCAAACAAAGAGGACCCCAGACTTGGCAATATGTAGATAATGGAGCCATTTTCCTCAGAAACTGAAGAAAGCAACTTGAGCATGAATAAAAAGGAAAGACTAATCGATCTATCATTCGACAACGATCTCAAAGCTAAATGCCACTCATCACCATCAAGATCTTATTTTTGGCTCTCCGGAAAAAGTGAACACCCAGTGCTGAGTGAGAAGGCCATCAAAATTTTGATTCCATTCATAATGACCTACTTGTGTGATAAGACGTTCTCATCTGTTACGGCAATCAAAAACAAGTACCGCTGTCGGCGTGAAATACATGCCACCCTACATGCATCAGTGAAATCATTGGAGCCATGAATCCAGAAATTAATTTCAACCAAGGAACAACAAATATTGCACTAATGTTTTTTTTATTTCAAATTGTTATTTTGTAATTTAAATTTTGTTATAATTAAACAAGCTTTAATTGTTGTTAATTGTTTTAATTAAACAAGTGTAATGAATGGAAGTTTTATGATCACTATTTTATAGCTGTTTGTACCTTTTTAAAAGAAATTCATGTTAGTGATTTGTGAGATTCAAAATTGTTAGTATAATGGTCTGTGAGGTCCAAATGGTTGGCAACCACTGCTCTAAAGAGTGCCCCATCTTTACTCCCAGACTTGAGTGCAAACCTGCTAGTCGCTTTCCTGGGGCATACTCCTGTCTACCTGGAATCGTGCGTGCATGCTCACACATTCACCCACACCCGCTTGGAACCTGCACCCTCTGGGACACCCGATTATTTATTTAAAAAAGCCACCAGATGCATGGGAAGGCTCCACACTCCTCCCAACCCAGTGCAACTGGTGGCCAAGGACCATGTAGTGGCCCTATCATTGAACAACAACAATAAAAGCACGAAAAAACAAAGCCCAATCCCCTCTCTCAAAACAGGACATTAAAGGAATGAGAACTTTAAAATGACAAAATCTGTAATAAGTGGAAAATAAAAAGTTCCAAATTCTAAAGACTCCTCTTCAGACTTGGGTATGTGGGTTTGTAAAACAGTCAGGCACTAATCACCCTTGAAGTTTCTTTTTTAACTCTTTGTTCCTCACTGCCACTATCTCATCCCACTGACGTTCCGGGTTCAAGAGGATCCCAGAAGCAGTCCGGGAACATGGAGCTCAGCTGACACTCAGGTACAGTCAGAGACTTGATCCAATGCCACTCCAGTTTTGCTTTGGCTGTATGCTTCAGGTCATTGTTAGGCTGAAAAATAAAAAATAAAATAACTGCTCCAATTTGAGGATGTGTCACTTTATTGCAAGTTTTCTTCAAGAACCTTTCTGTATTTGACTAAATTCATCCTTTCATCAATTCTGACCAGTCTCTCCATAACTGATGCTGAGAAGCACACCTATAGCATTATGCTGCCACCACAGTGCTTCACTGTCTGGATAGTTTTAGGCAGGTGATGAGCAGTGCCTGATCTTCAGCGGACATAATGCTTGGAGTTCTTCCCAAAGAGTTTAATTTTTATCTCAACAGACCAGAGAATGTTTTTCCTCATGCTCTGAGTCCTTTAATTGTTGTTTGGTCTTTCACTTAAGAGTAGTTTCTGTCTAGCCACTGTACCATCAATGACTGATTGATGGAGTGTTTCTGAGATTGTTGTCCATCTGACAGGTTCTCCCATCTCAGCAGAGGAGTTCTGAAACTCTGTTAGAGTGACCATTGGATTCTTGTTGACCTCACTGACCAAGGCCATTCTTACTTGGTTACTGTTTAGCTGGAAGGCCAACTCTAGCAAGAGTCCTGGTGGTTCCAAACTTCTTCCATTTCATAATTATTGAGACCACTATACTCCTGGGAACACTCAAAAATTTAGAAATAGTTTCATACCTTTGCCCTGATCTATGCCTCACCTCACTTTTATCGCAGTGGTCTAGAGAGACTTCCATGGATTTCATGGCTTGGTTTTTGTCCTGACCTGCAGTGTGAATTGTAGGACCTGATATACTCAAATGTGTACCTTTGTAAATGATGTTTAATTAATTTAATTTGCTGCAAGTGGACTCCAATCAAGTTCTAGGCCCATCTGAAGGACAATTAAAGCCAACAACAGTTGACAACAATCTGCAGTGCCAGAGATTTCAGTTTTTGATTTTTTGCAAACCTATCTGAAAACATGTTTTCACTTGGTCATTATGGGTTATTAAATGTAGACTGATGGGTAAAAATGTAAAATTTGTCCATTTAAAATTAATTCTACAACATAATAAAGTGTGCAGAATGTGAAAAGGTTTAACACTGTATGAATCCACTGTATGTAAACATGTACATCATGTTGTAAATGAAAAGTCTGACATTTTTAAAGTTAAAGTAAAGTTTTCACAATTATGTCATACTGTCATTATTCCAAGACACAAAGATAAAACTGTATTGGTAATTTATTTTATAAAAAAAGGAAAAATATGTCTTTCTGAGCAACTTAACTTGCAATTAATGATTCAGCAATCCAAAGCTGTAAACCAGCGGTCCACAACTCCGGTCCTGGAGGGCCGCAGTGGCTGCAGGTTTTCATTCTAACCCTTTTCCTAATTAGTGACCTGTTTTTGCTCCTAATTAACTTCTTTTGAATTAATTTTAATTGACTTGCTCTTGAAGAATCAGAGCCCTTAATTGTTTCTTTTCCCTTAATTAGCAGCTAAACAATAGTGAGAAACAAAATGAACCAAAGCATGACCAGCAAACTGTGACCATCATACAATATCTGAAAATAAAGAAAGGTGAAGGTCTCAGGAATGCTTATCTGCTCAGGTCCCCAAGACATTTTTCTCTTAGAAAAGAGAAAATCAACAATTTTGAAAATAGGTTTTGTATGCTATTGCACAATCAGAGCAGAAACAAGCCATGGAATTAAAGAACGGTTTTAATTAATTAGAAGAATCAGTGCCTAATTAAGCAACTGGTTGGAGTGAAATTGATTGGAGTTTGAGGCCCTGACTTAGTTGGTCTTCTTTTGGTTCACTCACTTCACATTTCATTTCTGTCTGGATGCCATTTAAGGAAAGAAATGAAGCAGTTCAGAGGAACGATGAAGAAATTTAGGGGAACAAATCTTAAAAAACAAATCAATTAAAATTAATTCAAAGGAAGTTAATTAATAGTAAAAAAACAGGTCACAAATTAAGGTCACTGGGGCTCCCAGGACCGGAGTCAGGGACTCCTGCTGTAAATCATATTGAACATGTGCATTTCTAAACATTGAACATATTGATTTCTTTCCCAAGATTGTATATATCTTGATTAATTGCTTATCTAAAGCTTTCTTACACTTGTATTGCTCCCTTTCACCCCTGGATTGTTGTACTGATAGCTAGCCTTACTGAAAACTAAACTTATGAAGTTTTGTGGCAGCGGTTCTTTCAGTTTAGCTTTAGGCTTTACTTATGTTGGATACTTTAATTTTTATTTCCAAAGTCTTTAGACAAATAAATTGCAAATTATATCAATGATAGTTCATACTGTGGAACTGATTTTTAGGTTTGTTGTCAGCCCTTACCTGACCCTGAACACAGATCAGGAGGAGATGCAATAGACTGAAAACAAAAGGTAGGTAGACCTACAGAGACTGAATGTGATTATGTTTCTAATGTGAGACACATGTGGGAAATGTATATACTTTCTAGAATTGATCTTACTGCCACTACCATTGGAAAGCATTGACATATTTGGTCACAAGACCACTTGTTTTGGCAACATGAGTTGAGTTGAAGAGTTTCCAGTCAGCGTAATGGATGAAATTCTTGAGACCTTTATCTATCTTCCAAAAATAAATATGAATAACAGATTGAGTATAGGAGTATCACATAGATCACTTTCATTAGAGTTAGTTTGATTTTTTGCAATGTGGCATGATTGCTATAGACACATTTCATTATTGGATTGTGATTTTCTACAATGGATAGCATTATATACACTGTTGTCGACAACACCCATACAAGTTTTTGTAATGAGAGATAAGAACTAGTATTACACCCATATAAGATTTTTTGCAAAAAATAATTTGGTAGTTGTGCTATGTGCAGATACTGAAATGTTCAAGTTTCAAATCGCTTTTCAAAGTTTTCTTTGAGATGAACAGCATCCGTTTACACTGAAAGAAAAATTAACAATCCTGGGAAAAGCTGATTCCAAAATTACATGGTGAAAGCATTTTGGAATTTCACCTTCATTTAATGTCTCGTTTCCATTCTGTGTTTATACCTGTATTTGTATTTAAAAAAATCTAACATCTCGTTTTTCATTCAGTATACATACCTGTCTTTCTATTTAAAAAAGTTACATCTAACTACTCGTTTTCATTCTGTATTTTCATACCTGTATTTCTATAAAAAAAAAAATCATATCTATTACCTCATTTTCAAATACTGTAAAATATTTTTTGCAGTTTAAGAAGTGCTGGTTTTTATACAGGTATTGTCAAGCTTGGGTCACAGAGTTGCACGAGAGACAGAAAGATGAGTTCAGGTTTTTAAGGAAAAATCAGGTACTTTATTGCTGTACAGAGAAGGCAGTCTCAAGACTTCATTCAGAATAGGAGCTGTTAGGAGCTGCGGCATGGGCGATCGTCCTGCTTTAGCTTCCATCTTCAGATTAGAAGAACACCAGTGGCTCAGAATCACCGCTGTGGTAGACGCTGTCTGGATAAGAAAGATCAGGAGAGTGTGAGGAAGAGCAAATCAAAGCCTGGTGTTAAATGTTAAACAAGCGCAGTACAAGGTAAGCCTGATCCTGCAGAGGACAAGCAATTGCTTTGCCCTTGGTTTAGTGTTTACCAGAGGCAGCAGAGCAGCTACAGAGCTGTCCTTGCACCGCTGCTGTTAGGCATGGTGAATTGCTGGTGGCCCTGGTTACAATACTTTACGTATTTTCCCCATATCCATTATAATGAAATTTCCAACAATATAACAAAATATTTTCATCGTCCTGTTAGTTTTGTTGTAATGGGATTCCACTTGTAGATACATTTTATGTCAGCATAATCAGAAAATGAAATATTTATCAATACATCTTGAGTGCTTGTTCAAGGCATATAAAATTATTGTTATAAAGACAGAAAACAACTCAAAGAAATAGAAGAGACAGGACAGTCACTGGTAGAATGGAACCACATCCTATCATGACAACAGCATATTAAACACAGAAAACCTTGTAAAGGATGCCAGTGTGACAATCGAAGAAGGAAGAACAGTACAGTTATTCTCAATTGTATTTCTCAAATCTCAAGCCCCATTTTCGAAACAGTACCACAGAACTACACAATATTAATGCAGTCAGCCACAGCACTACTTCAATTCTGAATGTATTTATACAAAATACAAATGCTACAGCACAAATTACAAAACACGAAGCACAACTATCATTGAATAGACAGATAGATACAACCAAAAAGGCCAAAAAGTAATTGCTTTCCTTTCAGTGTGCCAACATTAATATGTCTTTCAGACAATGTAACAGAAAGTAAAATGTTGCAGGTGTTCTGTTACCGCTTTGTTGTATATATTGGTATTTTGCCCTGTTTGGATTTTACAGTATTTAAATAGTTTGGTTTGTTTTGTGGATGATGGTGGGGATGTAGGCAAATGACACTCCATACATTTGTGTATGTGGATTAAGCTGAATTGAACCTGAACAAAATCATGTGACATGGCAGGAACATCACAGGGAATCCACAGTGGATGTACCAAGTAATTGTGGGGCTAACATAACTATTTGTGAAACTGTATCAGAAAATGGTGTTAACCATCATGTTCCTGTCATTGAATCCTACAAAAGAGTACATTTTATTGGATATTTGAATGGCCTATATCATGTTGTCTTTCCTGAGAATAATGGTGAGACATGAATGGTTTTAAAAACAACGATGTTAATGTCCAAAAGTAGCCGAGTCAGAGTTCAGAATTCAATCCAATTGAGAATTAAGGAAGAAATTAATGATGGCTCTTCACTTGTAATCCCCATGCATCCTTGCAGAGCTTGAGAAGTTTTTCAAAGAAGAATGTGGAAACGTTGCAGTGTATAAATGTATAAAGTTGATAAGGAGACCCATGTACACAAACTCAAGGCTGCCATGGCTTCCAAGGGTGCATCTACCAAATACTGGCTTGAAGGGCGTGACTATTAATGTAATCAATTATTTTGTGTTATATATTGATAATTGCAGCTCTTTTCAATTACCAAAGCTCATTTAGAAAGCAGTACTTATATTTTCTTAACACATAACACAAATCATAAAACCACCCATCTAAAGTGTAAAACACCTCATATATCTTGCAGAATGAAGCACATCATTCAAAACCACATATGGTAAAGGAATACATGAAGTACTGCAGTTATACTTACACCCACATATTCATGTTAAGATCATTTATTTTTTTGAGAAAATGGGTCAGTGTGGACAAGATGACTTTCCAGATGTTGCTGAAAATGACTTTTTTTGTTTTGATGAGACTTTGAATCTTTTGGAGTCCATGTGCATTACTTGACAAAACTAAGTTGATTATTGCTGCCTATTGTGCCTTATTGAATGTTGAAATCCTTACACCAGTATGTGTTTTCTCTCAGTCCTTTAGAAAAAACAAAAAATAGTGTTTGGTCAGTTTAGCCTTGAAGTGTATTTAATTATTTTCAACCTTTCTATAAAATGTACAGGATTCTTGTATAATTATAGAATGTATGACATAGCAGCCACCCACGATGCAAGTAGGTGTCAGAGAACAACTGATTAAATGAACATCTGGTGTCATTCCTGTTTTGCATGTCTAAATGTCTGGATGACAGTGGCAACAGAAAATCAGCTCAAGTTGGGTTGGACTCTGTTCAGCTTATCTTATTTTTATAACATGGTCAACTAATGTTGCCTGGATTTCAACAGACAGTTGTGTTCTTCCTTGTGTTTATCCTTTCCCTCCAGCTCTTCCTCCCCTTTTCACTCTCACCCTCCCTCTACCTCATCCTTGTCCTCTTGCAGCTCTATTTGCTTCCATTATTGTTAGATACAGGTAGTTGGCTGTCTTCATTTTTATTGCTTATGCCTTGACTGATGAGGGTGGAGGTGCGGGCAAGGTGGCACATGTATTAGCCAATTAGTCCATGGGTGTGGCATTTTGAATGATGTTTTGAAAAGGCACAGGTAGCTTTATGTCAGATTCCTGTGTTTTATGCAGGGAACTGTGCACAGTGTGCAAAAAGTGCAAAATTGGATGAAAAGCAGAAAATGTGTGTAGAGTTTTGAAATCTTGACCTGAGGTTTTGCAGTCAATTTCAGTAATTATGCTTTATATGTTTTTTCATGTGTTAGCAATTAAAAAAAAAAACAAACTGTAATTTAGATCTGTTTTTACTTTAAAGAGTCATTTTATATTGATCGTTGTTGAAAAAGCCAGATTAAATACAGTACATTGTGATTCAATGTTAGATACACACAGTGGGAAATTTGGCTTTTTACATTACCCCTTTAAATAAAAAAATACATAAATAGCTAGATATACACTGTGAAAGAAACATGGGTGTCAACAAGTCAGCAAGCCCAAACCCCAACACGAACATACAAGTACAGTACCGGGTTCAAATAAAGGTTGATTTATTAACCAGCTCCTCTCAAATATATCACAATAAGAACAAAAACACAGGTTTTTTTTCTCCTCACAATAGTTTTCTCACCACCGCACTGCCCTCCTCCAGTCAAATGTTGCCTCCCTACCTCCCAGGTCCGACTTGCCTGGATAAGGGAGTGCGGTCCCTTTTATTACAGACCTGGGAGTACTTCTGGTACCAGGGCAATTACCCAGTCAAAGTAATCACGAAAGTCCATCACAGTAGGGAGCTTATCTCCCTGAACCGCCATCTTGCGGTACCCCATGAACTCAGCAGGGCTGCCTGCCAGATTACATTTCCCGGCATGTCCTGCTGACTCCCCACTGGGCGCCGATAACCAGGGCTGCTACCATTTAGTGTGCTGGGGAAATAAAAAAACTCCAGCGATATCTTTAATGGGCTCCATCCACCCTTTACGGTCCTTCCTTCCAGGTCTGCTCCCTCTCCTGGCCAGGATGCCCGTGCAGCCCATGTGGCATCTACATATCTCCCACCTCAGCAGAGACCTATTAGTCGCAGCGTTCAGTCCCACAAGGGGTTAATGCAGCACAGATTCGGGTTGCTATAATCCATGTCTCCCTTAGGACCTCTGCAATACAAAGAAAAAGAATGTGTGGGAGCACCCAACGTCCATGTTCTTCCCACACGCGGTTCCTAATATGTGCAATGTCTCCACTGGTGTTCCCTCTTGCCACAGATAAAACACCTGCCATGATAAGTGCCAAAACAAGCGGGGAATCGATTAAGCCCTGCCTTTTCCTGGTCATTGTCTTTTTGGTTGGACAGCATGGTTCCTGACGTCAGTGACCTGGGCGGAGAGATAATCCCACATGATAAGGGCTAGCAACCTGATTGGCTGTCTTCAGTTTATCGGGTGCATCATTCCTAACTGACTGACCGGCCCTTTTTTTATTTGGCCTTCAGACAGCCTGGGAGTGTATGCAGGCCACTCAAATGTTTTCTACCAGCCTTTAGTGGCCATTGAATTTTTCTATGTGGTAGTGTGCTGGAGAAATGGCATTAATGCAGATGATGCCAACTGACTAAATAAAACTGATTTTAAAAAGCTACTTCAATCTTGGGAGACAGGTTGGACTCATTGGACAGCTGGAGGAAGTAGCAGAACAGAGGTCCCTTGGCAAGCTGCTTACTATCCTGGATAATGACCTTCAACCTCTGTATGAATTTTTGACTAAACAGAGGAGCACATTTACTAAAAGAGTGAGACAACTACATACGAATTTTTCCAAAGAGCACCATGTGAGGTCATTTCTACCCTCAACCATCAGGCTCTATAATGATTCCTCTTGGTTGAGGAGGTATTGCTCTCTGTTTGTTGAATGACACCAAGCTGGTCTAGCAGACATCTTAACAGACATTGATGCTATGTGCAATTCACTTTGCCAATAACTGATATTCTGTACTGTGAAATTGTGACTTATAAGTATGTGCAATTCTAATCACTTTACACTTTATTTACTTATAGATAACTCTTGTCTTATGTGTATCTGTGTCTAGTTAGCATACTAAAGATTATTATAATACAAGGGACATTCAAAAAATTTCCGTACTTTTATATTTTTGTTGGAAACAGTGAAGGTGGGAGTAGTCAGTCCTTTAAGAAAATGCTGAAAATTGTGCTCCTCTGCTGTACCCTTTGAAATGAACACTAGAGGGCACCAGAGTGTTGCATTACAAATGCTTGTTCTCTTGCTTTTTTAACTTATTGCTGTTAATGACTTTAAGGTACCATACAGTGCCAGTTGTTTTAAATGTTTATTTTGCAAGCTGAATTATATTGGTGATGTAATTTGACAAATATCTATTACTGAACTGGTCTTTGCTCATTTTCAGTGCTAACTTTCTTTACTGAAATAATTAAGCAGTGGAGTGTAATATATATTTTTGGAAATTATGAATAATTGCAAACAAGTATCAGTTTAAAATAGACTGAAGCTTTCTTTAATGGGCTGGTAACATTACCCGTTGTGTCAGTTCTCTCAGTATAGATCACAAACTGAAAGCTATCTGGGTGCAAATAAAGTAATGTGAATTTTGGTCAGACCGTATATTTGCCGCCTACAGCACCATGACGAACAAACAATAAAAGGAGTCAGAAGTTTTGAAATACAGGCTTTATGGAGCAGCAAATGAATTCATTTTAGAGAGGCTAATTGGATCAAAGAGGGCACATAAGAAAAATATTATATTAAACTCTATAGCATTAAAATCCCTCGATGTGTCATGCTCCTTAAATCACCCGATAATCTGTAAAAGGCACTAATTCAAACAAACCGTAATTTATTTTGTCATCTATATTGTATATGTGTGTTCAGTGCATCAAACTGCAGTTTTTTTAAATACAATTACATCTGTATTAGAAAGTGGCACTGGAGTCAGCAAAAATAATCCTACAGATTGAAGTGTGCAATCTGAAACAATGCCAAAACAGCATGAAATACATCCTTCACACGCACCATGTAACACTCAGTTCCACAGTACTGAATTTATCCTTTTATGACAGTGTTACAAAAGGCTGCACAAGCACTAACAAAAAGGTTAATAAATTTAGTTATAAAACATTTGCGTGCATATTTTCTTCTAACAAATTTCTTCTTTTATATGGACTCCTATCTTAATTCAATAAGCCATTACGGACTGGTTTCAACTTTTATTGTGTCTGTCTAGAAATTCCTATCATGAATTGTTCACATTTAATACTAATAATACTTCTAACATGAGTTTATTGGATATTCCATTCCAAAATTATGGGCATTAATATGGAGGCACCCAACCCCTCCACCCTTTGCAGGTATAATAGTCACCACTCTTCTGCCATTTTTAGCTTGGCTTCGCTTAATGTCAGAAGTACTGTACTCACCTGCAGCATGTGATCCTCCCAGGTATAAGAACAGATGACGTTCTTATGTTCCTGTTTCTGGATTGGCTGAATGAGATAATCGGGAAGGGCATTTATTAATAAGTCACAGGTGACTATTTCCAAGATGCACTCACTCGCTGGTCTGGGTTGATTCTGTAGTGGAGCAGCTCCTCAGCTTTTCAATTGGTCACAACTACCAGCAGCCTGCTTGTTGAGGTCGTAATGGGCTCACTGTGCCAGTTTCCTCAAAAACTGTGCCAGCATATGTGCCTATTCTGTACATTCCCGGTGATGATAGGTGACCATACGTTCGTACACTAATATATATGTCTCAATGTTGTCATTAAGATGGAGTGGCAGCAAAACCTGGACAGTCCCATCTGGAACTCCTGTTGGAAAACAACATGTGGCCAGTTAAATTTCAATGTTTCAACAAGCTGGGTCCGTTGTTCTCCCTCCTGAACTTTGAGAGCCTGGCTCTCGGAGGCCATGGCCTGGATGATTGCAGTAACATCCTGTTGTTCTGTCATCATCAATCCACATGAAATCCTGACGACTAAGCCACCTTAACTCAAGACAAGGCAATGTCAGTGTGTTGCAAAAAGAGTAATTAAATCCTATTAAGAGATTATTTGGTTAATTGAGTCTTCTTCAGACTTTCATCCTCTCAGGGGGACTGCCCAAGATGGCAGCTCTTCCAGTTATGACATGGTCTGGCAGGAAGAGGTGGGTCTGGGTGGGTGGACCTTGGAAGTGACGTCAGAGGCAAAGAGCCGTCAATCTTCCTTTCCACAGAGGGAGTAAAAGAAAACCACTAACAAACAACACCAACACCTGGATTGGTGGGGAATTACCGTTACCCAAGCCTTTAAACTCTCCTCTCCACACGCACGTAAGAGAACGAAGAATTCTCCTACCGCATTCCAACGGGTAACAAACAATTAACAGGATTACAAAATTATAAAGCTTACTTGGATAATCCAGTAGTTTATTCCAAAAATTGGCCAGAACATTTTCAAGCTGTTGAAACAGTGTTAAATCATCTTGAAAATTCAATTTTGAATTTAGTTAAGTGTGAATTTGGACAAGCAATAGCCACCTATCTTGAAATTAAGTATCTGAGGCTAAACCAAGATGTGAATAAAAAAAATGTTGCAGATTCAATCAAAAAACCAGAGAGAGTGGTCTTAATTTATGATAGCTAGACATCCAGGGCAACTGATTAATTTGTCACAGTAACATGACACTATATCACCTCAGACTGGATACCATCATCACATGTTTTACAGGCTAGAGCAATTTATTCAAGCCACATAAGGAGTGACAAAGCAGCATTGTTGATGAGGCATTGAACAAGCAGGAGCATAAAGAGGGGGACCAAGCCATCATAACAGATACTAGTGCTAAAACAGTTCCTGCCATCACATTGATTGACCTTCTGCCTATGACTGCTTTGCCTATGCACTGAACCTGGCCTCAAAGGCTGCTCTAAAAATTGCAACTGTTGTGCCCTTGCTTGGTTGAGTGAGATTTATCAGTAACTTTTTCCACTGAAGCACATCGGCCAGTCAAATGCTAATAGAAAAGCAACAACTATTAAATCTGCTGTTACGCAAGTTGCCAAATGACACAGTCACCCAATGGAACATCACACTTGAAATGCTGGAAAGATTTTTAGCAACTGACAATCTCTGTTACTCTCTCGCACCTAAGTGTGCAGAAACAAGAAAAATATTTGCAGCCTGACAGAAACTAACATAATGGTGGCAGAAGATATGGTAAAGGCTGTAAGGCTCCCCCCACCATATCTGCCGTTGTGTGTCTGCAGATGAGGACATAGTTAACACCAGCGCTCCCTCTTAGCCTGGGCTGGTAATACATATCTCAGATGAGCCCAGAGAAAGGTCCACTGAAATTCTGAATAAGCTTAGTCCAATACTGTACAAGATTATGGGTAATTAAGGAAGCAACTCACACAGTACATCTGAATATAATGCCAGCCAAATTTAGACAGTGACCAATTGCCTTCAATTGGGAATAAAGCAAAACATCCACTACAATGCGAGGTTTATATGTAAGAATGTACAATCTCCATGCAGACAGTGTCTTTTCCAGATATCAGACCCAGGTCTTAAAACTTTAAAGAAGCATTGCCAGCCATTACACCCATATACAGTATAGCCCATTTAACCCCTTGCAGTTATTGTACATTTTACTTTCAAATTAGATGCTCATAACACCTTGAAAAGACAAGGTGTCATCAGCTGATTGTATTAACTCTAAGCTATTGTATTAACTCTAAGCTTCCACATATTTGCTTTTAAGCATTTGCATATCAACCCAAATTGCTAGAGAATATGTAGGCTGCTGTGTCCTTGGTAACGTTCACAAAAACATTACTTGAATTGCAGTACCCAACAAATTAAATTGCTACAAATATATTCATAGAAAACATTATATAGTGTGTATCCAGTCAGTCATGAAACAATTGAAAATAATGTAATATTTTGTGTGACTCATTGCTTTATTTCTGTATTTAAGAAGAAAGGCATAAAATGTATTATTAATTCAATAAGACAAAATCTTCCCTATATTACTTAAAAGTGTCAAGCAAAATTTGGACCACGCTAATCCTGCGTGGAATACATGGATACTTAAAGTAATAATTACAAAATAAAAAGAATAAAAAAGTTGTGCTATTATTTTTTAAATATTTTTTTATTTTATTATGCATGTATTTAGCATTCCATTTAAGAAGCTTGTGAATATTTTGCTATTAATGACAGGTGAAGAAGGGGGAGCACTCTTTAGCCACACCCAAACCAAAAATGAATGCTAAAGGATTTTTTTTTATTTTTGTTATTATTATTGTTATAAATAGAGGACACAAAATTAACAAAATAAATCAATTAAAGTACATACTATAAAGAGAAAACAATAACACTGATTCACCTCCCAACTCCACATTCATTAGACGTCTGGTCTAAATGAGCTGTTATGCCCAAACCAGCAATCACTTCTAATGTTAGTATCAGTCTCTAGAACATTGTAGTCAGTCTTGCAATATCTTGCAATATCTTCACCAGTTACCCTAGGTGCCTTTGAATTCCTGAGCCCCAACACAGACTACCGTTAGGCAACATCCAGGTAGCTTGGCCACCATAAAATATGGTCATATAGCCAGATATCACCCGTTAGATTAGGACTAGGACTTCTCTTGAATTATTACAGGTATATGTCTCCCATCACCTGCATCCTACTTCCCTACATTGATAATTTTGGGCTACACCAGCGTTTCTCAACCTTTAAGTATTTGTGACCCGAGTTTTCATAACAGTTTTAATCGCGCCCCCCCAACATGTTTTTGAAATGTAGATGCATATTTTATTATACCTACTTAACTTTTATCGACATTTATCTAACTCTATATTTATTGTTCTAGTATCACAATGTAGTTTAAATTAATTTGTTTTGGTTTCAACAGATGTTTTTTTCATATTTTTGATTCTTGTTTTCTTTTTTTCACATCTTCGCGCCCCCCTTTTTGTTACTTTGTGCCCCCCTAAGGGGGCCTGCCCTACAGGTTGAGAACCACTGGGCTACACTTTGTAAGCCTTAGCATCATCAGATGTCAAACCATCTGCTCTCCTGGCACTGACTACATAGCTAAGGCTATGTACAGCATTATCTAAGCCATGTAGTGACCTCTGTTGCTTGTAATCCTAGTCTATGTATGGCACCTCTCACAGATGGCACAATTATGGAACCAAAACATTCTAAAGAATTCACAAGAGGGACAAGCATATAAACTAGTGTTATGCAAGTGTTATGCATGTGTGCTAAAATATGATTTTCAAATGATTCTGTCCAATTCACTTAAAATTTATCTTTTATAGTTTATTTCTCAATGGCAGATATTCAACATCAAACTCCTAACGCTAAAAAAAACAAGTAGAGCTTAAACAAGTGAAACAATTAATTAAACATGAAAATAGTGTGGATGTTAACAAATGTAAAGTTAGGTGAGTATTTTCAACTCACAATTTAAGTACAGTTGCATCTTATGACTTTAACTATATTGTAGCATTCACATACCAGAACAGACCAGAAAGAAATGCTGCTAATTTGCCTTCTGACCTGATTTGGTCTGATTGTGTTCTTTATTCTCAGTTTAAGTTCCCTTTTTCTCTTCTTCATTTACTTTCTACTGTATGTATTGTCACATGTTCCCTTATGTTCCTTTGTGCTTTGTTGGTGGTTCCCCAGAAGGTGGAACCACTCCAAGCCCAGTAAAGGTTGAGGAACACCACAGGTCAAATGCAGTTCATTTTGATTTATACTCTTGTTGTGGTGAGCTCTCTTGTGTTTTTCTGTGGTTTATATTTACTGGACCTCTGCTTTGTTATGATTGCTCTCTTTAAAATTTTTTTATTGGGACTTTGTTTGCTGCTCAGATTGTCCTTTGAGGCAGATCCTCTTATGCCTTTTTGTACTATTTTAAGCATTTTGAAGTTACAGAGCATTTCTGAAAGTAAATATTTCCTTTTTATAAAGGTTCTTTGTCTGCCCTTTTTAATACATCCAAGGGTTTACAGTTTCCCTCTTTCAGTTAAGGCATTTATGAATGTATTTTGGGACTTACACTTTTGTGGCCAGTTTCCCATTTTTAGGGCCTGTTCCCAATTTAACACCATCATTCCATCCCAGCTCATTGCTAAACTCCTGGATCTGAGGCTTAGCTCTTCACTGTGCTACTGGGTACTGGACTTCCTCACCGGTAGACCTCAGCAAGTGCATATTGGTGGAAAAACCTCCTCAATCATCACCATCAACATTGGCACCCCGCAGGACAGTGTGCTGAGCCCCCTGCTTTACTCTCTCTACACCCATGACTGCGTGGTTAAGTACAGCTCTAACACCCTCCTCAAGTTTGCTGTAATAGGTCTGATCGGCGAGGACGATGAGGCAGCCTACAGGGAGGAGGTCAGACTCCTGTCAGAACAGTGTCAGGACAACAACCTCACCCTCAACGTTAGCAAAACTAAGGAGATGATTGTGGATTTCTGCAAACAGGCAACAGAGAACAGCCCCATCTACATAGGAGGTGAGGCTGTGGAGCAGGTCAGCAACTTTAGGTTCCTCAGAGTCACCCTCACTGATGACCTTAAATGGTCAAGTCACACTGCGGCAGTAGTCAAAAAAGCCCAACAATGCCTCTACTTCCTCAGGAGACTGAGTAAAGCCCAGATGTCCCCCAAAGCCCTGTGCAGATTCTACAGGTGTACTGTGGAATCCATCCTGAAAGGATGCATCACATCCCGGTACAGCAACTGGTCAGTTCAGGACTGCAGAGCTCTGCAGCATGTGGTGAACACAGCATAGCAGATCACAGGCACACAGCTCCCTGTGATCCATGACATCCACACTACATGCTGTCTCAGGAAAGTGAACTGTATCAGGTGGGAGCCCAGCCACCCTGCACTGTAAATTAAATTATGAAATTAGTTACTATCAAATTAAATTAAATTAGATTAGTTGTAGAATCTATTGGAAATATAGCATCTCGACAACACATTACAGTAAATATCATAAAGAAAACAAATTTACGAGGACTGTTTTTCCCTAACATATCATACTTATGTTCTAATTTCATACGTCTCTGACATATTGAGAGCATTATGTGAATTTACATAAACCAAGAAGTGTTCCTATGGTGAAAGCTTAGATATTCTGCATATCCTTTTCTCTGTTGTACGGGGTGATTATCAGATTTCCTGAGTCTCCTGGGTTACTTGTAGGGTCATGTCATTGTAAAAA
>JANRMT010062806.1:45559987-45597478 GCA_026402145.1 Polypterus bichir lapradei
ATATAAATGCTCAAAATAATTTAAGAAACACTTTGAAAACACAGCAGATTCAATGGGAAAAAAATCATGCTGGATATAAATACTGATATGGACTAGGTAATGTGTTAGATTGCACATCATTTGATGGAAATGAAAATTATCAATCTACAGAGGGCTGAATTCAAAGACACCCTGAAAATCAAAGTGAAACAATGATGCAGCAGGCTAGTCCACTTTGACGAAATTTCATTGCAGCAACTCAAAATCATACTCAGTAGTTTGTATGGCCCCCACGTGCTTCTATGCATGCCTGACAACATCTGGACATGATCCTAATGAGACGATGGATGGACTCCTGGGGGATCTCCTTTTAGATCTGGACCAGGGTATCACTGAGCTCCTGGACAATCTGAGGTGCAACCTGGCGGAATCGGATAGACTGAAACATGATGGTGTTCTATTGGATTTAGGTCAGATGAGCATGAGGGCCAGTGAATGGTATCAATTACTTCATCCTCCGGGAACTGCCTGCATACTCTCACCATATGAGGTCGGGGATTGTCGTGCATCAGGAGGAACCCAGGACCCACTGCACCAGCACAGTGTCTGACAATTTCATCCAGATACCTAATGGCAGTCAAGGTGCCGTTGTCTATCTCGTAGAGGTCTGTGTGTCCCTCCATAGATATGACTCCCCAGACCACTGACCCACCACCAAACCAGTCATGCTGAACGATGTTACAGGCAGCATAACATTCTTCACAGCTTCTCCAGACCCTTTCAAGTCTGTTACATGTGCTCAGGATGAACCTGTCTCATCTGTGAAAAGCACAGGGCACCAGTGGCAATTCTGGTATTCTATGGCAGATGCTGAGCAGTGAGAATAGGGTTCACTATAGGATGTTGGGCCCTTAGGCCACCCTCATGAAATCTGTTTCTGATTGTTTGGTCAGAGACATTCACACAAGTGGCCTGCTGGAGGTCATTTTGTAGGGCTCTGGCAGTGCTCATCTTGTCTGTCCTTGCCCAAAGCTGCAGATACCAGTCCTGCTGATGGGTTAAGGACCTTCTATGGCCCTGTCCAGCTCTCCTAGAGTAACTGCCTGTCTCCTGGAATCTCCTCCATGCCCTTGAGACTGTGCTGGGAGACACAGCAAACATTCTGGCAATGGTACATATTGATATGCCATCCTGGAGAAGTTGGACTACCTGTGCAACCTCTGTAGGGTCCAGGTATTGCCTCATACTACCATATGCTATATAACCATAGCCAAATGCAAAATTAGTGAAAAATCAGTCAGAAAAGAAGAGGAAGGAAAAATGTCAGCGGCCTCCACCTGTTAAACCATTACTATTTTGGGGGTCATCTCATTGTTGCCCCTTTAGTGCACCTGCTGTTAATTACATTAACAGCAAAACAGCTGGAACTGATTAACAACCCCCTCTTCTACTTAACTGACCAGATCAATATCCCAGAAGTTTCATTGACTTGATGCTATGCTCTGATTGAAAAGTGTTCCTTTATTTTTTTTGAGCAGTATATATATGTATATGTATACGCAGGGCATCATGGACAATGGAGTTCGGCTTCACAGCCTTGCCGGATACCGTGGGGGTCACAAGGGGAAGCTGCAGGGAGACACGTAGATTGTTTGTATCATAACTCGGAAGTACTCCCAAGTCATGGGGACGGAAGGACAGAAGTACTTCCGAGCTGAAGGAAAATATAAATCTTCATCTGACCCGGAAGTGCTATTGGATCACGTGGACTGAAGGACAGGAACGCTACCGGGTCAAGGACTATATAAAGGATTGTGGGAAACCAAGAAAGTTGAGCGGGAGTTGGGAGGAAGTGCGACAGAGCTGCTGGGTGGAGATTATTTGTGATTTATTTTGTATTGTGGAGGTTGAGGTGCTTTGTGCACATTATTGGAGAAATTAAAATTATTTCTTTTACTTTTACCAGGTGTCTGGACGTGTTGTCTGCGGGTTTGGAGGAATGACAGCGACCCCTACTTTTACAATATATATATATACTGTATACTGTATGTAAATATATGCAGCTGGAGTTCCTCAAAAGGAGAAAATGAATCACGTATCATAAAGTAGCTTTTATTCCTGAGCTTTCAACCCCCTGCTATATATTGCCTTTGATTCTTGTAAGTCTAAGCATTCCTCTGATGAAGACCCCTGGTAGGGGTTGAAAGCTCAGGAATAAAAACTAGTTTATGATAGGTGATTCATTTTCTCCTTTTGAGGAACTCCAGTTGCAAGTTTGCAAACCGTATCACAGACCTTCTCTTCCATATATATATATATATATATATATATATATATATATATATATATACACACTATATGCACAAAAGTATTGGGACGCCTGACCATTACACTGAAAAAAACCTTAATGACATTGCATTCAAATACTTAGACTTTAATTTGGAGTTAGTTCCCTTTTTGCAGCCTTAAGAGTTTCCATTCTTCTTGAAAGGCTTTCCACAAGATTTTGGAGTGTTTCTGTGGGAATTTGTGCCCATTCATTCTGTAGAGCATTTATGAAGCCAGGCACTTATGTTGGACGAAAAGGCCTGGCTCACAATCTCTGTTCCAGTTTAACCCAAAGGTGTTCAATGGGGTTGAGGTCAGGGCTATGCTGGCCAGTCAAGTTTTTCCACACCAAACCCATCCAACCATCTCTTTATGGACCTTTCTTTGTGCATTGGGGCACATTCATACTGGAAAGGGCCTTCTCCAAACTGTTTCCACAAAGTTGCAAGCATAGCGTTGCCCAAACTATCTTGGTATGCTGAAGCATTAAGTTTGCCCTTCATTTGAAGTAAGGGGCCTAGCCCAAACCCTGAAAAACAGCCCAACGCCATTATCACAGTTGACACAATGCAATCAAGCAGAAAATATTATCCCAGCAATCACACATCTGACTGCCAACACAGAAGTGTGATTTGTCACTCTATAGAACACGTTTACACATCTCTACAATCCACTGGTGGTGTGCTTTACACCAATCCATCCGACTCTTACATTGAGTTTTTGTGCTTACATTAATGCTAGTGGAAGTTTGGAACTCTTCAGCTATCTAATAAGCAGAGCGTTGGTGGCTTTTATGCACCATGCACCTTAGCAGTCGTTGACCCCACTCTGTGACTTTATGTGGTCTTCTGCTTCATGGCTAAGTTGCTGTTGTTCCTAAACACTTCCACTTTCCAATAATACCACTTACAGTTGACCGTGGAATATCTAGCAGGGATGAAATTTCATGAATTGTCTTATTGCAAAGGTGGCATCCTATCACATTACCATGCTTGAAGTCACTGAGCTCTTCAGAATGACCCAATTTGTTTGAGACTGCATGACTAGGTGTTTAATTTTTTACACCTGTGGCAATGAGTCTTATTAAAACACCTGAATGTGATAATTAAGAGTTGTATCCCAATACTTTTGTCCTTATAGTGTATATATATTGTGACCATCAGGGGTGCACCAGCTCCTCAAATTCGACACAGACATCAACAGACACACACACAGCAATTATGTAGCGTGAAATGCTTTTGAGTCACTCCCACCTGCTTAACATAGTACAATAAACCACAACAATACACACAGCTCTTTGTCTTCCTTGGCTTCTCTTTGTCTTTCCGCCTCCACTCCTCCTCTGTCAAGTGTTGTCCTCTCCCTCCCGACTCTGGCTCTCATAATGAAGGCAGGCAGCTCCTTTTATGCTGTACCTGGGAGTACTACAGGTGCCTCATTATCAAGGTCCAGAAGCATTCCTAGGTGTGGTGGAAGCCCAATAAAGTACAGTACCCACAGAACCCAACAGTTCTGTGCCGAACTCCAAGTCCCATGTTGCCCTGAGGGAATCCGAGGGTGCTGTAAATTAACGCTTTGGGGGAGATAATGCCCTGTATGTGTTCTTTCCCCAGTCCTTCCATTAAACAGGCATCCTGGCGAGGTAAAGGCCCCTGTCTGCCACACAGCACCTCCCTCAGCTGAGCCATGATAAAGCAGCTCGTCCCACAAGAAATGTCATTCTCCACCCCGTCCATGGTTTCGTCCTGAAATAAAGAAACAAGAACATCTCTTGGTGATTACTGGTACCCTATATGGGCAGCACCTCCATCCATGTCCTGGACGATGACACTTGTAGCAACGTTACTCCGCTCCTGGCGGCCGCGATTTGCGCGAATGGAAGCAGGGCGGGAGCACCTGCTCTGCTTTATGCCCAACCAAGATCCTCCACCGAACATGAGTGCATGGGCTCACGTGCTACAATGTTTAGAGACCCGACCTTTTCTTTATGGGTTGCCTTCCTTCTCTGGGGGGCCAACAACAATCTGGGTCTCTCTATGGCATGAAGAGATAACTCCATGCTGTGTGCACCCCTTTAGATGTTTGTGTATCTGGAGCCAATTTGCTCATTTTATTTACAGTAAAAGAGACACTCAACTGTAACAATCACATCAAGCTGGGAAGGGAGGCCGACTCCAAGTTTCCGCAGGTCTTCACTCTCTCCAAAGACACCTTGGCAGTCTTCTCCATCCTCGCAATCATCTTCTTCAGGGGTCTGATTACCTGTAAAAGAGAATGTACCGGCTAGAGCAGGCTTTCCAGCTCCCATTCATCCACTTGTCTTTCGGCCAGTATGGGTCTTCAACCTTGTTTGTCCTTACTCACCAGCTGTGAGTCATCACACCTGTGTGCCTCCTACACAGGCTCAATCAGTTGTCCTTTAGGCTCTTGGCGGACATTCTCCAGCCCCGCTTTCGTAAATTTACTTGTGGGATTTCAGCATACACCCTCCAACCCCTTGTCTGTTTCAGGGAGGGTGATTCGGTCCTCCACCTCTCCCTCCCCTTTTTGTGAGATTTAGTCCATCAGACTGGATTGCAGGCAGTACGAGGCTCTGGTTTTCCCATGCACCTCTGGGGCTGGCCCGTGTTACTCTTCAGAAAACATTGGGGTGAGGTTCTCACCAATCAACAGCTCCATGTCCACACTACCATTTTATGCTGCACCTGGGATTAATCCACGTGGTTCCCTAGCAAGGTCCAAAAGCACTCCCAGGTGTGGTGGAACCCCGACAGATTAGGGCTCTGCAACTTTCCCTGGTGGCACCCATGGAAGTCAACAGGGCTGTGCAGAGCTCCAAATGCCATGTTGCCCCAAGGGAATTGGAGGCACTGCTGCAACGGAGCTGCCATATAGCGCTCTGGGGAGATAATGCCCTGTATGTGTTCTCTCCTCTGGTCCTTCCATTAAACAGGAGTCCCAGCCAGGTAAGGGTCCCGGCTGTCCACTATAATATATATACTGTACATATATAACACATCACATAAATAAATTCTACAAGGACATATAAACAATTTTCCTCAGGTTTGTTTGCAAGAAATATTTTTAAACTTTTAGGAATATTAATCTATAAGAATTTAGAAGCAAAAGTGATTTAACCATTACAACAGCTTTGGTCAATCTTGACCAAGTTTTGTATTTGAAATCAGTGAAGTAACTTCTGTTCAGCATCAAAAATTTGTACAGCTTCACAAAAATGTTTACTTTGCCACATTGTTCAGATCAGTTTTGACCCACCATGGATTTTATTGGATTTTTCCACTGCTTGCAGAGTTAGTTTGCTTATTCACAGCCCATTAAAACGTTCTAAATGTCATCTTTTAGGCTTAGAAGCGTCATCTCATCTACTGAATCTTGTCCAGGGTCTGCCACATTGTCTCTGCCCAGTGGTATATGCCCAGAGAAGCTCTGGGGGGAGCTGTTGGGTTAAAAGGGCATCCTCACAACATGCCAAAACCACCTCAACTGACTATTCTCCATCTGGACAAGCAGCAACTCTACTCTGATGCTCTTTTGAACTGCTGAGCTCTTCTTACCCTATCATGGAGTGTCAGTGGTGAAGCCCTGCAAAAGAAACCTTATTTCATCTGTTTTACTCACAACCTCATTCTTTTAGTCATTACCCACAGCTCATGACCACAGGTGAGGACAGGGAGGTAGATAGACCGGTAAACCAAGATATTTTTTTGTTTTTAGACTCAGCTCACATTTCACCACCACAGACCAGTATACAGTAGCACAAGCAAAAGAGTTGCTACTGCTCCAATCTACTTGTCGATCTTATGTTGTTTTCTTCCATATAAAAAGAAAAGGATAAATGATATTGTGTAAGAATAAATGGAAAATTACTTGTTTCAGATCACAGAATTTTCAAAAATCTGTAACAAATTGCCAGTATTGGAGGTTGAAAGCACAGATAGCAGTAAAAATGCTTTATTTACTCCATATGCAAATTAGCACCTTTCCATGTATCACAGTGTATCTGGAACAATAATTATAAGAACAACCACAGAAACATGCTCAGCCTACTTTGAATGGTTTATCACTGAGGTACAATACTATTACATATGGCACAATTCCATTTGAATACAGACTAGCCTGGCATCATCATTTCCTTCCAATGTACAATAACCCATATTTCACATGCAAATGAACAGTGCAAGGGTTGAATAACTACAGGCTGACATTATATAATACTGTATAGTTAATTAAGACGGCAATATTATTAAAAGACCACAGATATCACAACTTAACTGGCAAGTAGTTTGAAGAAAATAGATTAAAACTAATTAATGTAGGAATATATCAAGAAAGGTGGTGGTGGGGGGTGCAGATTAAGTAAAAAATATGTACAATTACAAAAAGTGTTCCAAGGACAACTTTCACAGCAACAGAGGCACTTCAAAAAAACAGAACATTATTTAATCTGCTCTAGGTTTAGAGCCATGGTGTCAAACTAAAGGTCAAATTATAGTGTGGTGCTTGGGGTGAATGTTAGATGTGAAATGAAATGAAATTGCTCACGTTGTGAGATAAATAAGATGTGTTCTTAATTCAACATAAACAGCCTCGTGACTCATTTCTTCTTCTGTTTATTACACCTTGTTGACAATGTTAACAATGCATGAAGCAGCCCATAACGCATCAGCTTGCTCCATCTGCTGCTGAAACTGTCAAAGCAAAAGCAATGAAATATGATAGGCCTCCTTGTGAATCTTGTTTGCAGAGGATTCAGCAGAAGAAAAAGAAAACATCTTGACATTTGCATTGTACCAGTATGCCATTTCCCCGTGAGGCTTAGTCCTTCATACATGAAATGCAATTACGGTATACAGTAATTAAAATGCATAACCACTGGACCGCATACTAAAACAACAAATCATATTAAAGGTGACATTAAAAAATGAAAAACAGTGTTTTTTTAAATGGTCCAAATAATATGAATTTGAAATTGAGGAAGCAGCACAACTTTGCATTGGTAAGTACTGTCACACCAAAATTCCATGGACCCTGCCTCATATGGTGCCCCTTTGTGTGGCATTTACATCTCCTCCTTCTACTGACATTGGCATTTTCGCAGTATTTCACTTTCTTCCTACATCCCGAAGACATCCATGATGATTAATTTGTGACCATAGATTGTCAGTGTGTATGTGTGTGTATGCAAATTGCCTCTTTAATTCTGTAATAATAAAACAAGTTGAAAATGTTGATGGATAGATGGAAAAGAATTGTACCACATTGCGTTCAACCTTCTTACTTGGTGGTTGTGAACTTGTGTTGGAAGTATCAGTAGAAATACTTAATTAATGATGTTTTAGAATAAGTCAAAATAAGTTATCTTTTCTTCCAAGCCTGTCTTGTGTTGACATTCTCCATGTCACAGTGACTCATAGTAAAGTATTTGTAGTCATGTTTTTAACAGCAAAAGTTAATTTATGCAAATAGAAAGCGTGACAGGGAGATGGACTGTTAAGACAGTGTCATAGTTAAGGGGAAGTGACAGGAACTCCAAGAGTTCTAGTTTAATAGCAAAGCCACAGATGATGGACAGAAAAGTATGACAGTTCCCACAAACCATGAGATGGCAATAGTAGGCACCTACATGGTTCAGATGGGTTCCTGCTGCTGATATTTGATATCCAGAAGGCTGAAGGACAACTTGGCCCTTTAACCCTGTACTGAAACTCAGAAGTAGCATAGCCAGGGAGGTGTACAAGAATTAGGAGGGCAGCAGGTTATTGTAGGCTCCTGTGCATTATATTCACCAATCAGCCACAACATTAAAACTCCTGACTAATATTGCATAGGTCCTCCTCTGACCCATTGAAGCATGGACTCTACAAGACCTCTGAAGGTGTCTTGTGGTTTCTAGCACCAGGATGTTAGGAGCATATCCTTCAAGTTCAGAATGTTGCAGTCCTGTAAGTGGCCTCCAAGGATTTGTTTTTCCAGCACATCTCACCGATGCTTAATCAGGCTGAGATGTGGGAAATTTGGAGGCCAAGTCAACACCTAGAACCATGTTTCTCAACCCATTTCTGAACAATTTTTGCATTGTGGCAGGGTCCATTATCTTGAGTAAAGATGCTACTGCCATCAGGAAATGCTGATGCCATTCAGAGATATACAAGGTCTGAAACAGTCTTTAGGTAGATGGTACAAAAATAACAAAATAACAACCACATGAATACCAGGACCTGAGGTTTCCTAGCAGATCACGCCCAGAGCATCCCACTGCCTCTGCTGGCTTGCCTTCTTCCCATATTGCATCTTGCCACCATCTCCTCCTCAGGTAAGCAATGGACAAGCACCTATCTGTCCACATGATCTACTAGAAAACATTACTCATCAGACTAGGGCACTTTCTTCCATTGCTCCATGGTCCACTTCTGATGCTTATGTACCCATTGTAGGCGCTTTTGGTGATGGGCAGGGGTCAGCATGGCTGATCTGCAGCTACAATGTGCTGTGAGTTCTGACACCTTTATCATGTTGCCAGCATTAAGTTTTTCAGCAGCTTGTGCTACAGTGGCTCTTCTGTGGGATCGGACCACATAGTAGCTTCACTAACCATGGACATCAATGAGCCTTGGGCACCCATAATCCTGTCGGCAATTCATTGATTGTCCTTCCATGGACCAGTTTTGGAAGACGCTAACCACTGTATACCGGGAACACCCCACTAGATCTGCTATTTTGGAGATGTTCTGACCCAGTCATCTAGCCATCACAATCTGGCTCTTGATCCATATGCTTGGCCAATCCTGCTTCCAAAACATCACCTTTAAGAACTGACCTTTTACTTGCTGCGTAATAAATCCCATCCCTTGACAAGTGCCATTGAAGCACGATAACCAATGTTATTCACTTCACCTGCCAGTGGTTTTAAGTTGTGGCTCATCAGTGTATATTTTTTTGGATGATAGGTTAGCAAATGAGTCACCTCACAAGTAAAAAAAAAGCCTGAACTTTAATATTGATAGAGAATTTTTTTATGTTCTTGTAAGAGTGGCACAAAGAGGTGCCTCATCACAATGGCATACACAAACAAACTTAATCCAGTTCACGGTCACAGGAGGCTGGAGCCTATTTCGGCAGTATAGGATTAAGGTAGGAACGAGACCTGGATGAAACTTCAGCCAATCACAAGGCTCACTCACATTCATTCTCTCATACATTCCCCACTGGGAATCTCCAATTAACTTACAGTACCTGTAGTTCTTTATGGATACAGAAGTCCAGGGTAACTGGAATGATGTCAATATTCCTCACCAGGCGCAGAATCTGAACTCAGGATGCTACATCCATGAGGCAACATAATTTTTAATTCACTACATAGGGGGTGCTGGTCAAAACACATTGAAACCTTCAGTAATGAGAAGAAGAATGATACAATCTGTGTTAGACTATACTCATTTCTGTAATCAATAACAATTGAAATTTTCATGTTTGTTTGAGTTCTCAGAGATTTATTTTCTCTGTTGTCCTCATCAGCTGGAATTTTTGATTTCCTTTCCTCCCTAGTCATCTGACCATAGCATTTATGTATTAAGCTGGACATTTACTTTATCATTTTTAGTCTTTATAAAAAAATATATATAATTGCTCTTTATCTCACCCGATTTTATTTATTACTAGCTATGTTATCCAGCTTCATGCAGGTAATTTCCTAAGACAATGGGCCTCAGTAACTGTAAATTTTTGCTTGAAATCTTATATTTTTTTAATAGTAATGATTAATTAATAGGAATAATAGGGATTTTGGGGAAGAATATAATTTCTCCTGTAGGACATTCTGTAAAAATAGTAGCTTCAATCAATTTTGAATGTAACACTTTAATCTGTAATATTGTATCATTACAAAGTTTTGAAGGGTTTAGATCAAAAGCAATATACAAATAGAAACAGGGCTAGTATATGGAAATAACAGGTTACTTCAGAGAAAGTCAGGAACTAAAATCTACAACCAATAAGTACTGAAATAAACCCAAAATAAATGTACAAAACTGAAAACTATGGAAAGTCAAATAAAAAGTACAGCAAACTTCAATTCTAACCTTGCAATGTACATCACATATTTATCACACAATGGTAACAAGCCAACTGAACTAAAATCAGATTCATTTCTGGGTTTTTACTTCGTTCACTCAAGAATTTTTTTTCAAGTGTATTGCCACTGTTGTTCAGTCATGCATTTGTTTTTGTGATTTATTTGTCAGTCTTATGTTTAAGCTTCTTTTTTTTAATTTTATTAACATGATTTTATCCTAAGAGCCATAACCACACCATAAAGGTCTAACACTGAATCATGTTTTACTTACCTGATTACAAATAGCAATAACATTTGAAGGCTGCAGATTTATGTGGCCCAGGAAATGTATTGAATTTTTTTTTTAATTTTAGGGTTGATTTGTCCTTGTAAATGTATTGCAACACGTACACTCACAACCACAGTAGGTGGATTGAAGGTGCTTGCTAACTATGTATTACTTGAGCTTTGTCAAACTTTGTTCTTGCTCACTCTCCGCGCCACGTATTATGACATGTGTTTTTTTCTTCTTCTCCTATCTGTCCACCCTACAGGTTAGTGCTGCTCTTTGTGCGCCCTTCTTATCCCTTCTGATGGCGGCCTTTGTTTGAATAAATCAGAAAGACCCAAACAGTTGAGTGGCACTGTGCCTGTCTCAGGTTTTGGAATCTTGGTGTCATTTTTGGTTCCTCCCTTTCTTATTCCACCCACATAAACCACATTAAGAAACTTTCTTACTTTCAACTCATATCCCATGTTTGCTCATTCCTCTCCTTTTCTAATGCTGAGAAACTTGTCCATGCTTTTATCACATCCCACATCAATTATTCTAACATATTAGCAGGTGCTGCTTCTAATGTTATATCACAGCTCCAGTTGATTCAAAACTTTGCTGCGTGAGTCCTAAAACAAACCATCAACAGTGAGCACATAACACCCATCCTACTTCGCCTCCACTGGCTCCCCGTGTCTTATAGGATTGAATATAGTGAGAAGTCAAGCAAAATGACACCTTTTATTGGCTAACTAAAAAGATTACAATATGCAAGCTTTCGAGGCAACTCAGGCCCCTTCTTCAGGCAAGATGAGATTTGATTACATTTTGCCTGAAGAAGAGCCCTGAGTTGCCTTGAAAACTTGCATATTGTAATCTTTTTAGTTAGCCAAAAAAGGTGTCATTTTGCTTGACTTCTCACCACATTCATAATGGCTAACATGATACAACACCCTAGTACCTCAGGATTGAATATAAAATTCTATTAATAACCATCAAATCTTCAAATGGCATCACACCAGACTACATCAGTGACCTTCTCCATCAGCATGCTTCTTTTTGGCCACTAAGATCCTCTGATTCTGACAATATTGTTGTGACCCACACTAATGTGAACTCTATGGGTGACAGGGTCTTTAGCTGTATAGCGCCCAGACTTTGGATGACCTCCCAAAATTAATTACATCTGCTGACTCATTTCATTGTTTTAAGAAACAACTTAAAACTCAACCATGTTTAGGAAGGTGTTTAACTTAACCTGACCCCTCTTTCAGTCAGATGCTCAGTATAATTTGTGTGTGTGTTATATTACAAATGATGTTATCTGCTAAGCTTTTCATTTAGTATTGATTTTAGTTTTTTACTCTGCTTTATTATCTTTTATTCTATGTGTATCCTGTATCTATCTGTTTTAGTGTTCTATTCAGAAAACATTTGTATTCAGTGTTACACATACTTGCTTTGTGTTTCTAAGACTCTGTGAAGTGCTTTGAGCATGTGAAAGGTGCTATATAAATAAAATGTATTTATATCTTATATATAAACATCTATGTGTAGAAGTGTGTGTATCTGTCTGTCCGGCCCGGAATTGAGAGGAGGCTTTGAGCTAAGGGCTCTACCTCCGAGGATATACAAGCGAGGCGAGCACGTTGGCAAAACGAAACCTCCAAAGAAAGAGTCACTCGCTTAGGCATTAGATAGATAGATAGATGTAGATAGATACTTTATTAATCCCAAGGAGAAATTAACAAATTAATACAGAAGTGAGACGAGCACATCTGCAAAATGGTATCCCATTTACTTTTTCTCCCACCACTAATGCACAAGCAATGTGAGCACGTCAGCAAAACAAATCCTCCTAGGAGAGAGATGCCCAGAGTAGTTCCTTTCAATTACCTGACATCTCTACATTTACATTTTTTTCTGACGATTTCAATAGTTTGTAGGACCCTGTGCTTACACAGCTAGTACAGTATATACAGTATATATACTTAGCTTTTTTCAATATTGGCTGAACGCTTGCAATAATATAATATTAGAAGGAGAGCTACTGGCAAAAAGTATGATTCAGTTGTGTGTTTCCTGCAGTCGACTCTGGCCTGCTTTGAGTATGATTGCAGGAGGCATGTTTCATAGGTACGGGCAGCAGCGTTGTTTTCCATCCACCAGTTCAGTGCACTTGCTAGAGCTTTATACTTTTCACAGGATCCAAAATAAGAACATGTATTTGCTGGACATATGATTCATTCATGGCCATATACTGATCATCACCAAACAGGTATCACATCAGCACTTTTAACAGCCTGTTTGAGTTGTCCCCACTTGTCTCTTCCTATCTTCCTGTAAGGTTGCTTACATGACAGTGTTTTCCCTGTTTGCTGGTTTACATGGATTCAATTGTATTTATTTATGGCACCAATTACTTGCTTAAAATAAAATAATACATATGGAATGAACCTCACAGATCATAGTGGCACACTTCAAACCTTTGGCTACACTTGTCAACATGACGTTTCTTCAGGTAACTCAGTTTCTTTCCACATCCAAGAGGAGTGCAAGTGTAAGTTAACTGGCAGCTCTAGACTGGCTCAATATGAGTGGCATTAAATGTAAGTGTGACCCTGTCTAGGCTCTGTTTACTGCTTTGCTTTCAGTGCTGTTAGGATTAGCTGTAATCCTGTAAAGAAAAAGCAGATCTAGAAAACAGATGAGGTGATGGCTGCAAACGTACGGGTCCTGGCTGTGCAAAATATTATCATAATCCCCTCTGGTTATTTGAACATCTGTGGCACATTGTGGTGTTTGGTAAGCATTATTGTGTTAGGGCTCTAACAGAGCATTTAATTACTTGATTAACTGCCAGGGCTTTACACTGGGCAATTTTGCTATTCTTGTCATCATAAAGTTTAGGGAAACTTGAATAGAGTGCCAGGCACAACCACAAAACAGCGAAAGATGGAAGGAGAGGTACTTGGAAGCAAAGAGGGGCTGTGAGTGTCTACAGTATATGAATGAACGATGCACATGAAGGAATGCTCATTATGGTTGAGTGTTGTTAAGCTCTAGAAGGCTTTCATAGCTGAAACACCCAGTAGAGGCTCGTTTTTACACTAATATTCTTCATTATCATCTCACTTGATAAGCAAAGAATGATGGACATATCAAGAGGGTCAGATTGATAGGAGTAGAAGCAATGAAGACTTGGTGAAAAACTACAAAAACCACACAGACACTGGCTGGGCCAGGAAAGGAACAAGGATAGGAGGAAATTAAGACAGCTAAGCTAACTACTCCAAAACCTCTTAACTGCTCTACAGTATATCTGAGGCAGTGACAAAGATACCCCAGTTTTTCAGAAGGATGCAAGTATAAAAAATATGACACATATGCATATGTTTTCAGGAGTAGTTTGGCTTATACTTAATTTACTATTTCATTTAACAGTTTTAGTTTGCTACAAAATTGGAAAGGTTCCTTTTAGTCCACGAAAAAAAAAAAAATGAAACAGAAGAAAATGGTGAGATAAAGGAATTTATTATCAACATTCAGATTGAAATGTGTTGGCACTGTTATGAGTCTTTGCTGTAAACAAAGCAATGTTACCTGAGGTGTGTCTAACTGCGTGTGGGTGCGTGTGTATTTCTGTGTGTTAACTTTGAATTGCAAGTAAAATCACACTTCACAATAGTCTTTAGTTTCTGGGTCGATAGGCACTAATATCACATGGACACTTTTCTTTCTCCTCTGTTTGCTGGTGATAGATCCACTTATGACATCTTTCAAAAATCATCTACTATTCAAAATCAGTTTTTTTTTTATTATTCAAACATTGTAGACAAGAGTCCAGTTTGTCGGAAATTCTCTGCCACATGCTTGGAATGTTGAATTTTTGAGGAAAGTGCTTCTAGGACATCGTTCTGGTCCAAAGCTGTAGCAATTCTGTAAATGAATTTCTCCAGTGATTCAAGTCCTCTTAACCCCAAGTTAACACCACAACCTGAAAAAAGAAAAAAATATAAATACATAAGGCCTAAATGATCATACTTACTCTAGAAAGAAAATGGATCAGGAGCTACAACAGTCCTTAATTTGCACAAAATAATTTTTGACTGAACATGATATATAAGCATACACAATATTTTAGCACTAGCGAGATCAGCAAAGGACAACTGACTTGGTCAGAAAAATGGGACAAACGTAGTATATAGACATGCACATGGTCCAATCTAGAGCCAGAAGATGAAAAATCTTAAGAGTTAAAACCCATAATGCAGTCTAAAATCATAGTTAAAATAACAAAGTTGGCTCCTGATAATAACTAGATAGACATTTGCTAACTCTACAATGTGTCAAGATATAGTTTTTATGTTTTAATTCAGATACTTTAAAGGAGAGAGGTGTGCATCACCATCTTTTATTCAGGAGCTGGCAAACTACGGCCCGTGGGCCACACTCAACCTGTGACACAGGCACGATAGGCCTGCTGGCTTTTTGTCAACATTTCTAATATCCTTATCCTACTGTTGGCTGGTTTTAGCGTAATAAGTTACCAAGCAGTGTAATCCAAAACTAATTAAATAAACCAGGCTTTTATTATACGAATAGTCAAAGTCTGCAGAGTTGTAAATATGCATGGTTTTTGATGTAGGCCCATCATGTATGTTCAAATGTGTTTCATTTTCTGTTCACAAAAACAAACCCAAACTCTCTGCTGATTAATCCAGGCAGCACACAATATACACCTCTAAAGGCAAGAAGCAATGAATCAAAGAGTTCTCTGCAATAGCTATTTCATTACATTATCATAGGACATTAAATCAATATATATTTATATCATTTTCTTTTTTATTTTGAGTTAATAAGCAGAGTTGCCAGTTTATTAAGGACACACACAGTTAGGTCCATAAGTATTTGGACAGTGGCACAATTTTAATAATTTTGGCTCTGTACACCACCAGAATGGATTTGAAACAAAGCAATCAAGATGTCATTGAAGTGTAGACTTTCAGCTTTAATTTAAGGAGTTTACCAAAATATTATATGAGCTGTTTAGGAATGACAGCCATTTTTCTGCATAGCCCCCTTCCTATTTTCAGAAGCTCAAAAGTATTTGGACAAACTAATATAAATACAGTATAATGATCATGTTCAATATTTGGTTGAAAATCCTTTACAGTCAATGACTTCCTGAAGTCTGGAACCCTTGGCCATCTCCAAATGCTAGGTTTCCACCCTAGTGATACTTTGCAAGTCCTTTACTGCAGCTGTCTTCAGTTGCTGCTTGTTCCTTGGATTTTCTGCCATCTGTTTTGTCATCAGCAAATCAAATGCATGTTCAATTGGGTTGAGGTCAGTTGATTGACTTGGCCATTGAAAAATAGTCCACTTCTTTGTTTTGAAAGGCCTTGAAAAGTCTAATCTGTCCTTCCTATGCTGGAGATTTACCAGTGGTTTGCACCTTGTGGTAAATCCTCTGTCTTTACTTTCATGAGGTCTTCCCTTGATTGTCGACTTTGGCAATGATAGGTCTACCTCCTGGAGAGTGTTCTTGGTTTGGCTAAATGTTGTGAAGGGATTTTTCATCTCCAAGGATGGAATTCTGCAATCATCGAGCATAGTTGTCTTCTGAGGTTTTCTGAACCTTCTGTTGTTGCTGAGTTCACCAGTGTGATCCTTCTTTTTAAGAATGTACAAAATGGTCAATTTGACCACATCTTGTGTTTCTGCTCTCTCTCTAAAGGGGTTCTCTTGTTTTTTCAACCTAACGATTGACTGTTTTTACTTGCATGGACAGTTCTTTGGACCTCAGATTGAGAGTTCGCAGTGACAGAATAGGATTGTAAGTAACAAGCTAGTTAAGTCTGCAGATGATACACAAAAATAATAATCTGGAATCTGTTGAATCATTACAGAGGAACTTGGGCAGCATACAGGCTTGGGCAGATTTGTGGCAGATGAAATTTAATGTAAGTAAATATAAAGTATTACATATAGGATGTAAAAATGTTAGGCTTTAATGCACAATATGATGTATGAAAATTGAAAATACACCTTATGAGAAGGATTTAAGAGTTGTAGTGGATTTCACACTATCAAATGCCACGCACTGTTCAGAAGCCATTAAGAAGACTAACACAATATTTAGTTTTATAGCACGATGTGTACAATAGAATTCCTGTGAGGTTATGCTCAAGCTTTATAACACACTGGTGAGGCCTTATCTGGAGTACTATATGCAATTTTGGTCTCCAGGCTACAAAAAGGACATTGCAGCACAAGAAAAACTCCATAGAAGAGCGACTACAACAACAAAAACAACATTTATTTTATATAGCACATTTTCATACAAATAATGTAGCTCAAAGTGCTTTACATGATGAAGAAAGAGAACACTACTTAACATAGAATAAAAGTAAGGTCCGATGGCCAGGGAGGACAGAAAAAACAAAACAAAACTCCAGTCAGCTGAAGAAAAAATAAAATCTTCAGGGGTTCCAGGCCATAAGACCGCCCAGCCCCCTCTCGGCATTCTACCTAACATAAATGATCAGTCCTCATTGTATTCAGGGTTCTCATGGAAAGACTTGATGATGACGGTCGCATTGACTTTTGGCCTTTAATCCATCAATGTAGGGACATTACGGTGCTTTAATTAGGTGGTGGTGGTGCAGATCGCCACCGCAGAAAACCAGAAAAAGAAGGGAGAGTAGGGGTTTGAGCCACCATGAACAGTAATGATAATCAGGATTAAACTACAATGAAGTTATGAGAAAGCGATGTTAAAGTAATGTGTTTTTAACAGTTTTTTAAAGTGCTCCACTGTATTAGCCTGACGAATTCCTATTGGCAGCCTATTCCAGATTTCAGGTGCATAACAGCAGAAGGCCGCCTCACCACTTCTTTTAAGTTTAGCTCTTGGAATTCTAAGCAGACTAGGCTGATTCCAGGGCTACTGGGGATGAATTATGAGGAAAGATTCAAACAAAAGATGACTAAGAGGAGACATGATTGAAGTGTTTAAAATTATGATGGGAATTAGTGCAGTGGATCGAGGCTGTTATTTTTAAATGAATTCATCAAGAACACAGGGACACAGCTGGAAACTTGATAAGGGTAAATTTGGCACAAACATTAGGAATCTTTTCTTTACACAGAGAACCATAGACACTTGGAATAAGCTACCGAGTAGTGGGGTAGACAGTAGAACTAGACATGATTATATTTTAGAAGAATTAAGGGGATAGAACTTGTCTAGATTGTTCTAATTATATCATCTAGAATAATTCTTCTATTTTATGGAATTAATTGCCTTCAGAATATATACTGCTTCACTTCTTCACACAATGGGTTCTCAGAGTCTATAATAAACAACTGAGTTGTATGCTGTACGTGAAGCGGAAACCACAATGTCCTTCTTGAAAACTTTGAATGAGATTTTGAGACAATCAAACTAACCTGACACACTGAAATCCTCTTTATTTCTTAAAAGCAGTAAAAGCCATCATTTATGCTGATCTTTTTATAATGGTATCTGAAATTAGCAATGCCATAAAAATAATGTGATATTTGAATATGTGCAGAAAAAAAGAAAACAGAATGTAAAATACTTGCATATTTTCACCATTTGTAACTGTAAAGGTACTAAAATAATCTTATTTGCCGCTTCTTCAAAGCTGATGACTCCATTTTTAGAGGCATTTCTAGCATTCCAGTTAGCTTGCAGTTTACAAATACAATATGTTAAAAGTACATTGATAGACTATTATAAACTGCCTCATTATAAAAATCTAGTAATGTAAGAAACATTTTGACAAGAATGATTAGGTCCATCATAATTTGTCCATAGCTATACAGCTAAGTTTTTCAATTTATCATGAAGTCAGGATTTGAAGTTCCCCAGGGAATAAATATCAAATGTACTGACTGGTAATTTATTGAATGTGTTGGTTGTTTTCTAAATGAAGCAACATTTTATAAAGTTAGGTTGAAATTTCCCACATACCAGCTTCTAATGATGCCCCCAATATCCTTTGTTATGAACTTGTTTTAAAGTAACAGAGAGCATGTACCTTACTACTTCTATTCATGCGTTTATCATATGATTAACCACCTTTATAATTTTACATCTTAATTTTCTTCAATCATTACTGCCAGATCATACCCGGCTATAGACCAGCTACTTACCTGTATCAAAATTTAGAACTCTTGCTGCCTCTCCTTCGATTGTAACTGCAATGTTATCTCCCTCAATATATGCTGCATTAATTCTTCTGTGAGATAACATAATCTCAAATAAACGACGACTGCATTGTAGGTGGTGTAATGTCAGGTCATTCATTCGGGGTTCAATATCTGATTTGTAAGCATTGAAAGACTGGTGGAATATGTTCTTCATAATCTGAAATGCAGAGAAACAGTTCAAGCAGGTGTAGCTTTAGAACTAAATTATTTACATTTTTTTCAGTAGTGCTAACAATAAATAGAAATTCTCTGTAAGCTCCCTCTTTGGAGCTTGGTGGCATGTCTATTTAAAATTTTAAAAATTAGTCTAGGCTAAAAAGACTTAGGTTTGGTCAGGTATTTTGGTCTAGCTATGATAAGAAGACTGGAGTGTTATGCTTTGCCACAGAAAGAATAACAAAATTGAGAGTGAAATTATCAAAGCCCTGACCACAGCAAAGAAACTTAATTATTCAATGATTAAATTAATAAAGGCAAACAAAAACAAATAAAATTTTGAAAAAAGTTAAAATATCAAAAGAAATACAAAATTACAGAATGCAAGTAGCAAAAATGCAATAATAATGCAAATTAAAAATATGAAGAAGAAATAAAAAAGTAAAATACTACAAGGCAAAACACCAAAATTACCTTTGAATACAAAAATAAAATTCAATCTCTGAAGATAAAAGGGAGCAGAAAACACTGTTTGGGAAACTAATTCCACTGCAACCTACAATGGTAGAAGATGTGTTTTATAGAGCCCAGGTACTTTTCAAAAATCCTATCTGCAGCACCTTGTCACAGATGAGATGCATGACAGGCCATAACAAAAGGACCATAATAATGATTCATAAAGTAACCCTGTTTGTTCTGCAGCTTGTGAGGTACTCTCTGATTCTGAGGATTGCCATATGACAGAGGTTTGCAAAATTAATGAATGAAACTAAATTTTGGCTAGCATATATACACCAATTTAGGATGACTAACAATTCCCAAAGTTATCTTAATAGTCCCTAATTTGAACACTCAGAAGATCATTATAGAGGGAGATTTTTGTGTAATAAATCCTACATTAAATAAATCATCTCCAACTGTTGCCACAATATCTAAGATTGCCTCAGTAATTTCATGCTTTTCAGGGACCTTAACCTTGTGTAGCCTCTAGAGATTTCTCTACCCATATTAGAGACAATATTCTTTTGCTTATTGTGAGTATCACAGTCATATACATAAATCAGCTATTTTTCTATCAATAATATCTATTTCTATCATGCTATTGTTAATTCTGAGCATGTTCTAATTGCCCTGGAGCTTAACATTTTAAATAAATCTATCCAAAAATGCAGCTCTCAGGAACTGGGCTGTGGCTATGCTCCTTAGCCTTTCCAACACCTCTTATCAGTGTCTGCTGCATACTAACATTTGGGAAAACAAAGACAAGAGTCAAGGATAAAGGTTTCACTGGATTATTTGCTCTTTCTTTATCAATGGCAATTTTGCAACAGACAATGGCAATTTGTTTTAGTGCATTTAGTTAGAGTTCAGTATATTCTGACCTTTTGGCTTTGAATAGGATTTTTGCGTTTTGCTTTAAAACTGATTTCCTGGTGTAATTTTGTAATTTTAGTGTATACATTTTTGATTTATGGACTTATTTAAAAAATACATTTTACTTTCAACATATCTGCTTCTTTGCACCTTCACTATAATTTGTACTATTCTTTAGATACAAGCAGTCACTGGCATTTTACAAAATGTTATTTTGTATAGCATGCAACCGGTTCACGGTAAGCATATTGACTCGATACTTGACAGCAACTGTTATCTGAAACCAGCAGCGGATGAAGAGTTGTGTTTAATTTTCTGCTGAAACTAATGCATCTTCCAAGATACAACACTTTGGAGAACACTCAAAGCATACTTAAGGGGATGATTTAAAAATTCATAAATGAGAAAAAGACAGCATTCAAATCTGAAGATAAAGAGGATGCACAGTGAGTGCTAAAGAAAAGACGAGTGAGACAAAGAAGCTTACAAAGCTAAAGTAGAAAACAAACTCACACAGAATAACCTGAAAGACGTCTGGAATGGACTGGGCATTTTTCCTGCGTCAAGCAATCCAACGCTTTGTTATGCTAGAAGGGAATATGGACAAAGCTAACACTCAGAACCTATTTTATAATAGACTAGCCAAAGCCCGCCGTAGCATATGGCAGTGTAAGAATAGGAACGGAAAACAGTGAGAAAGGAATTCAGTATAACAAAGGCTTAGGAAACCACGGTCGCAGTATAATGAAAATAGCAAGGAGCGAAACCAATGCCAGTGGTCAACAGAGTACCTCCTTGTAGCAGGCTACGGAAAACATAGACATATATAGATAGACGACGCATTCACTGTGTTGCCCTGTCGACACGATAAGTCAGCGCGTCTGCCCTATTGCGAGTGGTAAAAGTGCCATTTAAACTAATACAGGTAGACGTGGAAACCGGGTTTTCTGATGAAAAAACAATAATTTTTAAACAGTATCGTTTACATACAACAGATTTTGGCGAATCGTTTACATGCAATTGTTTATATCCATTTATACACAAAATGCATACGTATCCCATGGTCTTAGAGTTGGTGGGCGGGGCTTTCTGTCTTGCGTGCGCTCTCTGTCTTGCTTGTCCTTAGTTAGAGTTGGAGGGTGGTGCTCTGTGAGTTGGCGATTGTGGCTCTCTGTCTTGCGTGCGGTATAAAGTCAACGTGGCTCAGAGGTGCATGCGGACTTTTGCAAGGACAAAAGCGACTGAGGCTGTGTTTGGTGAGTTGTTGCGTGCCTCGAGAGCGGCGCTGGACTCGGGAGGACGGTTACAGTTGCCGTGCGTGGCTCTGTCGTGCGTATCCTATGACGCGGTAGGAGGGTTAGAGTTGGCGGGCGGGGCTCTGTCGAGTGTATCCCATGGTCTTAGAGTTGGCGGGCGGGGCTCTGTCTTGCTTGTGCTCACTGTCTTGCGTGCCCTCAGTGTCTTGCTTGCGCTCAGTGTCTTGCGTGCCCTTAGTCAATTATATATAGAGATTTTCCCTCCCACTGCCAGCTTCTTCCAGTAACCAAGTCAACTGGAACAGCCAGTGACAAGTCCACCTCTGACCATCAGTGTGGATTGTCCATAATTAAAGACCAAGTAATGAGACAATTGAGAAAGCTACACGCAGGGAAAATTGTAGGACCAGATGGAGTCTGTGCTTGAGTTCTAAAGGCCTGTGCTGTGGGGTCCTCTGTCACCTGTTCAGTCTGTCCCCAAGGCTCCATTCCATTGACGCTGCTGTGTAAAATATCCTGCATTGTTCCTGTTCCAAAGAATGTAGGTGCCTCTTCAGCTAATGGCCAAAGACCAGTGGTACTTAAGTCTCACAAAATGAAGACCTCTGAGAGGCTGGCCCTGGATTATATGAGTCCTCTTGTGGTAGAACACCTGGACCCACTGCTGGTTGCCTATTTAGACAAAGATTGGAGTGGAGGATGCATGCATCTCTCTGCTCCACAAGACTTATTCTAACCTGGACAAAGCTGGAAGTACAGTGAGGAGTTTTCTTTTATTTCTCCAGTGTCTTCAATACCACCCCGCCATCCTTCTTAAAGTGGTAAGCTGACAGATACACAGATGAAGGAGACTATGATGTCCTGGTTATTTGTCAAGCAGACTGTTGCTTGTGTGGCTCAAGGACCATGTTTCTGATGTGGATGGGAGAAACACTGGAGCAAAACTAAGGAACTGGTTATTGACTTTTGGTGCACTATTCAAGGTGTGGATGCAGAGGTCATGTAATCCTACAAGATCTTATGGGTAAATATCACTGGCATGGATAAACTAAACCAGAAAGGACAGAGGAAACCTGGAAATAATGAGTAGTGATTTAATCACATTTATGTTAGGTAGAATGACTGTGTTTGGGTGTGGAGACTGGGCAGTCTTTTGGCCTTGGAACCCCTGCAGATTTTGTTTTTTCTCCACCTTAAGTAAACTTGTCTTTGTTTGTTTGTTTTTTATGTCCTCACAGCCATTTGGTCTTATCATCGTACTCAATTGTAATGACTTACAATATGATATTGTATATAAGGATACTACTTTTCTACTAATTATATGCCTATGCTATATAAGCTTGTATCAAGTTATTTATTTATTTATTTATTTATTTATTTATTCTTTGTTACCTATTCATCATTTTTGCCTAATTTGATTTGTTTGTCTTTTCTTGTAGGTTTCTCTTTAACATCTTGTAAAGCATTTTAAGTTACATATTTTGTATATGTGCTACTGAAATAAATGCTAATGACTTTGTTGTTGTTGCAATGTGGGTAGTGTCATCCTTCACATCTTTTACAACTGGTAATATTGCTTCAAGAGAGGCCCTTTGAATCCACAAGCTAATTAAAAAGGGCAGACTCAGTAATAGGACACATTCTGGATCTCTTGGAGGTCGTAGTGAAGGACTTAAAACAAACCTGAGTGCCATTATGAACAATGCTGACATAACAATGTTGTTTTCCTCTGACACAACAACACAGAGGACTTTCAGTGTCACTGGGGCTCCTTTATGCCAACAGAAATACACCAGCATAATGCCTCACTGTGACTGTGACTGCCATGTCGAAAGATTTCTATCTTTTTAGTAATTATAGAGTGTGCTCATACCATAGTATATAGGGTGGTCCAGATCTAATTATGCAATTTTCATTACGCTATAACTTATTAAGTTTATTACATAGAAAATTACCCGAAAAATCCTGGACCTTCCAGAAGTATGTGAACTGACGCCATGAAGAATTGTTTCTGTGCTGAACTGATATCATCCCCACATAAATCAAAGTCATCCAGACGATCTGGATATGCATAATTAGATCTGGACCACCCTGTATATATATATATATATATCTATATATATCTATATATATATATATATATATATATATATATATATATATATATATATTGTCACAAAAGCCACGATTAGACAAAGCAAGGTTTGGGGCAGCCACCCGTATAATTTGTTTTCCTGGCTGCAAATTGTCGTGTCAAATGATAGCACTGCTGTGCAGAAAACCGAGTCCAATACAGAACTGAGAGCATAGGGAAAAGGAGGAGGTTTTTAAAGGGGAAGACAGGAAGTGAGATCGTAGGGGTCGGGCTCATTGAGGTCTTCAGCCATTGGTTCGAGCCCGGACGTGACATCACAGGGGCCGGAGCCGGCAAGGTCTCCTTCGATAGGCTCGGTCCCGGAAGTGACGTCTGGAGAGCCAGGCGGAACCTCCTGGGAATGGTCTGCAGGCAAGGAAGAAAAAGAGTCAGTGCACTCTGCCACATCCTGGTATGTCTCAGAACTGTCCTTACCCGAGCCCTTTAGCTGCCTCCCATGCGCACGTGTGTGACAATATATATATATATATATATATATATATATATATATATATATATATATCGTTTACACCAGACATGAGAGGGCAGCCCCCCTGGTTTGCAACGGGGCCATGGGCTTGGAGCTTAGAAGCTCAACCCTGCTGGGGCCCGTGGCCACCAACAGGGGGTGCCTGGACAGCTCCGGAGCTTTGGTCTGCAGCACTTCCACCAAACCCAGAAGTGCTGCCCTAAGTGGATCTGTTTTCCCATGCAGCACTTCCACCACACCCAGAGGTGCTGCCAGAAGATGATCGGTGAGCATCTGGGCCACTTCTGGGTGCAGTATAAAAGAGGCCACCTTACTCCATTCAGGGAGCCGGAGTCAGGAGGCAGAGGACAGAGCTTGCGGGAGAGTAGTGGAGGCGGCGGAAGAGAAGGAGAAGAAAGTAAAGTAAATAGGACTGAGCATTGTTGGTGATTTGTGCACTGCATGTGTGCTGTATTGAAGAAAAGAAATTTAAAGTGTGTCTTTAGTCAGGCTGATCTTACACAATATACAGTATATATATATATATATATATGTATGTATGTATATAAGTATCTATTTATTTAAATACATTCTGTTAAAAAGCAAATTTCCCACACACGACAAATAACATTCTATCAATTCTATCTATTAAACAAATAAAATTGAAGCCAGAAAGGCATGTGAATTAATTGCTTGATATTTATGGTGTTAAATATGCAAAATTAATAAGCTTACTAAAAAAAAAAAACTGCCATTGCAAACAGAATTCTAATTACTGACCACATGAAAAACAGAACAATAAATGCTTAAGTCATGACCCCCTTATTACGAGCACGAGTCAGTTAAGATTTTGGCCCTACATTTACAAGGGAAGGAAAATTTGAAATGCAATCATAGAAATCAATAATGCAGATGAAATTAAATTGAATGAAATAAACAATATATTTAAAGAACATTTTAAAATATTAAGCACATCCTAAGATAAACCATAAAGCTGAAGTTAATTTTTAAGACTATTTGATAAACATGACATATCTTGCCACAGCTTCACACACGCTGTATAATGAAAATGGGTAGACCTCGTAACAATCCTGAAAATCAAGAAATTATGACATCTCTACAAAGCTAGAAAGTCATTTCAGTTTATTGGAGATGTCTACATTTGAGGAAGCAAAACAAGTATGCAATCCTCCTGTATGACTGCAGAATTTGCATCCTACCAACCAATTTCATCATTGAAAAACAATATTAACTTTCATTACTCAGCAATGATGGAAAAGGTTTTTATATGCATAATTTCAGGAGATCAAATGGGATTTACTAAAAATAGACACATACTATCATGCTTTTGACATATGTTCAATGTGTTATTTTCTTCTGCAGCCACTAAGCTTTCTGAGGTTGTGCTAGCACTTAACACAAAAATAGCTTCTGATAGAACCTATTAGAGATATCTGCTTACTGTACTAAATTTTAATGTGTACTGAAACTATAAAATAAACAATTTAACTGTAGTCCAGAAGCATCTGTTCACATTTGTAATTTAAACTCTGATTATTTTACTTTAGACCAAGTTATCAGACATGGCTGCTGCAGTTATCAATGCTATTTGCTAGTGCGAGTGAACCTCAGACTTTCATCATTTGTAAGCATGCAGATAATTAGTGGATTGCAACAGGGAACCAAACAAATCATATCTCCATATTGAGAATACACAGGGATTTTCATTATTGGATCATATTCATCAATACCAAGGGTATTAGGTGTATTGAAGGAATTTTACAGAATCTGCAAGTTAAAGACTAACATGAATAAAAGCATACTATTTCCAGTTAAATGACAGGTTCAGCATTTTTTTTAAGTTAAAGTTATTTATTCGCAAACATGCCATATATGAAACTGTGTTCTACAGTTAAGAGATTTATGTATTTTTTTAAAATTATCTTGCCCACCCTGGCATTTATAATAGAGGATATGAGGCATGGAGCACTACTGGACAATAAAAGCTTGAAAATGTACTAGCTCACGTAATATAGAAAAGGAATGTTGTTTATTTGAAGAATGATATGGGTCTCTTACAATGGCATGAACATTCATTTGAGATGTCTTGCAAATGAAAAGCTTCTTTCAAGATGAGATGGTGGTCAATGATCTTAAAAAAACCTAATGATGACAGGACAAGGTTCAGCAAGGCCGGCATACATCTTGTGTGCATTCATTATCTCAGGGTTGAAATCAGAAAATTTAGGAAGCCATTTGGATAACATCTTGATTAGAAAGGGGTTGAAATTTTTATTTTCTGCATCTTCTTTAAGGCTTACAATACAAATGTTTTCTTGATATGCCCTTTTTTCTTCAGCATTAATTTTAATTTTGAGGGTTCCCGGGTTTTAGCTGGAAAGCATTTATGTCTTAGTCATGGTGAGAAACACGAGACTGCAGAGATCAAACTTCTCTGGTAATCTTTGTCCATTTCAGAACAGACAATATAAATTGGAGCTGCTCCCAAAAGGTGGCATCACATATCGAGAGGGACAGAATCCTGACTCTTTTGTTGCTGCATAAATGTGTGAAGGCTGACTGAAGCCACTTTGTTTTGTTATTTACAGGCACTAAATGCCACTGTTTTTTGTTCTAATTAAAATGGGTAATCTGGCTGGTACTCCATCTTTTTTTTTGCATACCTTTGTCTGCTTTAATGGCCAAGTTAAACAGGTAAGATGTTACAGATAACAATTACATGGCTGTTTTTCTTCCCATCGCTCATTACGAAAAAAAACCTATGAGGTTATACTAGTACCTTTCAAGTTAGGTGAACATCACAGGTGATTGAATAATACAATAAAATAAAATAGCAACCTCCATATCAGCATGTTAAGGCTTTCTTGGAGAATTATTGACAGTTGAATGGGTTCTGCATCCTGTAGGTGACATTGCATTAATCTACAAGGTAATTAGAAGATTCTGGCATATTTGCTCAAAAGAAGTTTTCCATTAGAGGCAGTGTGAAGAAGCACACGTTTTAAGCACCACTTGATCTCCTCAAAACTGAGAGATTAAAGGGACAGTGCTTCCTTTGTAACAGAGAGGACACATTGGGTGTTTGTTACCTAGAAGACCCCTTCTGCAGTAACGTTAAGAGTCACTAAAGACAAGAGTCCCTGGAAAAAAGAAGGAATAAATGTGATATTGAGTGCATAAGTTGGCAAGAGTGTTTTGGTCAAAGTCTAAAGAAGTAATATTTTAGTGTAAAATTGAGTATACACAATTTCAGGTAACACAGCTTAATTAATAAGGCATTAGCAGACATTATATGATGTTGCTTTACCTTTTAACATATCACATATTCATTGGTTATAAATCTTCTTAAAGTTCCCAATCTAAAATTACGTCCATCCATTTTAAAGGTTTGTAAGGGTTTAATAATGAAAAATGTGAAAGTAATTAAAAGTATTTTCAAATTTCTAAATACAAAATTATACCAGGCTGGAAAATGAGGTCTTCCATGTATGGTTAGCATGGGAGACTCCTGAAGCAGGAGAGAGGTACCGACCAAACAATTATTGCCTTGATGGTCAGGGAAGCAAAAATATGGATGTAGGAGTAGGTCGAAGAGACCATGGAAAGAGACTATCGATCAGGCTCAAAAGGGTTCTGGCAAAACATCAGATGACTCAGAACCTGAAGGCAGGGATTCACTCAGACTGTATAATCATAGTGACAGCTGTGCCCACATATTTGGAAAAACATCAGCAGTGTTTGAAGTGCATGTGGGACTACCCCAAGGCTGTGCTCTGTCTCCTATCCTGTTTGTGATTTTCAAGGACAGAATATCATGGTGCAGCTGGGGAGGTGAAGGAGTCCACTTTGGTGGCCTTAGAATCACGTCACTGGTTCTATTGGCTACATCAGGCTGTGAACTCCAGCACATACTGGAACAGTTTTCGACAGAGTGTGAAGTGGCAGGGATGAGGATCAGTACTTCCAACTGTAAGGCCATGGTACTCAGTAGGAAAAAGGTGGACTGTCCTCTCAGAGTCAGAGGAGAGTTACTGCCTCAAGTGAAGGAATTTATGTACCTCAGGGTCTTGTTCACAAGTGAGGGAAAAAGGAAGGTGAGATCAACAGATGGATTGGGGGGCAGGCACGGCTATGCAATCACTATACCTATCTGTAATGGTGAAGAAGGAACAGAGTCAGAAGGTGAAGCTCTTGATTTATCAGCTGATCTACGTCCCTACCCTCACCTATAGTCATGAGCTTTGCGTAATGACTAAAAGTAAGAGATTGCAGGTACAAGTGGCCAAAATTAATTTTCTCTGCATAATGGATCCCTTAGAGATAGGGGGAGAAGTGCAGTCATCTGGAAGAGACTTGGGAGTACAGACACTAACCCTCCACATCAAGAGGAGCCAATTGAGGTGGTTTGGTTATCTGATACGGATGCCTCCTGGACACCTCCCTAGGGAGGTCTTATGGGCAGGAGCAGCTATGAGGAGACACCGGGGGAGACCCTGGGCACACTTGGAAGATTATGTGTCCCAAATGACCTGGGAATAACTTAGGATACCACAGTATGAGTTAGCAAGTGTGTCTGGGGAAAGTGGCGTATAGGCCTCACTGCTAAGATTGTTGCCCCCACGTCCTACTTTGGATGAGTGGTGGAAAATGAATGAATAAAATTATACCATATAGTGATGTGAGGTGCATTTCAGGGAGGACCGAAGTGGGTGGCTTATTGCATCTGTTTTATGTTTTCTGGATTTTTCATGATTTTAAGCCTGACTTGACTTTATATATTTTGTGGGTTTGTTTATCAAATAAAGTAAGGCAGAAAAAAAAATGTAATAGAACAGTAAATCATGCTCCTCAACATTCTTAAAGATAGTAGTCTTGATCAAGAATGGTAATGAATAATTTTGATAGTTTTTTGATGACACTGCACTGCTTATGGCTTTGGAAAGTCTTCTTTTGTTGCCAACTGTAATATAATCACAGTTACAATTGCACTAGTGTGTATATAACATGGATCGAGTAAACAAAAATAATGTAAGACAGCTGGAGTGAAGTGAGGATCTACATTTTTCTGTATGAATCTGTGAAATTCTTTATATGTACCCATGAATGTTCCTCTTTTGTTTTTTTGACATTTAAATATGAGTGCTTTGGCTTATTAAATAAACATTTTGCAAAAATTATGGACCTACATAGCAGTTTTAAACAAGTATATCTGAATAGCTAATCAGTCATTTCTAAAACAAAATGATTAGCTATAATCACATATTTTAATTGTGCTCGGACATCTCCTGTTTTTTAAATAGTGGCATTTTGTCCTGATTCCCTTACATGTTGGTCTGATGCTAAAAGCAAACCAGAACTTTCAGTAACTTGAAAAATGGAAAATTTAACAGCGATTTTCATTATAGTATTTAACTAGCACCAAGTCAAATAGGAAGGATGTTTTAGTCTTAATGAGATCTACCTATAAGTTAAGCAATTGTTTAATGACCTAAAATTAGACTAAATGTGTTCACTAAAATAGCTAATAACTTCCTTGTTAACTGCATAATGATTTATTGGCAAATACATTTGGAACTGCATCTTTCTTTGGCAGACTGCAGAGCAGGGTTTGAAGGTGATGGACACTCATTTCTGCCTTGCAATATTCACTGAAATCTTACTGTTAAAACTGTAAATGTAATTGATTTTAATTTTCCTCCACTGCAGAACAATCACCTTACATCACCTCATGTTATTTTACTTTAAATAGTAGGTAGTATTATTGGTTGGATTAAGATCACAAAACAGCAGGGTGACGTATCATCAATGGCTATATGACTGACCACATCAATTAACTTACAAATGATACATTGATATAATATGCTTTTGTCAAAAATGAAAAGTTTCACTCTAGCTTCCTCTTTCTCCTCAATATTGATTTTTTTTTCTCACTGTAGCTAGAGATGAACCACTGATAAATATATACATATTGTTGTAAGTGCCATAACAGATTGACTGGAATGATGACTGGGATGGAAGACAATTCCTTATCCAGCTGGGAGACTGAAATGGAAGAACAACATGGATGGAGGCGCAACTCAGTCAGCATGGTTTTTGGTTTTTATACCAGTTGAGGTGAAAAGATAATGCATGGACTTGGGGAGAAACTCTGTCAAGAACAATTCATCCCCCAGTTCAAGAGATATCAGTGCTCCTCTGGCACAGTCCCAGTTTCAACACCTGCATAGTTGCCTGAGACTGTATAACCCAGAAGTGCTTCCATTATGCATTGCCATGGCACAGGAAGTACTCTTGGCTTCAACATAAAAGGAGCCATATCACCTCACTTGAGGAGTCAAAGTAGGGAGGAGGTGGAAATGGATTACTGGGAGGAGGGTAAGGACAGGAATATTACTGTGTTGGATTATGTCCAACTATTGGGAAGAAGAAACCTAATAAGTAGTTTATAAAATCATTTTATTTGAAACTATGACTGTATTTGTGTGTTATGGCTGGTATTTTGGAGCTCAGTACCCCCTACTGGTCACACTGTAAATACAGTATATAATATTATGTAACAGGTATGGTGGTAAGTTTATACCAACAAGAAATAGAATAAATCATCTGCTTAAATTAATCTGGAAAGATGTAAGCAGGCAGGTCAAGTTAGAATGAAGGCTTCCTTAAGGAAAATAAAGAGGAACAAGTGACAGGAGTTAGCAAGAAATACTGTACAGTCATGAAAGGAGCTGTAGGTCAGGACAAGAGGTTTCAGCTAGATCCTAGTCACAACTACTGTAGAAGTAAATGATGAGAAAACCAAAAAGAAAGGTGAGTGTTCTGACATACAGAATCCACTAGCAGGCAATTCTGGATGAAAAATGCAAGATAAGACTACAAATGCAGTATGATTCACAGTAAAAGAACAGCAGAAGTCCAATTTAAATAGAATTACAATTGGAAAAATAAATCAAGAGTTTTACTAGATGTGTTTATCAGGTGCTGTACAGTTCTGATTTGACATTCCACATGGCAATGTCAGCTGCAAACTGCATCATCCTTTGTTACAACAGTATTCAATCAACTTTCAATAAAATTAAATGTTGACTTGGAGGTAGGCAGAATGATTCCACATTCTCAGTATTCTTGCGTACAAGCATACAGGTGACAATCTCCTTCTTGGCAACCTTTGTCATTCTCAGTGCATAACAACATAAGGTCTAAGTGGCTAGTAAAATAACATTGTCTCTTGCCTTTTCTGCTCTTCCATGAAATTTAGGATGGTATAAACATTTGTATGCTTAGTAAATGCCAGTTTCTCAACAATTCCTCCTCACACCCAAATAATTCTTAGGCTGCCTAAAAACTAGGTATTTTCTAAGCTTATGTGGAAATTTTCTGACAATGGCATGAGTTGACTTGTCTCTTACTTTGCAATGCTAAAGTATCAAAAAAATTCCTTGATTTACCTCTTGAAGATCCACCATTTCACAAGACACTAAGACTGCATAAACTTTCTACCACTTTGTTTTACTTTCTATCACTCTTTTTGAAACTAAATGTTCTTGATTTTTGTTATATACTTCTTACCCTCACAATAACATTGTACTGTTACATTGTTATACAGGGCTATTCAAAATGAAAGAGCAGATTTCAAAAATGTATTTCAAACAAACTATAAGACAGAAACACATTCTTCTCATCACTGAATAGAGGAAAGTTTAGTCCTATGGTCCCTGAGATTGTGTGCACTCAACATGAGCGCCATGTGTAGCGTGACAAACATCAAAATGGTAGACCATTTTTTACCACACACGAGTCAACTGGTCCATAGTTAGTGAATTCACAGCTTTCTCAATTTGATGAGGCAAATCTTGAAGAATAGTCGGACATAGGTGGTACAAACACTCTTTCTTTAATGTACCCCAGGGGGAAGGGTCTGGAGACCTGGGATGCCATAGACGATGAGCAAGATCTTGTTGTCCACCTCTTCCAATCCATTGTCCTGGAATGGTGTTGCTCAGGTAATGCTGGACCGACAAGTGGAAATTAGGCGGGGCACCATCTTGCATGAAAATAAAGTCAGTGCTCGGTGGCATTCACTGGTACTTTTAGGCGGGCTTTTAAACTTTGAACTTTCCTCCATCCAGTGATCTGTGAAATGTGTTTTTGTCTTATACAGTTTGTTTGAAATACATTTTGAAATCTGCTCTTTCATTTTGAATAGTCCTGTATTCATTTGAATGCTAACTTTGCACTGTGTTGCTAAACAGTTTAATATGTCCAGTGTATTATGATTTTATAAATTACCCAGGATAAATATACCTCTGTAGAATTGGTCACTTAGCTTATTGATGGATTAATTTAAAGAGAAAAATATCATTGATATAGTACTCCAAAGAAAACAAAAATCATTAATTAACCTATAAGACATTTGCTATACCATGTAGTTGGCATCACATCAACAAATGAGTACTACTTACAATGGATTAAAATCATCAAAGCTGTCTCGGGGGGGTGTCCCACAAATTTAAGATCCCTTTTCCCATGTGCATAAAATTACAAATACATCCTTATTTCAATATATTAATAAAGTGAAAAACTAAAACTCTTGTATTTTTATCTAAGATGATATCTAAAATTTGTCATAGAACAGATATCTTATTCAAAACTTGTGACATGTTTGTCTCTGCCATGTCATAAGTTACAATTTTAAAGTTATTATATAATGCATCATAACTAAACTAACTTGGAAACAAAGTTAGCCAGTAAAAAACTGCCTAGCACAATCAGAGACAGCACAACATTCTTACAGTGGGGGCAAGAAATCAAAAAAAGGAAACAGAAGAGGGAGCATGAAAATGTGGCACTAAAAGGGTCATTTTAAAAATTATTTAAAAAACAAATCAGGAGTGTATACATGAAAAGGAACATGGGTGGTGATCTCAACAACAAAGGTCTACTAAGACACCTACATTACTAACAGCATTAGCAAAAACTGATCAGGCTAGTTAGGTAGCTATTTCCTCATGTCACAAATATCTTGCCACCACCACTCCATATAAGAATTCCACAAGTACCCGGTGGTTAATTTAACTCTAGAATATCCCTGGACACCAGGGCACAATCTTATCTAATAGTACTTGGAAAAACTGAGGTGAGTGCTTGCTGATGTTATACTCAGCAAAGCTGGAAAGTATTGCTTGCTTGCCAACCTAGAAGAACTGTGTAGGGTTTCTGTCAGTCCTCCATGATCTCTCACTCTCTTCCAAGTGCACACTAAAGACTTGCTTCCAGTACACTACCTGCATTTAAAAGGTTTTAAGACCTCTGGACTCTCCCGTCTACCCAAAATGACATGAACAGATACTTTTGTTCTGGGTCATAAGCCACACCTAGGCTCTGGTCATGCACTATCATGTGCTATGAAAGTATACAGGAAATTTTTATTTCCAATGAATAATTATTAATAATTAATTATTTCAAAGTGATTGAGATAAAATCAAAGATACAATCAAAATATGTTTTTGAAAAGTAGGAAACTGTAACAGTTGAAATGAAGCTAATTGTTTGAGGGCTTTCTTTCAATACAAAAATCTAACCAAACAAAGTAAAATGAACTCTTAATTTAAATAGAGTTTGAAATAATAAAGAACAATCTTCACAAAGTTGAAGTATTGTTTAGTCTAGAGTATTTATAGACACAATCTTGTTTTATTAAATATACATGATGATGTTAGTGCAACATCTCATGATGAAATCATGTGTGTCATAACAAAGCAACATAAGACATTGCTACACACAAAATGGTGATTCCCCCAGACACAAAATGGTGGTCATAAAAATTAAAACAAAAGTGAAAATATCATTCAAATGAAAAGAAGTTAAACAATGGTTATTATAGTAATTTGAAATCTGAGGAACAACCATAAATAAGTTCTTGGAAAATTCCTTGCCAGAATGAAAAGAACATCAGTTTGAGACCAACCAGCTCAAAATATAGTAAACAGCAATATACAGTAGTAAATAGCGAATTAGCAGGAAGCCTGATGTCACATATCTCATTGATATTTATCCATATATGTTCCTGACTACTATAGTTCATTTGGTCTTCGAAAAGTGTACACTTTTTTAAAGGTATGAGTATGCGCATGCTGCAAGAGAAAGGTGCTGTGTACATTTTGGAAGACATTGGCTGCCAATACCAACAATCATTGAGTAGGCACTGGCAGTATTTAATTGGCAAAGTATTAGTATTAAATCAATTAATTATGGTACTTCAGCAAAAAAAAAAAAAAAAAAAAAACAACAATATAATTCATGGGCATTCTGGCTGCTTTCAGTGCCTTTGACATTCTGTATTGCCAATAGGCATAAATATCATCTTTTATATACATATTAGATAGATACTTTATTAATCCCAAGGGGAAATTCACATACTCCAGCAGCAGCATACTTGTAAATAACAATATTAAATTAAAGAGTGATAACAATGAAGGTATAACAGACAGACAATAACTTTGTATAATGTTAACGTTTACCCCACCGGGTGGAATTGAAGAGTCGCATAGTGTGGGGGAGGAATGATCTCCTCAGTCTGTCAGTGGAGCAGCACGGAGACAGCAGCCTGTCGCTGAAGTTGCTCCTCTGTCTGGAGATGATACTGTTCAGTGGATTCTCCATTATTGGCAGGAGCCTGCTCAGTGCCCGTCACTCTGCCACGGATTTCAAACTGTCCAGCTCCGTGCCTACAATAGAGCCTGCCTTCCTCACCAGTTTGTCCAGGCATGAGGCATCCCTCTTCTTTATGCTGCCTCCCCAGCACACCACCGCGTAGAAGAGGGCGCTCGCCACAACCGTCTGATAGAATATCTGCAGGATCTTATTTCAGATGTCGAAGGACGCCATCCTTCTAAGGAAGTATAGTCGGCTCTGTCCTTTCTTATACAGAGCATCAGTATTGGCAGTCCAGTCCAGTTTATTATCCAGCTGCACTCCCAGGTATTTATAGGTCTGCACCTTCTATTAAAAGGTGTAGCTTCAAATAATATTCAGCTAACTACTGATTTATTCTTCTACCTTCTTCTGATAGTTAAACTGTTAGTTTCTAAATTTGTTATATGTGGTTTGAATGTGTTTACATTAAAATGTGCTACATTTTTCATAAAACTATAACAAATTAATTTTCTCTGTTATGGAGGTGACTGTGGCATTAGGAACTATGCAGTTGCTACCATGTTAGGAATCGTAAGACACGTGACCTAAAAATAAATTATTTATAATTACAAAATTGGTTTCCTGTTTTCTTGATCATTTTTTGACTTTCAGTTTGTCTTGTCCTTTCAGTTTTGGTTGGTATGAATATATTAGACATACAAAATGCATATTCCTGAAAGTTTTGCAGTTTTAATAAAATCAATAATATACTGTATGGTTCTTTTGTTTTTCTTTTTATTTGCATATTTTATTTTTTCAACATTTCTTTAGTTGTCTGTGATGTCACCATGCACTGTTAATTTGGAATAGGCCACAATGACGCCATCGATGAAGAAAGATTGACAAAAAGAGAGAGAGAGAATAGTATTCGAAGGGAGGCAGTGCAAATGGAAAACGGGGAAATGTTTGTGGAAACCCCACAGAGAAGCACAGTGAGAGCACTCCAGGGCTAGACCAGATCAGTCCTGTTTAACAGTGGACAGCAGTCATGATTGCGTGTTCCGAGGGATTCTGTGGAAGCTGATGGAAGGTGACTATGGCAAGAGGCGTACATGGGCTGCTTTGGCAGGTGTCTCAGCCCCAATGAGTATATCTGATTAATTAGTGAGCAGAGCGAAATGAGATCAGCCATTGTAACAGATCACCAATTGAGTCATTTGTAGTGAAAGTTGGGTGATTTGAATCAGTGGCCAATTGATCGGAGCCTTACCAGTTGTTTTTAATGCACTAAGCACTTTTGCACCATAAGATTATTGTTTGTATCCTCATTGTATTAGTCCATCTCTATACATAAATATGGATTTCCCAAGAACAGGAAGAAGCCCAAGGCTGCAGTCACCTGAGTTATCACAAAAAGATTAAAGATTCTAAAGGATTAGTCTCACATTTCAGGGTAAAGAGAGATGGAAGTAATGATCTAGATTAAACAAATTTATATCATAATTTATGTGATGTTTTTGATTTGATGTTGTATTTTTACCATTTTAGCTGATTTAAATTCCTACTGTTCTCAGTATTTTGTTTTAATTTGGCATTGCTGTGACATCATTTTGATTAAGAGCATTTACGTCTATGTGTCACTGTATATAATACCTGTTTGGCAACTCAACATGGAAAATAAAAATAAGATAAAAAGTTAAGATTTATTTTGATTACTGACATTGAATATGAGTTTTCACACTCACACGCATCCCTACTGAAAAAATGAAAAGGAATAAATGCCCTGCTTTACCTTCATATATGTTATTTACTGAATTCTCCATATTTTTATTAACTATTTTTTATTTGAACAATTGCCTCACCTGTTAAATAGACACAGTTAATGGGCCATTTTCTAGTGATTGAAGGCTTGAGTGAGTACTGATGTGTGTTCAAGTAAGCAAATAAAGCACCATATTGCACACTAAACAAAAAATGCAAGCAAGCTGTCTGCACTCCATATTGCCAGACTTATATAAGCAGTGACATTATAATCTTGAGGGATTTATTTCTGCATAAGTATCTGTTCCCTGGGAACGTTCACTCTAATGACTTTGTTTACTATTTATTTTTCCATTTCTGATGATTCATTTTACTTGTAACTACTTCAGCACAAATAGTGTTTAGGCCAATATGTCTTTTGGGTTTCAGAGTGAGTGTTGCCATGCTAGGGTTTTGGGCAGATGTTCCCAATTTTTGTTACAGCAAAGCCTTAAATGTGATCATTTTGAAGGACAGAGACAACCTGCAAAAGGCATAACTGCTTGTGTTGTTTTGTAGGTATTCTCTCTCTCTCTCTTTATATATACTGTGTATATATATATATATATATGTATATATATATATGTATATATATGGTTTAAATTCCTTTTTTTATGTCTTTGTTTAATCTCAAGAGTTTTCTATATTTTTATTGAACATATGTTCAATTATTGCATGTTTATTTAGTTATCTATCTATCTATCTATCTATCTATCTATCTATCTATCTATCTATCTATCTATCTATCTATCT
>JANRMT010062806.1:45599010-45719001 GCA_026402145.1 Polypterus bichir lapradei
TAATAAATATAAGACAATATACTTCATTGTGTATTATTGTACAGTATAATTGACTGTATTATATTGTAAAATCTTCCAATGAATGATTTCCTATGATATCACTAAAGCAGTGGTTCTCAACCTGTGGGGCGGGCCCCCCTAGGGGGACGCGAAGTGACAAAAAGGGGGGTGCGAAGATGTGAAAAAAAGAAAACAAGAATTAAAAATATGAAAAAAACATCTGCTGAAACCAAAACAAATTAACTTAAACTACATTCTGATACTAGAACAATAAATACAGAGTTAGATAAATGTCGATAAAAGTTAAGTAGGTATAATAAAATATGCATCTACATTTCAAAAAAATGTTAGGGGGGGGGGCTATTAAAACTGTTATGAAAACTCGGGTCGCAAATACTTAATGATTGAGAAACACTGAACTAAAGTGAAATTTACATGGAAGTTCTGTATGGAGCAATCAATTACGAGTTTTTCATAGGATTAGACCTTTGCCTAATTTCATGATTTTAATATTACTATCCCCCATTGTACTCAGATTGCCAGGCAACCCTCCCAACCTGCATTTGGATGTTCTCTTCAAGATCTTAATGTGTTGGGAAAAACTGATTTTAAATTCTTGTTTTGTTTTGACTCACAGTTATGGTTAGTGCTTGGTTTTAGTGATGATAAAAGATCTGTAGCAGATTCAGCTTCCTGGACATGATTCTAGACTCTGTACAAGGATATGCAGCTGAAATTAACAGATAACATTAGAATCTTTAATCATCTACAAAGCATGTGCTCTAAGGAAACCCAGACTAAAAGGGGAAGGTCATTAACTGTAAACCCAGGACTATGTTACAGCAATGCTACATTTAATGTAGCTAAAATCTGGTCACTGTAATATATTTTCTTGAAACATAATCAGCATCCTTACTTACACTACCATTGAATTACTTATGATCATCCAACTTAATAAAAGGGTAACTGTCTGTGTGTCTGTCCAGTTGCTATATCCCTGTCATTCTAATAGATGGGGCATCACAAACATTAACACTGCCTCAATGAATCCCATACCAAATGGCATAATGCACAGACATATACATTATATGGTGCACTGCTAATGTTATACCCTTAGGTCTACTTTGATTACTTAGCTTTCAGACTGTCTTAGATGGATAGCACAGCTTGTTTATTACTAAAAAATAACATAAGTTGGTAACAAGTAACATAGAGAAGTTGATGGGATGGTGAAGTAATGGGTTGCATCTTGCATCCTAGATTGAAATCCCATGTCTGGAAATTGTATGATGTGTCACATCGCCAATGTTTTTTTTGTTATGTTATTACGAGTGTGGGTTTCAGTGGTATGTGAGAGGGCCTTAGGATTGTCTGGCAATCTGTCCAAGATTATTTTTTTGTCTTGATGCCAGTGTTGCCAGGAACAGCTCTAGTATCCAGTCACCCTAAACCACATTAACCAGGTCCGAAAATGTTATGTTCACATAGTGAGAACAAAAAAGATTACCCACCTACAAGCCACTGAGAGTGAAAATAATATCACATGGTAAAGGAAACACAGACTTATAATGTACTGTACACCCTGTAAAGATCAAGAGAAATCTAGCTCTGTTCCTTCACGTACCCTACCTTTATTGTGGGGTCACAAGTACCAAAATATTAATGTGTATATTTGCCTTTATTCCTAAGTACATATTAGCATAATGTGTTATCATGTAAGAAGTATACAATACAGTTTGAAAATATATGACAGGCAAACAAACAAACTAGATTTATTGGCCAGTGATTAAGTCATGCTTTTGGGGCAACACCAAAAGCATAATCATAAAACAATCAACTAAAATAACAGTAATTATAGTAGCTGGCAGAGTTCTCACACACGGTGCAATTCATGATCTGTCAAGTAAAGAAAACGATATTTTTTAGTTGGAGACACGTGGTTGCACTTTTAACAAGAAAGCAACAAAAGTCACAATGTGCTTGAACTCAGTATGAATGAGATTAATGAAGATGGAAACAGCTTTACTCTTCGATGAGCCATTTATTTGAAGTGAGGGCACCACCCTCCTAGGCCACAGATGACTTTCTCATACATTGATCAATAGTAGGCAAAATCAAACAGTAAATGTACATTGTAATAAGCACATTAGTAGTTTCCACGTATTATGCAAAGTTATCAAACTAGTTATTTGTATTTAAAACTTATAAAAGCTGTGCCTTGATGTGGTATCCAATTTGCCTTACGTGCATTTAAAATGGGAAGGATATGGTCCTGGCTCCCTCTTGACTTCAAACTAAATGCTGCAATAGTGCAGAAAATAATAGAAAATAATAAAAAGCAGAAATAAGTATGGTACATTACCCAGAGTAACACTTAATATCATCAGTGACGGGCATTTACATTGGGAGGTAGTGACATGTGTGCAGAGCATTTTCTCTCAAAGTATACTGGCAAAAGACTTAAACAAAAGGTTAGATGATCATTTTATAATTCAAAGTAAATCATTTTAAATGGTTTAGACCATATCTAATATGCCAGGTGTTTCAGATAAGGCTGACTATACCTCGCTGGCAGACCCCACTAAAGCCACTGAGCAAATATTACACAAACAGTATCTCAAATCAAGATGTCTGTCAGTGAGAAATGAAAGTCTCACATATAAAAACTTCAAAATTTTTCTATTTTAATTATGACAATGTGAAGAATTACATGTTCATTTGATAAGCACATTGCAAACATTATGATACAGACATTGAGCTAGCTGTCCTGCTTATTTTTTTATTATTTGTGCAACACCATGGAAACGGTATCATCATGAACCTGTGCTTAAATTAAAAAATTAATCTAAGAATAAGAATAATTATTTTGTAATGCCCAAGTTGTTTGCTTTACAAACACTGGTAAGTAATAGAATTTTAAAATGATTTTGTCATTTTTAGTAATCATTTCAATTATTTCAGAAAATCTTTTTTTAACTGAGAGTGATTTAATATTAGCTTTGAACTGAAATATGCTGCAATTAGAATTTTCAATTATTAATCATTTGTCACTTCTGACTAAAAGTGTTATTGATATTTATGAAATTCCAGAAGACTATCTTACCTTAAAGGTGGCTTTTAAGCTATGGTATTAAAAGCAATTTCCATTCTATATTCATTGGGAAAAGTCTCTTTTTCACACCTATAACAGGATAAGATGCTTGATGCTAAGGTTACCGAGGCCATTGCATAAATGTAATTTAATTTTCCACTAGGAAGACACAAGTTTTTGTTTTTTTTTACCATTGTGCTGACCATAGGTCAGTCACAACAATATCATCCTCTAATGAAATCTGTTTATATTTGTGGAACCCTCAGGTTTGCCAGATAACTTAATCTATTTGTTATTAACTTATATGTTAAACTGTTTCATTTAGAAACAGTTTTAAAGCTGGCCAGGAGAATTCCATCTGTTTATAGTATTATAATTGTTACGTGTAAAAACTATGGTGCAATTCGCACTTGCGTATACCACTGAACACGTAACATGCCGCTGCTGTCTGACACCTTGATTAGTGAGTATGAAAACATTTGTCTTCCATACCTGAAAAATCTTAGAACACATGACTACTTTAAAAGTTAGTATCTCAATGGTCACTGTTTTTTTTTTTTTTGTTGTTGTTTTTTTAATTTGTGACAAAACAAAAATGTACTAGACGGGTTTCTACTATCATTTGACACTGTGCAGAAACCAAATCTTGATGGGCTCACTAACACAAATTCACCCTAAATTGGCCTATTTAGAGTCATCAGTTAACATGTGGTTTTGGGATATATGACCAAACAGTCATGCATGGAGGAAATTCATACAGTACTGAGAGAATCTGCGAATTCCACACAGACAGTTGGGCTAGGAATTTAATCTGAGATTTTTGAGCTCTTAGGTTGTAGTGCTAGCCAGATGTCCACTAAGACAACAAAAAATTACTTTATAAAAAATCTTATGGTTTAATACATCAATCCACTTACTTTTTTTTGGAATGCCAGTTATGAGAGGAAACAAGCCCATGTCCACACCAAGTCAATTTAACACTATTAAGATCATGTAAGAGAGAACATAAAATAAAACAATAGGAAACCTTGTAAACAACCTAATCTTCAAGTGAAAAACTGAAATGGGGTCCAGGAATTGTGGATCTACCTAAAGGGATTGCTGAATAAAAATTAATCCATGAAAATGTTTGAGTTGAAGAGAGCATGTAACCTCTTTGTACTGTAGGTACAACTAAAACAGCAATGGTGGATTTTAATGCTGATATTTAAAAAGTCTAATATATAGTGGTAGCCTACTGACAGCTTTGTCACATTGATCTAGGATATATTTTTACAGGTTTGGAAAGCATGTAAAATTCTGTCATCAGAGACAGTCCAACATAGATCCTATTGTAGAATGCCCAGAAGATGGTTGACAGCAGGTTGACTGAAATCTCCAGGTCTGTGACTGTGTCTGACTAATTTTGTCTGTTATAACTGACCTTGGACCTCCCCAGAGGTTAACCTTCTCCAGGGACGTTGTAGACTGGAGTTTTTCTTTTCTTCTCCTCCATTGTCAATTAACTATAGTTCAGCAATTAGTTAATGGAGAGGTATTGTTAGGGTTCCATTTATTTTACCCAGTTTCAAATTATTTTGTTTCCTTTCTCTTTCAACTCATTAAGCAATCAGTAATTTGTAAAGTATGTAATTACAATTATCTGTGTAAATGTTGCAGTGCTCTGAGCAGCCTCAGTAAAGAGTGCTATAAACAATAAACTCAATTGAATGAAATTGAATTGGTGTAGAAATAGTTTTTCATATTTTTCCTATTGTTATGCTCTTTATATTGAATTAAAAGACACAAGGCATTTTACCTTGTGGAATTACTTAAAAGTTTAATTAAATTAAATGAAAAATTTTCTTACATTTCTACTAGTGTCTGCCATCTGTTGTCCATAAATTGTATAAAACATCATGTGATCTCAAACAGGTAGCATTTTTTCCTGCCTTTTAGCCTAAAAAGAAACATTCCTGGACTATAGAAAAAGAATAAAATGAATGAGGTGTATTATTCATCCATCTATACATCCATTTTATTTTATCCAGAGCAGGGTCATGGGGAAGTTGGGGCCTATCTCAGCAAGCATTGGACGCACGGTATTTCAGATTAATTTTATTTCAATCACTTTAAGAAAATTTTGACAAAAAGAGAAGATAAATAATTTCTATTGTTTAGGAAAGACTGGAAAACCTTGCAATTCATTCACTATAAATGATCTACAATTTCCGTATTTTCAACAATGGCGCAGTTAAACTGTTTTCCACAACTCATTGTGCTAAGGTTTTCAGGTGCTCAGTGAATTATTTGAGAACTAGCACAAATGGTACAATGGTAATCCCATCTGTTTCGATCACTTTGTGCATTTGGAAACCTCTGTACACCGGATATTCTTGTCCTTATGTCCCTCTTTCTTTGCACTTCTTGTTGCCTATGCTAATTAGACACTGCAGCCCTGTTGTGGATGCCAGATGACATTATGCCCAAGCAGGGATGCTGGATGTTCTGTTGTTTTATATATATAGATGACTACCCAAATAAAAAAAACATTCAGATATACTGTAGGATTCTACCATACATTTATTTACTACCAAAATTAAATGTCCTGCTTTTTAACTACTGATCTATGGATAGTCAAAGCCTATTCTGACAGCATCTGGGACAAATTAGACAGAAAGACTAGCTGAGATGTCACTCCATTGCAAGACAGAGAAATTTGTCAATTAATCTAAAATGTACCTTCTTTAACATTATAGAACCTTTGAAAAATGCATAAAGACAAGGGTGACATAAAAAAATTCCTCACAGGTAGTATCACGCCTTAAAGTAACACCAGATTAAAAGCAATACATTACAGCTTTTATGTGATTTAAATAAATAAGTAATATAATACTAAAATATGATTCTAAATTTCATCGTGATGTGAACAGAACCCTATCCTTTTTGCCCTTGTTTAATTTGCTCCTTTCTAATGAGTATCGGTTATGACTAATTGAGGCATTCACTGCTTGATTTTGACAGAATTACTTTCAGTGCTCCAGCTGGAGGACCTGTCGCTCTGAGTGGCTTTTCTGTGTCAGTAACAAAAGGACACTTGCAGATGTGTGAGAATTATGAGCTCTAAGTACTGAATTATCATAATAAATCAGCACCTATGTGATTATAAATCCCACTCATGTCGTCAGGAAGACTAATAAATAGCCCAGTAACAATGGGCAGTACTAAAAACTGACAACTAAGTTACACTATGCATTATGTTTCTAATATTTCAGAATTGAAATGTTTACTTAACTTTTCTTTTATATTAAACTGTGTTTTTTATTTTTGAAATAGAGTGGTTCATTTTAATTTTTATTGTTTGTGTGTATGGGGGCTTTACTTAATGTCTTTGGACTATGCAGCACAGTCAGTACTAGCAGATCATAATCCATCCCTGCTTAAGACTCGTCATGGGTGCTTCCAGTTAAGGCAGATGATTTCATTTCTATGACTGGTAGCCTGGTAACCACATGCACTTTTGTCTGCACAGTGTGGCTTATCAGGAACTTGCCTTGCAAGTGAAGATGCCTCATTAATATTTTCATTAACATTTTCAGTCTTTCACCATAAATAGCAGATGAGTAATAGGAATGCAAGATAATGATTTAAAAGCCTGAACAGGTCAACACTGATGAAATTAACTCTTTGTCTGTCAGTCTCAGGCACATGAAATATTATTCTACATTATAATTTAGCACAAAAGATCTTATCTATGGTATTTGTTTGGAGGATATATGCTGCTGTTATAATACAAGGGAACTTAATGCGCTTATTTAATATAATAACCATTAGTAGCCCCCAAGAATAGTGCAACGGAAGGATATTATATTTGCATATAATTAGAAAGTAATCCAGTATATTTTAAATAACCAATAATCAGGACAGAAAATAATAATACAAGTACAGTGTGACAACTGAGAGAAGACGACTCAGGCCTCAGTGTCATTTGAGTAGCTACTAGTGGAGTTTCCCCAGAATTCCATCCTGTTCCCATTCCAGTTTTACACTTGAACTATAAGACTCCATCTATTTGCTCCAGATTCTAGCAACTATTAGGGTGAGGGCAAGTTTCCTGGATTCTGTCTTGAACAGTTTCTCTTAATTTCCAGAAATATCTTTGGGTATACTGTGACATGTGAGTCCCTGTCTTGCACCTCAAAACACGAGGCTGAGTCTCAGTACTTTAGCAAAATTAGCTTTATTCAGCTTGAAACAGGAATAGCATGGTTATTTATTGTAGTGGGATCTACAACTCTCCTAATACACAGGCACAGCAATCAGGCAGGATCATGGGCAGGTTAGTGCCCAAGTAATACTGTTCCCTTCATTAATAATGTGCCTTGCATCACCCATCGATGACGATACTTATAGTGCGACCGTAGTTGGCTCGGATTTGCTTTCGCAGTGAGCCGTTGCAGAGCCGTTGGGAGCCTGCGGTTGCCCTGGCAACAGATAAGCTGTCTTCCACAGACACAGTGGAAGATGGATTGTCATGGGCTACCTGCCGAATCATCTGTTTTAGGGTTTTATTAAATCCTTCAGTCAGGCCATTCATCTGCAGATGATAAACCGTGGAGTGTAACTGCTTAATTCTGAAACTTTCACAAAGCTGCTTCATGATGCGAGACATAAAGGGTGTGCCCTGATCAGTGAGAAACTCGTAAGGGATAACAATACGAGAGTCTGTTTGCAATAGTTTGGAAGTCCGCCCATGGCAGCACTGCTACTTCTGGGTATCTTGTGGCGTAATCGATTAACACGAGCATATACTGAAAGCCACTTTTACTCCTGGGAAGCGGGCCAACAATATCTAATCCTACCCTCTCAAAGGGGACATCTAAAATAGGCATTGGTAAAAGGGGTGCCCTAGTAGGTCTGTGAGCAGAAACTATTTGACAATCGGGACACGCCGCATAAAATCGCTTCGCATCCTGGCCCATATTCACCCAATAAAAGCATTTCGAAATGCATTCCCTTGTCTTTTCCGCTCTGAAGTAGCCCCCCAAAACATGACTGTTAACAATTTTTAAAACCTTCTTCCTGTGCTCACTTGGTACTACCAACTGCTCAATACGTTCATCACCCATGCAATCAGAAATCACCCAATACAGAAAACCATCCTTAAGTAAAAAATGTGTTTTAAAACCTCTCTCTCCACATAGTAAGAGTAATTTGCGATGTGGGCTTATCTGAATGCAAAATCCAAGTTGTTATCACAAACTCTGCCTGGATGGCAGTCTCTGCTTCCTCAATGTTTGGTGCAGAATTGCACTAGTCTCCCACTGCTACCGTGTTCCGATGCAGCATCACACTCACCTCCCACTATTTCGTTTTCGTTTGTGTCTGTATTGAGTGTCCGGGCTGTGGAGGCTGTTGGTGCATGCAATGGCGTGGAAAAGCTTGCCAGCTGTCCCAGGTCTTCACTTGAGGATTCTTCCCCCAGCTCGCTGGACAACTCCAGTTCAATTTCAAACCTGTTTCCTTGATTGACATTGTCTATGGCGAGCCCCTCTCTATCCACTATGGGGGTAGGTACTCAGTGAATCAGGTCCACTAAGCCCTGGATCTGTCCTCAATCTGGATCTGGATCAATTAGGGTTAGGGTTAGTGCTGAAACTGGCACTCCTTGACCACTGGGCTCACAGCTGTGTGGAGAAGGATCTGTTGCTTCAGGTAGTCATAAACATTGAGCCTTTCAGGAGGGAGATTTCATATGGCTTGGAGGGCTTCTCCGGTTAAAAACAGGGCCAAAATAGCTGGCCATTCTCCCATGTCCCATCGCATCAATATTGTCTTACATTCAAAGCAGAATAGGAAACACTCAGAGTCATCTGAGGGAGCAACCTTCGGCAGTACATCTTATGGCGGCCACCGAAGCCTCCTCTTAATCTGGGTTTTGCTGTACTTCTTGAGGATCCATCGGTGCAAAGACCCCACTTCTGGCACCATGTGACGTGTGAGTCCCTGTCTTCCTCCCTAAAACATGAGGCTAAGTCTCAGTACTTAAGCAAAACCAGCTTTATTCAGCTTGAAACAGGAACAGCATGGTTATTTATTGTAGCAAGATCTACCACTGTCCTATACACAGACACAGTAATCAGTCAGGGTTGTGGCTAGGTTAGTGGCCAAGTAATACGGTTCCATGTATTAATAATGTTCCTTGCATCACCCATCGACGACGGCGCTTATAGCACGACCGCAGTCGGCTTGGATTTGCTTTTGTAGTGAGCTGCTGCAGCGCTGAGAGCCTGCAGTTGCCCTGGCAATGGATAAGCTGTCTTCCACAGACGCGGTGATTGTGCTTCAGGACACTCTTCAACGTGTCATCCCATTGGGGGGAGTCCCAAATGAGTTTAGAAACCTTACAATGACATTTGCAATTTTTTTAAGTAAAAAATTGTTCTAGATTATTACCATTCTTGTCTTGAATTGGGCCCCAATATAGTCTATTCTGCTCGCAATATATTCAAATAAATGTACATGAATCAAGTTCAATCATCAAAATCCAATAAAATAAACATATGTGAACATACTAGATGAAGAAAAATAAAAATAAAACATATAAAGAAACATAAAATGAAAAAAGGAACAGTGCAAAAATGCTTGAAACCACAAAAAATATTATGAAAATAAACATATATACAGCAATTTAAAGATGTCTAATTAAACAATTAGATAAATGAGTACAGGTATGTAAATACATACTGTTTATACAAACAAATATAACATAAAAGCAGAAAAAAAGGAAATGCCCTTAAGTTGTACAAATAACAAAATGACTAAGAATTTTTTTTTAATAATTACAAAGAATAGCTAAAGGTGTCCTTCCTGGGTTAATCAGAACATGTCTTAGGAGGAGGCTTGGCTTTATGGAAAAACTTGGACCTAAGCTTTTGTTAAGAAAGTAGTGGGGAGGCCAACTCATTTCAAAGACTAAAAGCACTCTCCTTCAGGGCCATGTAAAACAATCCACTGAAAAGACAAATAGAAAAGTAAATCTGAGTGATGTAAAAGGTGGAAAGGGGATTAAGATGAAGGAAAAATAATGGGCTGATAGCTAGCATACAAAGATAAATGTTACAAACCCAGATAGTAGCGATGATGATTGGAGGGTGATGACTATAAGAAAAAAAGGTAGCTTAATTTGAATAAGTGCAATTTTTGAAACAGAAAAAAACTAAAAGTAAACTCTTTTTTAAAAATGGGAGCTGCACATAAGGTTATGTAAAGATGAATTACAGAGGCTCACCTATATTGTCAAGTTTGATTGAGGACAATAAATCTGAATGTTTTACAACACTCAAACCAAAGGACTGGAAAATATTAAAAAAAGGAAAAAAGCTGAATGCAGTTGCAAAGAATTAATACAATGGGACAATTAACTAATTAAAAGAAAAAGAGAAATTCTCCTTACAGTAGAATATTAATGTAAAAAAGCTTTCATCAATAGTGTACATTAATGTGAACAGGGAATGCTGGGAAAGGAATTCAAAATAAGCAGGTGAAATCATGTGTTTCATTTAAGCTAAACTGAGTGATGAGAGTTCAATTTATAAATGCGGAAAGCTACACGGCAAAGAACAGAATGATTGAAATCACCTTTGCCTAGTGTGTGATTTTACCACCTCTGTGCCTTAATAAAGTCTCTCAAAACTGAATATTTCTAATGGTACTTTTGTGCTCAGCAATAGGGTGTCTAACAGCATGTTTTACTTATGTATGTTAATGGGTAGGTAAATAATAAATGGTATATAATGCCCTTAATACTAAAATTTGATTTGTTTTTTTAGGGTTACATTGTCATGTTGTGTGTGAATTAAATGTCTTTTAACTACATTATTGCCAAAGCTACAGCGGGAGAATGGGAAATGGCCAGGATTGGACTGAACTGTGTCATTATCAAAATTCTTGGGGGTAAAAAAAGGTGCGTATGTGGTGTTTTGTATTTTGACCTTCAGTTTTGTCTCCCTTCTTGTGGATTGTCACATTTGCAGCTTTCCAGTTATACATTCTGAAGCAATTGCTACATTTTGTTAGCTAAATTTTGTAAATAATTAATTCAATTTCTTTCAACATTACTTGTTAAAATTACATCATGCCTATGAATTTTATTTTTCTTAAACACCCTTTTCTCTTATCAGACATTTTTCCTGACAATCAGCCAGTTTCTTATTTCCATCAGATTAATTAAGATTTATTTGGCCTAGTAAATCCTGCACCTGGTTATTATCTGCATAGATTTGCACATTCTCTCTCTGAGCGGGTTTCCTCTGACTACTCTGTTGTTCATCCCACATCCCAATAGACGTGAAGGTTAGGTTTTTTTTTTTTTAGGTTATACTGGCACACTATAAGGGTGGGTGTTTGTGTGATCGAACTGGTATCTTGTCAAATGATTTTGCCACATTTGCAGCTAATGCTACCAGAACTGGCTCAAGCACCCTGCAACTCGGAGTTGGACTATGTGGACCTAAAAATGTTATGTTATTATTGATATTAAACACTGCACCAATATCCTTTACAAAACTAATATAACAATGCATTAAAACTCCTTTAAATGTCCTCCATACTCTACTGAGGCAGTTTTTATGTTCTCATTAAGAGCTGCTAAAAAGAATAGGCTACTTCTTATACATCATGGCTGTGTTTACAGTGCAAAGACAGTGACATTTACAAGCTGCCATTCTGCATGCCATATGAAGAGATAAAAGATACTACAAACCCTGCCACCAAGAATTTACAACACTGAAACCAAACCATCCAAAGTAAAGTACTTGACAATACTGCTTACACTTCATAAAAATATACAACTCCTGAAATCCCTAGACGTTGCATGTATAAATAATAGAAAAGTTTACTGGATTATTAACCGTTTTGTGGAATATTCTTTCTATCAGTAGCTGATAGTGAATTTCCTAGAATTTAACTCCCCGTGTGTTTTTGCAGTTTAAAATTTTCTTTATTCAGAAACTATATTGATTCCAATGTGATTATTTATGACACTGAGTAATTGCTGCTTTTTAACATTTTTAATTATTTTTTGAAAAGACACATTCTTGGAATTGCCTCCTAAAATTTAATTTAGTGGTTAAAGTGTGATAACAATCTAAGAATGTTCAAATAACATATTTAAATACTTGAACACTCGCAGATTCTGTTCATTTTAGTATTTGGAAGGTTAGTAATGTTGGCAGTTAGTAAAACTACAATATGCAGCCTAACATTAAATTGATTTATCCTTCCCTTTTCTCTTATTTTTTGTATTCTACCTAGTACTGCATAGTGCAATAGTTTCATGGCAGTGATAAGTGCTCAGTTTCCTTTCTCTGATTTTGTGAAGTCTGTTAATGCTGATGGGATGGTACTGACACACAAGACATGAGATTTACATCCAGCTACATATCATATATGTACTTTAAATAATGCCACCAATAATAAGAATAGCAGTCAGAAATCTGACAATACACAAAAACAACTAAGTACCCCCATACAAACATACACAAACACAAGGAGTGGTCTTTTAGATAAGGTCTATGTGTTCATGTACTTGAGAACATTTAATATTAATTTGAAATTTTAAGTGTACAGCATGACCTCTACTCAAAATAGAACATTCTACCATAGCACTCTTTCCGTAATTTTTTCTCAAATGAATAAGGTGCCAAAAATCTGTGTCTTCTAATTCAGTCCAAGTCTCTGGGTTCCACTTTAACTTAAGCTAAACCAAGAAAATGTGGAAAATGGTGGTTTAAGATCAGGGTGTCCAGCATCCTGGGTTAGAATCCCATACAGAATGACATATGTAAGGAATTTGTACATTCTCAGCGTGTCTGGATCACTTTTCATCTGGGCAATCCACTTTTCCTCCCACATCCCCAAAGACATGTAGTTTAATTCCAGATTGGCCAATGTGTTAATATGAGTGTCACAGCCTGGAATTAACAAGTACGCTCTCTAGCACAGTTTTATACTTGTCCTGAGTGTAACCCTATATTGGATTAAGCACACCTGAGATTATTACTTTATATCGCTCTGGAAAATAAACTGTGGACCACCAGGCTGGCACTGCCAGCTGAACCCGACACAGACATGCGTGGGGCACAAGTTCAATGCACAATAGGTTTATTTTCTCTTTTTCCCTTGTGGGAAACGCCTTCTCCGTTCCCCACAAGTATGACACAGTCCAAGCCCAGCACAAATAATTACTCCCTTCTTTTACTCTTTTCCTTCTTTCCTCCTTCAGTCCTCGGGTCAAGCTTCGTTGCTCCTCCTCCTAACTCTGGCTCTCTGAGTAGTGGCTGATGGCTCCTTTTATAATGCACCCGGAAGTGCTCCAGGTGCTTGATTACTCATTTCTGGCAGCACTTCCAGGTGTGGCAGAAGAACTGCCCACAAGGGCTCAGCAGCTCCTGCTGCAGCACCCCCTGACGGTGCCTGCGGATCCCAACAGGGCTGCATGGGAGTTGGGAGTTGGAGTTGGAGGGGGGTTGCAATCTAGTGTCCCAGGGGAGGTAACGCTCTGGCCACACTTGGAGGCAAGAGCCTCAGCCGCACGCTACAAACACATTAAAGAATGTGGCTGGTTTGGAAACAAAGCCCATGATAAACAAGTAGATTGCTGAGCAGGAAACAAGTACAAACCATCACCAAATAGCAGATTTTAAAAAAGATTACATTAAATAATAAATTTACTGGGACAGACAGCATTTTACCACTAGTGTAAGAGACAAAATAAGTAATTAATAAGGATATTCCTGTAGTCACTTTAGAAATGCCTGATGACTAGAAAGTTGCAAAAGTCCACAAGCAAGATTACAAAATAAATCTAAGAAATTACAGGCCAATAAGCCTAATAATTTTATATTATGATTACTATAATCTATACTAATAAAAGGCAAAGCCCTCACTGACTGACTCACTCACTCACTCACTCACTCATCACTAATTCTCCAACTTCCCGTGTAGGTAGAAGGATGAAATTTGGCAGGCTCATTCCTTACAGCTTAATTACAAAAGTTAAGCAGGTTTCATTTCAAAATTCTACACATAATGGTCATAACAGTCGACAACGTCCGCCATGTTGAACTTTCTTATTTATCGCCCCGTCTTCACGAAATTTGGTAGGCGGCTTCCCTGCGCTAACCGAAACCAATGTACGTACTTATTTCGGTGGTATGACACCATTGTCGGCCGCCATATTGAACTTTCCAACGTCACTAATTCTCCAACTTCCCGTGTAGGTAGAAGGCTGAAATTTGGCAGGCTCATTCCCTACAGCTTACTTACAAAAGTTAAGCAGGTTTCATTTCGAAATTCTACGCGTAATGGTCATAACGGTCGACAAAATTCGCCATGTTGAACTTTCTTATTTATGGCCCCATCTTCACGAAATTTGGTAGGTGGCTTCCCTGCGCTAACCAAAACCGATGTACATACTTATTTCGGTGGTATGACACCACTGTCGGCCGCCATATTGAACTTTCCAGCGTCACTAATTCTCCAACTTCCCGTGTAGGTAGAAGGCTGAAATTTGGCAGGCTCATTCCTTACAGCTTACTTACAAAAGTTAAGCAGGTTTCATTTCGAAATTCTACGCGTAATGGTCTTAACGGTCGACAACATCCGCCATGTTGAACTTTCTTATTTATGGCCCCATCTTCACGAAATTTGGTAGGCGGCTTCCCTGCGCTAACCGAAACCAATGTATGTACTTATTTCGGTGGTATGACGCCACTTTCGGCCACCATATTGAACTTTCCAACGGTCTTTGTTACTTCTGGGCCCATCTTCAAGAAATTTGGTACGCGGGTTCCCAACGCTAACTGAATCCTACTTACGTACATATGGGTCCCCCATCCCAACGCCTCCCACGTTGTTGGCTGCCTGCCTATATAAGGCCGTCCGTCGCTCCAGTCTCTACATTCTCTTTCTTGCTTCGCCACGGGATTCACGTCTCCCTGCTGATAACTACAGCCTTTTTATTTAATCCACGGCTTCTCCGCTGTTTTATTGTTCGTTTATTATGATTATAGTTATTGTGTAGGTATTTTAGACTTACTTTACATTGTTCAGGTACCCATTTCCTTTATCGTTCCAACCGTACCCCCATTAACATGTCTATCGAGGTGATCACCATCGATCAAAGAACTGTCACTTACCGAGTGGTTTCCATGCCCGGAGATGGCACCTGCCTTTTCCATTCTCTTTGTTACATATTGCACGGCCATATCAGGCTCACTCTTGATATCCGGAGGAACATTGTGTCTTATGTATTGAATGACTGGGACAGGTTCAAGGTGTGGACTGATGACGGTACAGGAGATAATTATAATACACAGGAGCACTATAAGAGTGAAATGCTTAAGCCCTTCACCTATGGTTCTGCATGTGAGTTGATGGCTGCCGCTGAATTGTTCGGTTGTCGCTTTCAAGTGTACCGAAATGGCCAAATATTTTACACCTTTCGCCAATGCCTCTTAAACATCTTAGATTCACAGGTGACGATTTCAGTAGTGGACACTGATGTTTATGAATGTTTAAACTCTCAAAAGCTGGATGTGAAGTTATCGATGAAACCGGTTGTATGCTTACAACGCTTGACAGATGCCGAATGTCACTTCAACACAGGAAGTTGGAGAATTAGTGATGAGTGAGTGAGTGAGTGAGTGAGTCAGTCAGTCAGTCAGTCAGTCAGTCAGTCAGTCAGTCAGTCAGTCAGTGAGGGCTTTGTCTTTTATTAGTATAGATAAAGTCCGTTTCACCCAGGTGACTCGGCGTTAGCGTCCATCCATGGCCAACGCCCGCTCTACAACAGACAAGTAAAGCTGTGAGCTCCGAATATCCCTTTTAGGTTAGCAGGCACCCCTTCTACATGCACCCCACCGTTCTTATTATGAAGTCTTCCTTGCTTTACCGCTGGTTATGTTATTTTTAAAATGTTTCCTTTTGTTTTTCATAACTTCTTTAACACACTACTTCTCCGCTGCAAAGCGCGGGTATTTTGCTAGTTAGAAATAAATTAGAAGACTATTTACTGTATATGAAAATAATAAACCTAAGTTAAATAATAACTTAAGCAATAGGAAGTATTAATTTATAGTCATTATAATCTGGAATCTTGACAATCTTTAAAAAGTATCTGCAGGAATTATTGGGATATTTTAGTTATTAGTTAACCACATGCACTTGATGGACTGAATAATCTCCTCTCATTTATCAAACTTGTAATTTTCTTAGGTTGTAGGGAAAATACAATATGGGTTGTACCATAAACAAAGGAACCATCTGCATGAGAATGTCTCTTGTGCCAAACAAAAGGAGCTAATCAAAGTGAAATGGATAATAAAGAGTCATTTCAAAGCATTGTTGCAGTGAAACAGAGAGAATAAATTATTGTCAGTTTACATTTGGACACTCTATTCTATGTGAAACATTAGGATTCTTTACCTTTTTCAAATGATTTGTCTGCATATTTAAGATGCTGTCATGAAGTGATTTTCAGCTAACAAAAGGCTGCAAACAGCAGCTAGGATCCCTTTATCGAAAGAAAAAGAAGAGAACCCTACACAGGACAGAGCTGCTATTATACCTGGAAAGGTTTTGCTCATGCCAGTGTAGGAGGACATTGACTGAGGCTGGTGCAAATTGTATAACAGCACAGATCAGAGACAAGAGGGGCAGAGATGAAACCTGGGGCATGCCTTGTTCTATCAAAATGTTAAAGTGCATGCAACTCAGAAGATGAAAAGAATGCTGACCCTCTAAGAAGAGAGGAAGAGAAAGGTAGAGAGTAAGGCCCAGATAGGCAGGTCATAGCTCGCAAGACCTGCTAGTTGACTTGTGCCAGCCAATGACAACTAGTTAGAAAAATACATCCAGGTTATCTAGTTAAAGGTTACTTTATGGAGGACTGGCAGCAATCCAGTACTCCCCTGCCTACTGATGGACTGTAGAGCATTGTGCATTTAATGAATGAAGAAGCCAGACTACTGACTTAAAGAGGCAGCTCTGGAAGATCAACAGAAGGTTAGGAGTATAGGGACACTTGGAATGGCTAGACAGAGATCTAGTCTGATGTGTATGGTGCAAAAATGGGACCATCACTAACCACAAATGTAATTTCCAGTTTTGGCTAGTAATAACTCTGGTGAGGGATTTAAAGCCACATCATGACTAAAGGTACAATTAACTATAAAGTGAGGAGCGTGGTGGGGTGAAAGGTTAACTGGATGGAGGAACAGAAGTTAGTGTCATAAGAAAGTGAGAGAGGGACGGGACATGAGAAGAGAATCCTTCTATTTGTTTGACAGGTGGGCATATCCATACACCACCCCACCAGATAGACAGGAGTACTTGCTGTTTCAACAAGGAATTCCACCACTCCACCAGACAGCACAGTATCACATTAACTGCTGATATTGAAGCTTTCTATAATGAAAACCATTCACCACTGCATTTGGCCCTGCAGGATTCGTGCTGTCCATTCTTTAATAAAAGTGATGTATGGTAATTTAAGTGCAAATGAATAAAAGTGCTATATTTTCTCTTCACAACATACCTACTGCAAAAAAAGCTAAAAAAAAAAATACAGAACATCTTATGAAGATCAAGAACTCTTACATCCTATCTGAGTGCCTTGCTTTTTTTCTCTTGAAATTGTCTCAAATAGATATATTAGTCTGATGAGATAAACTGTTGTTTGGTATTCAACTAAAAAAAAAAGAAATATACAAGTACACATTTTTAGAAGCAGCCTTCTTTATCTATGTAAACACATTACTTGTAGACCTCATGAGAACTGAACCTTGGAAAAGTAGCAGAAAGCAGTCTTTCTTCCAATGACTGCCATGCATCTGTAAAGGCTGTAAATGTGTACCGTGTGCATGCAGTATCACAGAGGAATAAAGCATTAATTCTCTCATCGCTCACATACTGTAGGAGGGCATCTATATCTGCGGTACAGGATCTATATCTACCTCAAAAAAAAAGACCTTTGGTCACTGGATAAAATTGAACTGGGTTATGTGGAAGGAAGACAAACAGCAAAGACAAGCTACAAAAAGGTTACAAATTACAACCTATAAAGTGAAAAACATGTGCCATCTAATGTTGCTACTTCATAGAGGTAATCAGAGATATTAAGATAACCTGTGCATGGTTTAGATAGATTTATTCATCATGTAGATTTATTCTTACAGAAGCTTTTAAAATAAATTCATAAATAGGTAGTACCCAGCTGGGACGCCTTCATGCTGGAAGGTATCCAGACAGTTACTTCCCCCAGTGCGCTGGGTGGCAGCCCCCCTAGGTTGCAGCGGTGCCTCAGACTCCTGCAGGGCTCCATGGGAGCTAGAGTATGATACAGCCCTGTTGGGATCCATGAGTGTCGCCAGGGGGTGCTGTAGCTGCTGCTGAGCCTTTATGGGCAGCTCTTTTGCCACACCCAGAAGTGCTGCCAGAAGTCGGTCAACAAACACATGGAGCACTTCCGGGTCTCTTATAAAAGGAGCCAGCAGCCACTACTCCGGGAGCCAGTGTCAGGAGGAGGTAGATGAAGCTTGCTCAGAGGAGTGGAGGAGAAAGAAGGTGAGAAAGAAGAAAAGAATTTTGTTTTGTGCTGAACTGTGCTGTACTTGTGGGAAATGAGGGAAGGCATTTCCCAGGAGGAAAAGGAAAAAAAAAAAACCCATCTGCTTGTACTTGTGCCTCAGCGTCTCTCTGTGTTGGGGTTGGGCAAGAGGAGCGCCCTCTGCAGGCCACAATAGATAAATAAAACAAATAAATAAATATACACATTCACACACTACGGTCTGAACACACATCAGAATGCCTAAAAACCAAGAAATATTAAAAGAAAAAAAAAACTTCTGACTTGGCAGTCTCAGTCACAGTAAGGAATTATGCAGACATATTGTTGTAGGTATAAAGGAGCCCCAGTCTTGACACACTTCTACTGAAAAATTAATTGGCTGAAAGTGTTAGTGTGTCAGAGAGAGAAAATGTGTAGCATTGTTCATAATGGCACTCAATGTTGTTTAAATTCTGTCCTTTGCTACTACCTAAAGGGGAGTCCAGAATTTGTCCCATAACTGAGCCTGCTCTTTACATTATTCTGTTGATTTGGTGGACCTCCCTTTTGAGTGATGTTACCAGTCCAGCACACCACAGCGTAGAAAATCACACTGGCCATCTCAGAGTTGTAGAAGATGTGAAGGATTTGACGTCCCACATTAACACTAGAATTACCAGAGCCAACGAAAAAACCCGTAAATCCGGTCCACCTTAAATCCCTTCGCAGCTCTCTGTCAGCCTCTTGTGTCTTGTAAATTTGTCGATAGGCCCAAGCAGCAAGCAGCCTACTACACCATCCCCCAACGCCTCAGAATGGGCAAGAAGTTCTCCCAGTTCCTGCCTTGATTGATTACCTAGGAGTGAGCTACCTAGAATTGTAAGGGGAAATAACTTGATGTGTGTTTTATGTCTACAACAATCTATGTAAACACATTGTTAAAACAGAAATGTTTTTCATGTTTTAGTAATAAATGACAAAATGTAGACATGAACTGTATAATGTGTGAAGGCGGATGGCCAAATATCAAATAAACACTTTCACAAAAGGTGCAAAAACAATAGAACAGCTTCTGTGGTGCTGTGGTTAGAACTGCTGACTTATGATCTGGAGGTCATGAGTTTGAAACCAGCTGCCTGGCAAATTTACCATTTTGAGAAGTGAGCTGCTCTTATTGTTAATATTATACAATAAAAAACATACATTTGATTTGTGTCTGTAACAGACGGTGTAAATATATAATACTTGTAAAAGTTAGTGTTTTTTTTCCACTTTTATTCTCTCAGTCATGATCACGATACAACACTCACCCCAGATCTGACATGGTTACTTTTTATCTGAAACTGGGAATGACTGTAGATGTGAGTGGTGTTTTGAGAAAATGGAGCTGGAAATTCTCTGATCTGGAGGGATGAAAGCTGACACACAAATGCTGGTGAATCTTCCTTCTTCGTATCTCATCGTCATTTGAATTTTTTATTATTCATTTTTATTGAGTGTTCCTGCTCATGCTGAATTAGTATACACCTTATGGTCCATGATGTCAAAGCCACACTGACAAAAAAACAGAGACATAGGTATACAGGTATATGATATTTGAAATAACTCATTTTATGACCTGTAAAAAATTGTGGCACTGATGCAACATTATTCATATTATTCATATTCATTCATATGCTTTCTTGTGCTTGTTATCAGTGACTGCATTTTTTTTTCCGATCTTATCCATGCAGTCTCCACATTTTGGTGCACGGTGCTGTTTCTTTTGTACTCCAGGACATGCAGAGGAAAGAATAGTACAGAGAGGTCAGTTCTGCGCTATATGCAATCATCAGATTCAAATGTTAACAGTTCCTACACACCCAAGGATCGTCCTTTTTACATTTACAACATGTATACCTGTTGCAATGTACACAGTTTTCTCTGTGCTGTGGTTACTATTACACTGAAGGGGCTGAGGGAAGCAGCGACCTTGGAATAGAAGCTTGTCGATTTTGCATCCTCTTTTGCTTTATCCATCGCTTTTTCTTGTAAGAAGCGACAATGAAGCTCCTCTGCAAGGTAAGCCATGAACACTCTTCTTTTCTAAGTGGCCCCCGTGCATGCATTGTACAGTACATGTGTGTTGATTGCCGCCAAGTCAAGCGTGTTATAGCACAAGCAACTGGCCACCTGCGTGTTCCTGCTCTCACTGAATAAGCTCACGCCTTCTGTTGCAAAATGTCAACGCAGTACCAGGCAAAAAAGAAAGAAACAAATATGTGTGACATTTTGAAAAAATCATTTTATGACCTGAATAGTACCAATCAGAAAACATCATCGCACTAATGCAATATTATTTGAACTCGAACAGCGTCAGATCGGGTTTGAATCAATACTGGCACTGAAAGTTAGAGTTATACCAAGGGGGAGTGGGGGGCGAGGGAAGGCGTGAACGTGACTGGGACAATAAAACTGAAACAAGCTAACTTTTAGAAATACCATACATTTACAGCTGATCTGACGATAAACTAAGACAACTTTGGGAATGCAACCTTTTAATTAGATTTTCAAGCAACAGTACATAAAAATACTCCTTTTACTGTACGTTTGTGGAAAATATGATGTAATTAAACTCAAAATGTATTTCATACACATTTATTTTGGCTTAGATTATCCAAAATTGTACTTGATTTTCATTGTAAATTCTGCAATCAGGCACCTGATTCTTTAGGACATATGTTTTGGGATGTGTCCCATGCTAAAACCTTCTTGGGCTAAAATTGTCTTTTATCTTTCAGAGAGTTTTGGATGTACAATAATCTTTAAGCCTCTAAGAGCACTACTTAATAAACAGTCTAATATGATAACTTACATTACATTGTTAGCATTTCACTTAATTTTGCTTATCTAGATAAGCCCTAAATCAACTACCATAACACAGTGGGAAAAGTACACAATATTTTAATTAATCAGGAAAAGTCAAATTCATTTTATTTAGTACTGTTCAAAAATTCTTAAAAATATGGCAGACATTTATTGTTCTTCTTAACTATTTAAGCAGGTTGAAACTCTGCCAACCCTGACAGTACCTCAGAGTTTATGAGATTCACTTTACATCAAATTGTTTAATGCCTTGAACTCTAGGTGGCCAAGATGGGGGTGTCAGATTTGGAATTCATTTGTTGTATTGCAATGCATAAAACTGCTAAAAATATTATTATTTCTGAAGAATTTTAATGTAATTGGGTGTCAAATATGGTATCAAAATATGATGATTTATTTGGAAAAAATGTTTAGGATGTAGTTTTATGCAAATTGCCTATAGCAACACATGTCCTGAAGTAGTGCTGTATTAAATATTCCCTCTGCTCTTCTGCCCAGCATTGAAAATGAACTGTTCTTCATTTTCACTTGACACATTTGTCTTGCCATCATGACAAAGGTAATTTGAGCAAGAGCTGGCATAAAGATGGTTGATTATTACCCAATCACAGCTATCATTATATCATATTTATGAAATTATAAATTACATTGAAGTTAGCAGGAGGGAATTTCTGACTTCTGATTAAGCAAAACATATGTACTTTTACTAAATCAAGTTAATCAAGAAAACGTTAAAAAAGCGTTAGTAAATATGTTAAAAAAAAATAAAAGTATTTCATTTTGTACATATAATTATACATGTAGCAACCCAACATTTTCTGCACAAGCTTATTAATGACTGGTTAACGATTTGCATGCTATACTCACCGAGGAATTAGTAGTGTGTCGCAGAAAACGGACAACTTTATTGTCTGATGCAGGGCAAGCCAAAGCCAGATAGCGATTACGGAATGTCCCATAGATTTTCAGATGAAATCCTGGTTTTACAGAGGTGTGCTGAGAGCTTTGAACATCTTTTCCTTCTAGGAAAAAGTCAATTCCATAGGCAGACAGATCAAAGTAAAGGCCATGTGCTCGTATTTCAGGAGTGGGAACCTAATTTAGAAACAAGAAGAGAAAATCAAATAGGCTGTAAACTCTTGATTTATTTGTTTTTATTATGTGTGGGTGGCATTTACAACATATTCACATGGACATATCCCAGTTATTACAGCTTGCACTGCTTCAGAGGAGAAGGAAGTCATATCTACAGATTTAGTAGTTCTTCATAACACTTTTTCAACCCATTGATAATATTCCTCAATTGAAGTAAATGCTTACCAACCCTTCCTGAAAGCAGTCTGGGAAACATCTTGCCTATCCTTACCAAGTCATTAAATTGTCTGCAAGCACCTCCTCAAGGCCATCAGAAAGTCATTCTCCATAATCTTACCAAACTCCACCCAAACATAAGCCTTTGCTTTGGCCACTGCTTTATCTGCTCCCTTATTGCCATTCACTCAGATCTACAGAAAGTTCTGGTAATACATCATGGAAGGCCTCTTTGTTCAACTTTACATCATACTGTTGGTGCTCACCATGGGGGGACAGGTGGGGTTTGGACATGTTTCACAGATATATATATTGTGAACATTCCAGCCCAGATTACAGACAGACACTAAGGACACAAGTACCAAAGCACTCATTATTTTATTACTCTATTTACACAGTTCCAACAAGCAACAGCACATTTTACTTTTTCTCCCTTTGTTTTCTTTTTCTTTATCTCTCTCTTTCTTTCTTTCTTTCTCCTTCACTCTCCCTGCGGCAAGCATACTCCTCCCCCTCCCGACTGCCTCTTCATTGGAGTGAGGCGGCTCCACTTATTCAGGTCGCGGGAGTGTTCCAGGTGGCTCATCAGTATTACCTGGAATCACTGCCAGGTGCGCTAGAGATCCTCTATAGGGATCTGCAGCTCCCCCTGGTGGCACCCATGGAACCCAACAGGGCTTCACCAAACTCCAGCTCCCAGCATGCCCTGCGGGAATCTGTAGTGCCACAGCCACTCAGGAGGGCTGCCCTCTAGTGTCCAAGGGAAGGTGTTGCCTCTCCAAGGCCCTCTCCCCTGGTCCTCCCACTCTGTTGGCATTCCAGCACTGGGACACTGGGATCTGTGAATCATGTCCAAACCCCACTAATATATTATATGTATTTTTTTATTTTTATATTATTTTTATATATATATATTTCTTTTTTTTCACTATTGCTGTCTGTGTGTTAATGGATTTGAAATGTAATTACTGTGGCAAAACCATTAATTATATTCAACTTTTATAATCAACTTTTATTTTGAATTGTGGGCTTTAACTACTTAAAATGTACACCAATCCATTATTATTTGTAATCTCTCTCTTCAAAAATTACTCTGTTATATTTGCATCCAAAGTTCACTGTCCATATAGAATCTGTCATATTCTGAATCTGCATCCAAAAAAATATAAAGAGAAACTTTAAATTGGAAAAGATGAAAAGTGCAGGTAGTCATTATTAAATGAAAGGTGTTTACAAAGAAAATTGACAAGAAGAGTGACAATGCCTCAACATCTCCTTCTATCGCCACCCAAATGCAGTTCAGATTTTCAATAAGTAAACCATTCTTTTAAAATTGCCTTATTTTATTTTGTTAAGAATTATTATCCATAATGTTTATTTATATCACAGTACCTGACCATTCCAGTGTACAAGGAAATGTAAATGCTTTCCGAAATGGAAGAAAACCATTGTGTTAATTTTTGTACTGCAACTAAACAAGCAAACTATGAAGTGTTTAACAAGCAAGTGATTTATGTTTTAGATGTTTATATTATTCAGAAGAACCCATGTAGGACTGTACATTCCAGTGTTTCCTAGTGTGTGAACACTTTATTATACCAGTCAGTAACTGACTTCTATTGGCACAACAACAGTTCAAGAACAGAGCTGATCAGTGGCTTGCATCACAGTACAGTACACACAATGTTGTGACCTCTTTAAAACAAACACTGAATGGAAGGGACTATTTATATTGATTTGCATATTCAAATATGCTAAATTCTGGGAGTCAGGGTGGGGCTGTAAACGTGTGCACATATGTTAAATTTCATGTTCACTAGGATTTATAAAGGGGAAGTGAGTGGAACTTGGCATGCAGACAGTTTTATGCATCTGGATTTTTTTTGTGCATATGCAGATTTCCAGTTTTGTCCATACAACATATTTTATTGTGAATTGTATGCACAGCATTATACAGGGTGGTCCAGATCTAATTATGCATCCAGATCTTCTGGATGACTTTGATTTATTTGGGGATGATTCCAGTTCAGCATGAAGACGATTCTTCATGTCATCTGTTCACACACTTCTCGATGGTCCGGGATTTTTCGGGTGATTTTCTATGTAATAAACTTAATAAGTTATAGCATAATGAAAATTGCATAATTAGTTCTGGACCACCTTATACATGAGACACCAGGTCTCAGTAAAATTATGAATTTGTGGCTTGGCTTTAAAAAAGCCGTCAGCAACCTGACAGGGCTTGAGCAGTTTTGCAAAGAATGGGCAAAAACTGTTGTGTCCAGTTGTGCAAAGCTGATAGAAATCTATCCACAGAGACTCAAGGCTGTAATGGTTGTCAAAGATGCATCCACTAAATACTAACTTGAAGGGCTGAATACTTACACAATTGTTTGGGGTTTTTTAATTGTTTAATTAATTTAGCTCACTTTGCAGAGATCTGTTTTCACTTTGTCATTAAATAGACCTTTTTTTCTGTTGATCAACATCAGAAAAGCCAAACTAAATTCTAGTCTAGTTCTTGCAGCTTTTGATCATCACACCTATAGCCTAGATACTAGCTCCCTAGTGAAACCTTGCTAAAACAGCCTAGTCTCAATCACAAAAGAAGGCCTGGCTGCTAATCTCACAGCCTAACATCTATGGCTGATTGCTTTGGTTGCTGGGTAACAATCTGCTATCTTATATCTCCTAGATTGCATCAGATTCTAGTACAAAAGAAAGTGCATTAACAAAGGGGTGATACTTCCTAGAAACTTTGTTTCCATACAAATTCATTTTGTGACATTTCACTCTTGACTTTGATTCAAGGTTAGCCTGTAACATTCCATCTTACCTCTTTATATACTTTAAATGATAGACTGGATACTAGTTTGTTCTTTATTTTTTGTCTCCAAATTCAGGTAAATTATTGCTGTAGAAGTCAATACTCATAACCATGGTAAACTGAGTCAACTGTAATCTTGGTACTGGAGACTAGAATGAAATTTTGGGTTATTCTTATAGGCCGATAATCACACATTTAGCAGGTTTAAGACATGACACTTTACCTCATCTGCAGCTTAGCTTCTGATTCCGAGTCCTCCTTTTGGAGTCTAGCATCTTACTTTATCATTCATTCAGCTAAGCCACCACAACCACCTCCATGCTTGATTCTGCATCCATATGTTGGCTTGTTTCTATTGTCATTTCACTGCAGTTTTATGAAGCTTTGAATTGTTAGTCTCAGTTTCTGCAGCCTTGGAATACCATTCTTTTAGCAGCACTAGACAAAGTCCACGGAAAAAAACAATGATTATTCAAGTACTGTGAGATATGAGATGTAAGGAAAAACTCAAGGAGTTGAGCCTTTTCAGTTTAAGTAAAAAGAGATTAAAAGGTGACATTACTGAAGTGTTTAAAATTATGAAGGAAATAAGCATGGTTGATGCCAGCTCTGACTGTAAAATAAGCCATTCAGCAGGATCATTTGGACACAGATGAAAACTTGTAGACAAATTTGCATAAATATTAAAGAGTTTCTTCCCAAGGATAACCATAGATATGTTACCAAGTAGTGTTGTAGATAGTAGTATACTTCAGAGACTTTGATTGTTGACTTGATGTCATTCTGGAGAAATTAGATGAATGAGATTGATGAGCTTTGTTGTTCCAAATGCCCTATATGCATCAAAATTGTTTTAACATTTTTATTTCTTGTTTTATCCTAATTGCCATCCTGTACACTCTCATTTCCTGGTTTGTGCTCTTTATAATGTTGCTAAAAATCTATTTACATTCTTTTTGTGTCTTCCTTATGATTAGATTTGTTCTCTGACTCTGTAATTTTGCTCTTCTGTGTTGTTACTACTTTTCCTTCTTATTGGTTTTCTTCTTAAATGGCCTATCTTGGCTATTCCCTTTCTGTCTGTCTTTATAATCCGTCCAGGATTCTTCCTATGATCTTTTTAGAATACTTCATGCTTATGCATAATAATTTAATACTCTAGCTTTTAAAATATATTGCCATGGTAAATAAGGTGATTTGTCTCAAATTTTACCAGTTTTCACTTGATGCTTAGTTTTGGTTTTCTTCATGGTGTGACAGCAGGGGTCGCAGTTGCCCCGTGAAACCCACAGACAACACGTCCAGACACCAGGTAAAATAAAGAAATGAATTTAATATTTCTTCAGTTGTGCACAAAGCACCTCCACAATACTCAATTAATAAATCAATAATAATAATAATAATAAACACAATAATCAATAACAATAAATCCTCCACCTAGCAGCTCCGTCACACTTCCTCCCAACTCCGGCTCAGTCTGCTGGGTTTCGCATAGTCCTTTTTATAGTCCTTGACCCGGAAGTGCTTCTGTCCCTCAGTCCATGTGATTTCATAGCACTTCTGGGTCAGATGAAAACTTCTTCTTTTCTTCAGCCTGGAAGTACTTTAGTTCTTCCATCCCCGTGACTTGTAAGTACTTCCGGGCTATAATAGAAACAATGTTCATGTCTCCCTACAGCGTCCCCTGGCGGCCCTCATGGTATCCAGCAGGGCTGTGAAGCCGAACTCCATGGTCCATGATGCCCTGCTGGAATTTGAGGCACCTCCATGTTGCAGGGAGGACTCCATCTAGCGGCATGGGGGTATTGGCCGGGAAAAACTGCTTGGTTTCTGCTTTTGCTATGTTCTTACATTAAGTCTGCAGCACCATATTTAAGTTTGCCACTTGCCTGAAGAAGGGGCCTGAGTTGCCTTGAAAACTTGCATATTGTAATCTTTTTAGTTAGCCAATAAAAGGTGTCATTTTGCTTGGCTTTTCTCTTAATTTGCCACTAGAATGTAACCTTGTGGTGAAGCACGTCAGGTTCCCCAGGGCAGTGCATGGTTTTTATAAATACAGTAAAGCAGATCACAGCCTGTGAGTGTAGGTGTACAGGTGAAAAGTCATGCGGCTGTGGAGAACTTCTTGAAGTAATTGGCTAATTGTGCATTATGTGCACAAATGAAATTAGTGCAGCTCTCCCTCATTGAGTCTCCACAGATTTTTTGATGTACCTGCACTCTTTTTCTTCTTCTTCTTTTTTCAGCTGCTTCTGTTAGGGGTTAACACAGTGGACCATCTTCTTCCATATCTTCCTGTCTTCTGCATCTTGCTCTGTTACATCCACCACCTGCATGTTCTCTCTCACCACATCTATAAGCCACAGGGGATGCGCAATCCAGTGTGTTTCTTTGTGCCTGTCCCAAGCCCGGATAAATGGGGAGGGTTACGTCAGGAAGGGCATCCGGTGTAAAATTTTGCCAGATCAATATGCGAACAACAATACAAATTGGTGCACCTGTATTCATGGAGTATAAAGGGTCTGAGTAGGCAACAAAAGGGGAAAGATGAGAGAGAAACGAAAGAAAGTAAGACTAAGAAAGGATGGAGGTAAAATTGAAATGCAGATGAAAAGAGAGATAATGCAAGGATCAGGATTGAGCTGATGTGGTGGAAAGGATGCAAGGCAGTTGGAATGCCTTAGGTGGAACGAGAAGAGTGTCACTGCAGAGGTGAGGTTGTTCCGGCTGAGCTTTGCGAGCAGCAGAAGCAGCCAATGACTCTAACAGTTGTCACAGGTACCAACGTATACTGAAGGATGATGGAGGGGACAAGAGTCAAAGACTGCTGAGCAGACTGGTACAGTGAGGAGAGAAAACTTGATAGAGAGAGAAAGATGTGCTGGGGCTCAACAGGCAAAATGGACTGATTAACCAATTCTCGCTTTTAATCTTGATTTTAACCTATCTATTATAATTATATAGTGACTGATTATAACTTTCACAAATGCAGGGTTTTTAGGAATTATTTATTTACTTGAGAGAATTTGGCACTGCACTTTTTGGACACCTTTTCAATTGTTTGGATTAAAATGCTCTGAGCATCTTTTGCATCTAACTTCTTGTTTGTGTCGTCAATGTTATTACTCCATCCTTGGTTATGTCTATTCATCCAGAGAGGAGGCGCTGTCACTAACTCCATGTCATTTTCTATTAGCAGTTCCTACACTTTCCAGTTGGATGACAAATGACTCAACTACTGTTTCTGCCATGAAGCCCTGGCCCTTCCAAGTTGTCACCATTAAAAACTCCAAATCTACTAGAAGTGGATGCTCATTTGAGGACCAGCTAAGAAGCAAGATCGATTGATCCATTCTCTTTATTTTGACTGCCTGAATGCAAACTTGTTCCATGGCCTCATGTGGATTTACTTATCAATTTTTCATTTTCCAGTATTAAATGGGGTTTACCAGCTGGAACCCCAAACCTTATAATGTTCTTCACTTCTCATTTTCAAATCACTACACATATATGTGTCCTATCTGAATATTATTTTGAAATATTTATCTGTATAGTGTTCTTGAAATGTTCTATAAATAAATACTTATTTTAAAAGTGATATTCTTGAAATAAATGAAATCTGCACACTGTTGACTTCTGTATTTAATTCGATGACGTCATTCTTATATTTTAAGTAGGGATTGCATAGAAAAAGGCAAATAGGAATTGTGCAAGTCATAATGCTTATTGGTAGTCCAAAAATAAATATTGGAAACTATCTATGTCTACCTATAACCATCTTTGAGCATTGCTTGGCAACCTTAGTAACAACCTTAGCTCTCCCGACTGAGTGTCAGATTAAGGAGATTTAACTAACTGCTCTTAGGAAAGACTTGTTGACTTTAAATGTAGGTAGTGTAACTTAAAATGTAATTTTCATTTTATGTGTATAAAATGACTAAATATTACTCATGACTTCTAAAAGGAAGTAAATAGTTATACAAGAATGATAAGAGAGATGAAGCATCACCAAAATGAAACTCTAGCAAGTACTTTAATATCACAAAACACAGCCTCAAGTTGTTCTGATTTGGAATTTCATGATGCTGAATCTTGGGTGTAATATTATCCATTTCATTTTGTAGGGCTATAAGTGCACATTCTATGTGCAAGCAAAGGATGCATTAATTATGAACACAGAATGAATGGACATAACCAATAAAAATCAATCCCTTAAAAGCACTTGGAGAATTTTGTTGACATAACATTCCTATCCTCTAGGTGATCTCCTGAAACAAGAAATGGCTAATAAAATATTAGGCTATTGTGTAAAAATGTTCAAAAATAAATCAAGGAGTGTTATTCTCTATGAAAGCACTAGAGGGAAACTAATTCTAATACTATGAATATTCCTGATCATAAATGACAGAGAAGCAGTATGCAGAAACAACCACACAAGCATATTGGTGGATTAAAGGTACTTTTCTTGTTTTAGACAGAGAAGTCCACATGCAGAATAATCCATAGTGTTCAATATTCTCCAAATCACTGACCATGTTAATTTATAGCTATCATTTTAAATTAACAATAAAACCAATCATAAAGAACACTGGAGAAAATTAAGACAAGAGTATTTATGAAAGAAACCAGTGCCCATATTTATCAACTGTCTCAGAATTACTACTAGGAGCTGCACTAAATGTAACAGGCCTGTTTATTTAACAGTGAATGATCCAAAATTGTACTTTCAGAAGAATCTGGGAGTTTCTGCTTGCCTTCTTAAACCTTCCCAGACTTGTAAAATGAAATGAGATTGTTCCAGGGGTTCGGGGAATTCAAAGTTCAACTTACCAATGTCACATTGCACTGTCAATTACACATCCAGCCCTATCTTTGAAGTAATATGCTGACTACTACAACACAGTTTGCATCCATGACCACCTGTGTGTTGATTTTGTGATATCGCTTCAGATATGCCTGCTTATTCACACTTGACGTTTTAGTGTGTGTCATCAACCACACCAACAACTCCAAGAAAAACAGATTTGCATGAATGTAGTTGCTTTAGCATTATCTCATGTGGAGTGGCAGGGAAATGTATGAATCTGTATACTGAATCTGTAATCTGTCACACGTTGTAACTGCTTTCAAAGCTTGGTATGAAATTCTAGAAATGGCTGATTGTGACATACCCATGGTCTTGCAAAGCTGCATTTTCCTCATGGACAAAAAAATGCAATCAGCACTTGCATCTTGGCTGAAAACTCATGAGCTCTCTGCATTGATGGAACTATCCTGTGATGTACAAAATCACTTACGAATACCATTTCTTTTTAGGAGCTCTTTAGCTCTTCTTAGGAGAGCTTCTAAACTCTCAAGCTCTCCTCAGTCCTAGTCAAGTTAGGAGTAATTTCCTAAATTTGGAAAACTGATAAAATGCTATAACTCCTACTCCTAAGAGGAGGGTCAGATTTGTGTTACTCTGAGATTTTTGAGCCAGTCAGGCCCATTTTCCTGCTCAGAATCTTGATAAATACTAGCACAGGTCTGTGTCAGGCAAAGAACAGCTGAAATAACTTACAGCTGAAGCTGAGGCACTGATGTCTTCTTAAAAACACCTAAATCAGATATACAGACAGCATATCTTCAGCAAATTTAGCTTGATAGGTTATTTTCATTTGTAAAATTCATTATGTTTTTATATTGTGCATAGGTATTCAATTATTCTGAATGTAAAATGTCATATTTTATGTTATACAAAATATACAGGACCCTCATTTTTATTAATATTGCTGTTGTTGGTTCCTTGTTTCTATGATCCTGTACTGGATAAACAGGCTCAGGCAGTAGGAGTGCAGATGGATAAATTGACCATTATCTGATTATCTTCTTCAGAAAAAAAATATAAATAGTTTGCACAACTGTAATGATATCTTAAACCAAAAATACTGCATCTTTCCTCATAATTACTTCACAACATAATCACAATCATTCACTCTAATAAGTCTGAGCAGCACCACAGGAGAGTTCATTTATGCAAAATGTGATAGCAAATTAATTGAAATAAACTCTTTAGTTCATTCTATCCCCTGTTCTCTTTGCAATTTATGAAGTTCCCCGTGAGGATTAATAAAATATCTATCTATCTATCTAAGAAGTGGGATCTGATGAAAATCAGTACAGTTCACTCTGGTCTGTTCTGTCTGAGCTGTCTCTTGTGCCAATACGACAAACAGTCCTGACCTTAGGATTACTATTGTTAAAAGGTGATAAAAACCTGCTTTCCACTCATTGCCTAGACAATTTCTTTAGTCGGTATAACTAAGCTTGTAGGCCAATGGTTTCTTTCATTTTTATGTTAAAGTAGTTATTTACGAGCCTTTTTGCATTATTAATTCTGTTCAAAATTTTATTGCTAACAAATGCAGGAGCTTTAAAGCTGAACAGGTGAATGTATTACAAACAGCTGATTTACAGTTGATTAATGTTGAGCAGAGATCATAATTTAACAACAGTTTGCTAGTAAACTGAAACTAGAGCTGCTTAATATCACATTGATAATAGGAACACTATCTGAGTTTGAGGGAGGGGGGTATGGGGTAAAACTAGATTCAAATTACTAAGCCTAAAGCCATATCCCCTATGATGTAACATCTGACTAGATGGAAACGAACCAAATAAAGAGAAGAATTTGCTGTGATATTCTCCAATCACCTGCAGTAAAATTACGCATATTAAAAAATATCATATAGGCCTGGTGTGAAAAAAACAAAATTTCATCACTTTTAATCATAGAAAATCCATAAACACCATCTCTTATCACAAAGTGAAATTTATTTAGAACCACTTTGATCTAAAACTCCATCCTGGACCCAGTTTGTGCTTTCACAATATAATGAGCAAAAGTATGACAGTTTAGTAGTATAAAGAGTATGACTATCTACTGTTCAGATTTTAAAAAGAAAAAAACAAACTTTTTGCTATAAGAATAATGCATTTTACCTATGTTTTCTCTAAGTACTTCAGTTTTCTTCTCCCACATGTCAAAAATGTTGTTCTGGCTCAAGAGATAAATGACTAAGAGTTATAGTTCTCAGAGCCACTTAGTAAAATAAAGAAAAAATATAAACATTATGAGAATTACTTTGTGTGCTTCTTGATACACAATTAAGATAATAGCATCTATCACACACGTGCGAGTAGGAGGAAGCTGAGTGGACCAAATGAAGGTAATTACCCGCCAGGCTAGGGGGTGGCAGGGTGCACTAAAACCTACTTCTGTTATCTCTGCAGGCCAGATAGGGAACACCTACCTTATTTATCATCAACAACGTCACTTCCGGTTCCGGCTTCAAGAATGACATTACTTTCGATTCCGGCCACAGATGACGTCACTTCCGTTTTTGGCCTTTAAAGCTGCCATCATATCACTGTTTCATCAGTTCAGTCTTGGAACTCAAAGAGAACACATCTCTTCTATTTTCTATCCACTTTTGCAGCCAGGGACAGTAATCCGGGTGGCTGCCCCAAACCTTTTTCGTGTGTTGAGACTGATTTTTTTTCTCATGTTACTTGATGACTGCAGTGTAAAGGTTGTAATAATGAATTATTATGGGTCTAAGATTTGCTCCAGCTCTTTAGGAAAACAGAAATGGTTAGCCTTTCTGGCAGTAGCGGCACTAGAATTTTATTAAAGGGTGGACCTAATGTTATTTTTATTAATGTTAAATATACTGTACATTCATAAAAATAATATAGAAGGTCAGTCATACTAACAAAAACTTTTTTTGCACATATATTTGAATGGTTCTTGTTAACATTAATTTAAATCCACTTACAAATGATGAAGATAAATTGACTGCCTACTTTTTGTTGATACATAAGTCATACCAGCCCATCACAGCGCACAAACAGCCTAATAATATCAATTATAATTTTGACAACTACAGCAAACAATATGATTACTGTTTTGCCACATCTTTTAATTTGTGAATGTGAATGCATACCTGATACGTGTTTTCAGCCTTCAGATACACAAGTGAATCTGTACTCCTCAACTATATTACTACAAAAATAACAATATTCCATCTTGCAATATCCCATATTCAACCTATGCTGTAACAGAAGTTGGAAACTTTAACACCAATTGACTTGGTGGCTCATAGATACCAGATAAATCAGTGACCTGAACAGTCCTTCTGCATTCGGTGGCTGAATGGTTGTAACTTTTCCAGCACACTCAGTAGTAGCATTTGTAGCATACCCATTGCTAAAGTGAACACAGCTAGCATGTGGGGTTTCACTCGTCTTAGGGGCATTAGACTCTGGTAACACCATCATCATCTGTTAACATCAAACTCTGGCATGTTTAGAAATTCTGTTTATTTCCTTGCACTAATAAGAGCTAAAATGAGCGATTAATGAACGATTCATTCTTTTTGAGCGACTCTTTTCAGTGAATCATATGAATCGATTCAGTGGCACTCAATGGGAGTGCTAAATTAACTTCAGTAAGTTACTAGACTCTGTTAATGTCACGTGTTTTGATTAGCTGTAATTGATAACATTTTAAGTCAGTCTTTTTTTTTTAAACTTGTTATGCAGATGTATTCTGTATAATCACCATCCAGGTATGTGCTTTCCAAATACTTTTAAAGAGTTAAATGAACATTTCTACTGATAACTTAACACTTGTTGTGAAAGTTTATAATCATCTGATCTGTGTATGGGAGATGCTCTAATTTTCATTTGAGGGGAAAAAAAATTAAAAACCTAAGCTATAGTGTGAGCCAATGAGGAAAGAGGGTGGGCCTAGGCTCACCTGGGACCAATACTGGTGCCACCCATGCTTTCTGGTTATGCAGGCCCACAGGAGATATAAAGGGGCCTAGAGGAAAGAAAGGAAGTTTGCTTAAAATCACAAAAAGTATAAAACTCCACATGGATGTCCTTTCCTGATCAGATACCCATGCTGAAAAAAGACCTTACTCTGTTAACTGGAAACAATATTGTTGATTTGTCTTTCAATGTTAAGTACTTATTTTCCCTATCAGCTATACTCAGATATCTGCAGAAAGAGAACAGAGCCTGAGTGTTTTTAAAATAATTGCAGTAATAAAAGTATCTTTATTACACAGTTCTAAATCGCTGGGTGCCAAGCATCAGCTGTTAGTCACAACAGATTTTCTGACCGGAACAATCTTTCCAGAAAGACAAAACATCTCACAGAAAACACTGCCAAGACAGTCTGTAAATAGCCTGTAGTGTTTATTGAAGATAAAGTATAGTAGGCAATGAACCTAAGATGGCCCTCACTGGGTGATGGGAATAAACTAGTATATCTGAAGAAAATCTGCACAGGGAGAACGTGGTAAATCTAGGCTAAAATCTAAGTCTAGGATTTTGAAGTTGTGAAGAAGCAAATCTAAATACTGTGTTAGAAAATTTCCTAAGGTTTTAAATAACATGCACAAATGCAATTACAGTATAATGAACCACTAGTTGTATTTTGTTATCTGTAAATAAAAAAAAGTTGAAAGAAGTGAATTAACAAGAATAAATGTCATTAAAATTCATGATAAGTAGTAGGCCTCTGTTAGTCAAGGTTAACCACGGGTGATACATACTTATTCATTCATGTTGAATGCATTATTTCATTTTTATATTGGCCCTGGCTGTCTACTCAGCTAGGGCAGTGTCACTTATGCCTGAAGAGGCCAATGCGAGCATGACAGACCCTGCTCCAAAAGTTCTTATGACTGGTGGCACAGCTATATCCTGTCCCAAGATTTTCATTTTCTTCAGACTGATGGTTAGTCCAAAGTCCTTACAATCATTCATCAGTCATTGCAGTTCCTGTTGGGTGTGGGTCGCAATGGTTGCATCATCAAAAAACAGCATATCTCTGATAAAAGCAATTTGCACCTTTGTCTTGGCTTTGAGGCGGGCAAGGTTAAAAAGCCCACCATCTGATTTAGTCCACAGGTAGATTCTCTCCTGTGCAGTGCTAAAGGCCTGTTTAATGACCAGAGCGAAGAAAATTCCAGCAAGTGCTGGAGCTAGAACGTAGCCTTATTTGAGACCACTGCAAATGTAAAAGGGTTTGGAGGAACTGCCATTGAACTCTACTGTTCCTTTCATGTTGAAATGGAAGGATTCAATAGTTCTCTGCAATTTTTCTGAGCAGCCAATCTTTAAGAGAGCATTGAAAAAACTATCTCTGTTGACAAGATCGAACACGTTAGTGAGGTCAATGAAAGTGACATACAGGGGCTGTTCTCTGCACTTCTCCTGAAGTTAGCAAAGGGAGAAGATCATGTTTACTGTTGACCTCTCAGCTCAGAAGCTGCAATGTGACTCTGATAGACAAGTTCTGTCAGCTTCTGTAGGGTGATCAAAATGACTCGCGCAAAGACTTCTATGCCTATGATGCTGAGGAGGGAGATGCCTCTGTAATGGCTGTAGTTGCTTCTCTCTCCTATATTCTTGTAGAGAGTAATGATCTAAGACTCCCTCATGTCCTGTGGTACAGCTGCTTCTTACCAGCACTGGCACAGGGCTTCATGCAATGGAAGCAGTAGGGTAGTCTTACAGTGCTTGATCAGGTCTGGAGGGATCCCACCACTGCCTTAAGCCTTGCCTAAGACCAAGCTGTCAATGGCCTTGCTGAGCTCATCTATAGTTGGATCTGTGTCTAACACATCTAGCTTTTTGACATATTTTTCCCCAAAGGTAAGCAGGGCTGTGTGATGCATAGTATCCCACAGAATTTCCCACTTCTGTGTGGCAGAATCTCCAGGCTGCAAGGTGCCAAATTCTTTTTTAAAAGCCTGTGCAAACTGGTCCACATGGTCAGGCTATTTTCTAGTATGGTGGAACTTCTTTGGTTGCAGTCTGATCTTTCTACACACCAAAGAATAGTCAATGTTATAGTCAACGCTGTGGTAAGAGCGCATTTGAAGAATGTTCTAGAAGGCGGTGATCATGACCAGGATAAAATCCAGTTGATGCCAGTGCTTTGAACGTGTTTCCAAGAGACCTTGTGCTAAGGCTTGGTCTGAAAGTAAGAGTTTGTAATGCACAGGTCATGGTAAGTGCACAACTCAAGCAGTCACTGTTCATTCCCATTAATTTTTCCCACACTAAACTGGCCTAGACAGGAAGGCAATGGATTGTGGTCTGCACCCACTCTTGCAATGAAGTCACCCAAGAGAATGAGTTGATATTTGTTGGATGATGATGGATGCTAGGTTCTCATAGAATTTGTCTTTTGCATTTGTAGTGGAGGGCAGTGTTGAGGCATACACACTAACAAGTGTGATGTGGCCTTTGGTGGTGTTGGAGAGTTAGGAGTTGCTCTGAACCATTGCTCCCTGGTTCCACCATACTCAGCATGCTGTTGCACACTGTGAAGCCTACTCTGTGCACTCTGGGCTCATCAGGGTCTTTCCCCTGACTGCAGAATGTGTAGTCCTTCTCCTTCAGTGTGTCCAAATCTGTAAGTCATTTTTCCTGATGGGCTACAGTGTCCATGTTCAGTCTCCTGAGCTTGTTGTTTATGACAGCTATTTTCCTGCTATCACAGATGTTTTAAAAATTTTTCCAGGAAGGCCATTCATTATTGTCCGGGGATTCTAACTTCCCAGTTTTAGAACTATTTTCTTTCTTTGAGGTCTTTTATTTTATTGCTTGGTGCAATGGTCATTGTCTGCTGTTTGGATACTTCCTAATTTCCATGCACCCAATAAAGATAGCAGACTTGGCGGGACAGTACCTTACTGGCTGGGGACTGGCCAGCTTGAGTTGAATGACACTTGTCCAGTGAGATCCGAGAATCTCTCCCACCATTAGGAGAAACCCATGTCGCTTCACTCTATGCTAATCGAGCAGTAGCTTATAACCGTTATCTGTTGCTCCCTGTGTTGCGTTGAGGGTGTGGGTGAAGCTGGAGTGTCCTCTCCAGGATGCAAGTTTAAGTTTTAGTAAATGAAAGGTTGAATGTAAGCCTGGGCAGTATTGTATGGAGGGCAAGCTGTTGGCCATAAAACATGCCCCCTTCGTCCATGGTGTTGATGGATCCAAATAAACAGCAACGTTGTTACAGTTTGGCACTAGGTGCATCACAAGGGTTGCTAGAACAAGGTTATATAATGTGATGATCTGCTTTAGGAACTCTAAATCCAGATTTTTTCCTTGAGGTTTATCTATGCCTAGATATACTGTAGCTGCAAGGCAACAGAGGTTTTGAATCAGAGTTTTCCTTCTCTTAAATGGACTGCCTTCCTGGGCTAGCAAGCCCCATCTACCTGAGAATTCATGATAAAAAACTGTCAAAAGTTTAGGAAAAAAAACAAAAAAAAAATGAACATAATCAGCTGCATAAAAGCATACAGTTAAGCACTTAAAATGTCCTATTCACTTAGATTGTTAACCCATTTAACACCATCTCTTGATATCTCTCCTTTGGTCATACATTTTGTCTTCTTTTAATGCAAGTAGTTGTTGTAGGTATCCTCAGGTTCATATTTGCTATCACTCTTCCATGAATGAAAGTATTTAATTATACTAAAAACTAGCCATGTGCGCCCAACTACGTTGCGCGTGTTAATGTTGTCTGTGAATGGCTCCCTGTTTAAACGCGGCTGCCAGTCGTGAACTGGGCCTTTCGTCGCACAACATTATAATTTTTTATAAGGGAAACAAAATTACAAAAGAAAACCCTTGGATATTGATTCGATAGGAACAGCCTACTCGGAATCACTGTCTGAATCGTAATTATGTGGTGGTGTAGGAGCATTTCTGCTTCTGTCCGTTCACAGTCCGTCTCGTTTTCACAATGCTGTCGTTTCCTCTCACGATCTCTTCTCAACCTTTCTCCAATCTCGCAGGTTGCTTTGTGGCGATCCAAAGAGTAAGGCAATATACACGGAGCAATGGTTATAAAAGGGGAACACATAGGTATCCAGGCTCTTTAAAGCATAAATAGGGATCACTTCACTGACATGTGAGCAAGCCGCAGTACAACTGTGAGACAATAATAATTTCCGGAACGTGCTGTTACGTTGTCATTCATTTTACCCACTGTCTTTCTTTTAGTCATATGTTACGTAGGCACGTACCCTTTATCTTCGGCAATCTCATTCTCTAACCAGGCCTCAGGAGCTAACCAGCGTAACACTGTCCACCACCCCTTTCGTTATTCCGGCACATTGTTGACATCTGTGAGTAACAACAACGTACTAAACTGGAAGGTGGTCTACGCATGCGTGGAATTCACGGACAAACAAAGATCAAGATCTAAATGAAGATCTCTTTAGTTAATTTAAAGCACTACAATTTGTTTAGTTTGAATGTCTGTATTTTGAGGTGTGACTGGCGTACTACAGTCTTCAGTAGTATAAGCCTGGAGGAGATTCTTAATGCAATGCCTATGTTTTAGCTGTCTCTCTACTGCCATCTAGTGCTTCTTCTTCTAATTCATTCGTGGACAAACAAAGATCAAGATTCAAATGAAGATTATATATAGAGATGATATAACAATAAACTTAAAAATGAACTAAAGTAAATATGATTCAAAAGGGACAGAAAGTGGTGATTGGAGCAGATTTCAATGGGCATGTTAGTGAAAGGAACAGTGGAGTCAAGGAGGTGATGGGTAGGTATGGTGTCAAGGAGAAGAATGAAGAAGGTCAGAGGATAGTGGATTTTGCCAAAAGGATGGACATGGCTGTGGTGAATACGTATTTTAAGAAGAGGGAGGAAAATAAGGTTATGTACAAGAGTCGAGGAAGATGCACACAGGTAGATTGCATCCTATACAGAAGTGTTGATCTGAAGGAGATTGAAGACTGCAAAGTGGTGGCAGGGGAAAGTGTAGTTAAGCAGCATAGGATGGTGGTCTGTAGGATGACATTGGAGATCAAGAAGAGGAAGAGAGTGAGAGCAGAGCCAAGGATCAAATGGTGGAAGTTGAAAAAGGAAGACTGCAAGGTTGATTTTAGGGAGGAGGTGAGACAGGCACTGGGTGGCAGTGAAGAGTTACCAGACAGCTGGGAAACTACAGCAGATGTAGCAAGGGTGACAGCAAGAAAGGTGCTTGGCATGACATCTGGAAAAAGGAAGGAGGAAAAGTAAACCTGGTGGTGGAATAAGGAAATACAGGTGAGTATACAGAGGAAGAGGGTGGCAAAGAAGAAGTGGGATAGTCAGAGAGATGCAGAAAGTAGACAAGATTACAAGGAGATAAGGCGCAAGGTTTTCTTTGGCGAAGGCTAAAGAAAAGGCGTATGATGATTTGTATAAAAGGTTGGACACTAAGGAGGGAGAAAAGGACCTGTACCGATTGGCTAGACAGAGGAACTGATCTGGGAAAGATGTGCAGCAGGTTAGGGTGATAAAGGATAAAGATGGAAATGTACTCACAAGTGAAGAGAGTGCATTGAGAAGATGGAAAGAGTACTTTGAGAGGCTGATGAATGAAGAGAACAAGAGAGAGAAGAGGTTGGATGATGTGGGGATAGTGAATCAGGAAGTGCAATGGATTAGCAAGGAGGAAGTAAAGACAGCTATGAAGAGGATGAAAAATGGAAAGGCCTTTGGGTCCAGATTACATACCTATGGAAGCATGGAGGTGTTTAGGAGAGATGGCAGTGGAGTTTTTAACCAGATCGTTTAATGGAATCTTAAAAAGTGAGAGGATGCCTGAGGAGTGGAGAAGTGTACTGGTGCCAATATTTAAGAATAAGGGGGCTGTGTAGGACTGCAGTAACTACAGGGGAATAAAATTGATGAGACACAGCAAAAAGTTATAGGAAAGAGTAGTGGAAGCTAGGTTATGAAGTGAGGTGACGATTAGTGAGCAGCAGTATTATGTCATGCCAAGAAAGAGCACCACAGATGCAATGTTTGCTCTGAGGATGTTGATGGAGAAGTTTAGAGAAGGCCAGAAGGAGTTGCATTACGTCTTTGTGGACGTGGAGAAAGCATATGACAGGGTGCCTCGAGCTGTGGTATTGTATGAAGAAGTTGGGAGTGGCAGAAAAGTACGTAAGAGGTGTACAGGTTATGTACAAGGGAAGTGTGGTAGGAGTGACGGATGCATTAAAGTTGGAGGTTGGATTACATCAGGGATCGGCTTTGAACCCTTTCTCATTTGCAATGGTGATGGACAGGTTGACAGACGAGATTAGACAGGAGTCCCCGTGAACTATGATGTTTGCTGATGACATTGTGATCTGTAGCGATAGTAGGGAGCAGGTTGACGAGACCCTGGAGATGTGGAGATATGTTCTAGAGAGGAGAGGAATGAAGGTCAGTAGGAACAAGACAGAATACATGTGTGTAAATGAGAGGGAGGTCAGTGGAATGGTGAGGATGCAGGGAGTAGAGCTGGCGAAAGGTGGATGAGTTTAAATACTTGGGATCAACAGTACAGACTAATGGGGATTGTGGAAGAGAAGTGAAAAAGAGAGTGCAGGTAGGGTAGAATGGGTGGAGAAGAGTGTCAGGAGTAAATTGTGACAGACGGGTATCAGCAAGAGTGAAAGGGAAGGTCTACAGGACCGTAGTGAGACCAGCTATGTTATATGGGTTGGAGACGGTGGCACTGACCAGAAAGCAGGAGACAGAGCTAGAGGTGGCAGAGTTAAAGATGCTAAGATTTGCACTGGGTGTGACAAGGGTGGATAGGATTGGAAATGAGTGCATTAGAGGGTCAGCTCAAGTTGGACGGTTGGGAGGCAAAGTCAGAGAGGCGAGATTGCATTGGTTTGGACATGTTCAGAGGAGAGATGCTGGGTATATTGGGAGTGGGATGCTAAGGATAGAGCTGCAAGGGAAGAGGAAAAGAGCAAGGCCTAAGCAAAGATTTGTGGACGTGGTGAGAGAGGACATGCAGGTGATGGGTGTAACAGAGCAAGATGCAGAGGACAGAAAGAAAAGGAAGAAGATGATCCACTGTGGCAACCCCTAATGGGAGCAGCCAAAAGAAGAAGAAGATTCAAATGTACTTTAAATATTCAAACATTTCCAATAAAATTTCATATCCATATAAACAAGTCTGAAGAACAATGCAATGCATGTAGTCATTCACTTTAGTAATGTTCAAAGAACATTTGTTATCTTTTGATTGTGTCTATTTTGCTTCAACTGCACTGCCCACAGTTTTCCTAAAGTCACAAAAATTTAAATTGGTTTTGTTAGTAGCTTCCAAAACTCTTTTGTTTTCAACTATATTTTAAGTAATATCCAGCAAAATTGGACGAGAAATGTAAATTTGAGTTTGCAGGGTCAAACTTTAAAGGGGTTACAATAACATTGCAAAATAAACATTTGTATTTAACAAATGGGTCTTTATAATTGTGCTGAAAATAGATGTAGAAAATAGTTACTGTATCATAAGTACTGCAAGTCATCTGTTATACAATGAATAATGCAAACAGACACACAACATTTAAACAACGACTGAATAAACAGAGGTTTAAAAAGCTTAATTCCTGGGAAATACAAATACAAAATAATAAAGACATACAGTATGTGTTGTTCATAATGTTGCAAAATATGTGAATTGTGCTAACCTTTTCAAATGTACTATGGGTATAATTTACAATGCCCATAATAACATTAGTTAACTTACAAGATAAGGAAAACCTAAACACAGCAGATGATTGCTTTATAATTTCAGCAATTCAATGTCAAGAATAATTGAGTATGTTTACAATCACATTAAAATTTCACATAGACTAAATATAGTAACACAAGGATGTTGATGGTCTGTAGATGAATGACTTTGTTTTGGTATACCTCATGAGGCTTATATATGATGAATCAAGTACTACAATCCCCTCACAGCAGAAGACATTTCTATATAAACATGATGAATACAAGAGATTCATTAACTTCAAACGTATTAAAAAAAGTTAGACCCTGCAGAACAGACAAGATAATGTGACTTTGCCGTAATTGAATCCAGAAAGCAAAATAAAGGTGCACACCACAGAAGCAGTACTTTATGTCAATTTTCATATGTTAGAGTGCCATAAAGAATTCATGCTGTAATCACACAGAAAACGGAATAAGTAGTAAGCAAAACTTGGCATGGGTATCAGGTGTATGGACATTAAAGGCAGAGCCTTTAATGAGCAAAAGACAGGTTGGAACATTCATCAGAGAGCTAAATGGCTTCAATCTGACAGTGCCAGTATAAAATTAATCATCCTGTGACATTGTATTAGTTCAAATAACAAAAGCATTACACAGACCTTATCAGAGCAAAATAAAAAAGAATCAAACCTCTGATGTTGTAAATTATATATATATATATCCCACTTAATAAATAAATAAATCCAAAAATCTGATCAGTTAGTATTAGCATCTATAATTATCTATGATACTCAGTGAATTTGAAACCAGATTTACTGTGGGTAATGTATTCAGATAAAAAAGAACAAGTACTAATTTTTGTTGAAAACTGTAAAAAAAAAAATGGATGGGTAGTTGAAATTGTCTAATTAAATCATAGCTCAATGAGGAAAGCAATGACTTCATATTCTCATTTCTACTTTCAATGGTTTGTATGTCAGAAGCCCCTATGTTTTTGGCATTTGGTACACTATATAATAAATAAAATACAACGCACTAGTTAGGACATAGTAAAACAGGCTGTCTTCCTCTGATTTCTAATCCACCATGAAGAAAGTTAATTATTGCTTACTTAACTGAAACAGCATAACCACTTCCCCTGGCAATAATAGAAATGGAAAATTTTAACGATCTGCTAATCTTCAGCCACCTGCGATTTAACAGTGAGATAAATGAATTGATCACAATGTTTATTAGCACCACATTCAAGTTGGGTGCTTAGCAACTCTATATTGGCTCAATATGTGAGTGTGTGGGTGTACCGTATGTGTGATTGTGCCCTGATGTAATTCTTTCCTTAAAGTTGAAGAATGCATATTTATTGGAAAGGTAAAGCCAAAGTTGTTATTTTGATTGTACTTCAAGTCTAAGCTCAAATCTATTTTCACATCTACTGTACATAGTACAATGAAAGTCTTTCTTGCATGTTTCCCCTAAACTACTGACAGTTGTCTAATACCAAACACAAGCAATGATTAGAAAACCATAAATTAAAAATGCAACATTTGACTATATAGGTGAGAAGTACATATGCATTTGTCAGAATAAATAACTCTTGAGTAGCCTTATGCCCTGTACATAAAAGCTTTCCTTGAATCCAGCAGTGCAAGTCCGAATCCTCCTGTATGGTTTGCTAGAAAACAGGTGGAAAGAAGTGTTCGGGATAGCTGTGCTCTGTAGTAATACTTCAGTAATACACTGTACATGCAGTTCTTATTTGAGATAAAAAAATATACATTTAGGACAAATGTAATGACTGATACCTTTTACTTCTGTGTATTTCTGTGCATATATACTGTATTCTTCAGAATACGAAACAGTAAGATACTGGGCAGTATTTCTGTATTCGTTCTTCAAGTCCATGCCAGGTATTTAATTCTTATCGCTAACTTTCTTTTGTGTGCATGAAGTTTATAACTGTTTATTTAACAAGTGACTGCACCTCTTGGCAAGGCAAAAATTGGGCCACTTCCAATAGCAGAACACATTTTTATCCACCAAGAAAAAGAGGATCATATCAGTTATCTGTTTCTAACAGCATCGCTCATAATATCTCCCAGAACATTACAATTAGAGTATGTCAATTGGATGTTGAGCTTTGTTTTAAAAGCTAAGATAAGAATGACCTCAAATGATATAAGTGAATTATAATTGGCTTTCAGCTGGAGATGTTTAACTCTTTAAGCATCTTTTCGCTTAATAAATATTCTTGAACTACTGTAAATCACTAGTCAGAAAATGCATTAAAAAAAGGTTTGAATAATTTATCATTCAAGTATTGTCAAACACAAAATTTCAATTATTAATTTCAAAATTTTAAATATAAATACATAAAAAATTAAGTTATGTACCTCTCAGTTTATCCACTTTCAAAACTAATTATAAAAATGTAGGGACAAAGCAGGGTTCTTTCCTGGCAGCACCAATTTCAAGACCTTAACCATCCATGGATTAGGTGACAAATCATCATCACATGACAAGCTCACTCATACACCAGCCTTTATTTACATTGTAACTTTGCATTGGTCTGGAATGTAAATTTAGTCTTTTTCTGTGTGTATAAGTAAGACCTTATTGTAATGTAGGTGTGAAGAGCCAGGACTCTCTGCCCTTCTGATGTATGGGGAGTCCACTGCACACCTGCCTTAAGGAAAAAAGGAAGAGATTTGTTTGAAAGTTTGTGGATTGGGACACAATATGTAGGTTTTGCCAAAGCTTAAATCCATCCATCAATCCATCCATTATCCAACCCGCTATATCCTAACTACAGGGTCAGAAACCAAAAAACTGAACTTAAGAATTAATAGTAAGAAGTCATAAACCAGGTCAAAAGTAAAAGTAGTTTTATCTAATACTTAGATGATTTGGGACTGTATGTGCTGGCTTTTATGTGCTCACTCTGGTGATGTCACAGACTGTGCCATATGAAACCATTCTGGATATGGCTGGCATGGTAACAAGCTATCCTGATGCTAGAAAATAGCAAAACCCACAGCAAAATACAGTAGCATAACATTAAATATTATTAAAACTTTTTTCGATGAAAATAAATATTAGAATCATTTATCATTTTATCCACAGGATAAAAAAAGAACAACAGATGCATATTTTGTCAAATAAAATACTAGAAATAAAAAAATAGAAAAACAGCAATCACAACACACCTTACTCCATATTGCTTTTGTAGTTAAATACGTATTTTAATAATATTGACAATGTCGTACATTGTATCTTATTTAAATCTTATACAGAAAGGTATTTAACTGCAGTTACCTGTTGTCACAGGCATTGACAAAGAGAAAACCCCCCTAGTATTTAGGAAAGGGTGAAAGAACTGAATTTATTTCCCTTAAAATGAGTGCATTTTCACATATGCACAGACTACCACACAGTACATTCTTGTTTATCATACAGGTAGAAAGTGGCAATGCGTTGCATGTTGGTTAGACATGCAAGTAAGAATTTCACTGTACTCTGTATACTGTATGTTACAGTACCACTACTGCATACGAACAGAGGAAATCTGAAAAGTGAAAGGAGATCATTCAGTCCAACAAGCTTGTTTGTTTAATGAGTAGCTAAGCTGTCCTGATATCTCATCCAGATACTCCTTAAAGATTATCAAGGTTTCTGCTTCAACTACTAGTTTGTTCCAGCTTCTCACATCTCTTTGCATTTGTATTGCTTCCTGCCTTCAGTCCTACCTGCACTTCCCCTTTATTTCATTGGTATCCACGAGTACATGATCAGTTAAGCTGAAATAATTCTGGTGGATCTCCTTTATAAATGCTTTTGGGGATTTTGAAGACCTGGATTAGGTCCCCACACAGCCTTCTCTTATCAAGAGTAAAGTGGTTTATTTCTCTGAATCTTTCAGAGAATATCTTGTCCTTAAGTCCTGGGATGCAGCTGGCTGCTCTGCTTTGCACAGTAGTACTGCTACTATAAAATATTCTTCACCTTCTGAGGTGTAGTACTAAGGAAATCTGCACAATAAAAAGCAGAATAAAGGGAGGCATAAAAGAAAACAAAGAGATGAAACCAGAATTTCTAAAGGAAAGTATACAAAGGAGTGTACTCTGCTGAATCTTGGGATTTACAGTTATTTGTATTCTGAAATTTGAGTTTGTATTTATTCAGTTTATTACCTTTAGGTATTTTAAAACTGACCTCAATCTGCTGGCAATGCTCTTAACACAGGCTCTGTGCTCTAAACATACACTTAGTGAATAATGAATATATATAATTGAATGGTAAAAATTCAACTATTAAATACATTTGACTAGATTAACCTGTTTCATCATTGTGTTAATTCTATTGCAAACATCACATTATTAATATCTCACTGTCTTGGATTGTATCAGGACACAATCTTACTGTCCTTACTGGTTTGGATTAACTGAAGGATAGGAATCTCAAAACAATATGTGAACATCTCATAATGCATTTGCCTATGCATTGCCTAATAGCATTACTAAATTTAATTTGTTTATTATCTGTAAATACCCAGCCTTGAGAAAGGTCATGAATGGTCAAATGATGGACAAAACTAAATAAAAAAAAAATCATAAATAATTAAAATTAACAAGTGCCTGGTTAAGAGTGGTTTTGCTAGTCATACTCTTTAAATATCTAATCATTTTCAAAATGAAGGAGGTATCTAAAGTAGTAAAGTATATAATGTTTTACTGTGAACAATATGACCAATCACTCTAAAACACACATACAAATTATATTATCTTTATAGAGCTTATAACCTGTCACACATGCATCCATTGTCTGAACCTATTGCTTCCAGAATAATGTTGTGATAGGTCCACCGTACTTATCTTAAACAATTGTTATTTTTACACAGAGATTAATCACAATAGATTATTTTGTATTTTCCAAATTAAATTACTTGAATAAAACTTCATTTAATCTAGTTTGGGCTCACAGTGACTTGATCCTCTCTTTACACCATTGGGTACAAACTAGGAATCAAAGGTAGACAGGGCTCAATTTATTCACAGGGCAAATTAATATAACATACCAATCTCAATCCTGTTTAATCCATTTCAGACTTGCAGATGATTAAAGTATATCATGGCAGCAAGGTAGGATCTGACCCTGGATGGAACACAGGGGCCATTCATGCACATTGCCAAAGATCATGTTTAGCAAAACCAATAAATAGAAAGCCCTGGAAAGGATATGCAAACCCCACACAAACAACAATCAGGCATGAGATATGAAGACAGTACAGCAGTAATGCTAAAGACTGCTCCACTCCACTATACAGTATTATGTTTGAAAAGGGACAGATACATCTATTCATTTATTGTCCAAAACTGTATACTGTTTCAAGAGCAGGGTCACATGGAAACTGAAGTCTATCACTAGCAAGCATCAGGTATAAGACTGGAACAATCCCTGGACGGAGTACCCATCCATCACAATTTAAACATGCTTACACACAGAGTCACACATGCACAGGCCAGTTTAGCAACACCAGTTCACCTAACCTCTATGTCTTTAGACTGTGGGAGGAAATCAGTGCACCCAAAGGAAACTCATGTGGACATGGGGAGACAATGCAAACTCCACACAGTGAACACTCAGGACATCTCAGTCTCTTTGTTGTGAGGCAGCAGAGCTAGCACTGAACCAATATGCCAACCAGAACAGATACTTTGAACTACTAAAAAAACAACTGTAACCTGGATCCTACAGCCTCATCAAAATGAAGTGTGTATACTTTATGTAATCCATAATGTAAGATATTAGGAAAATTTAGCAAATATAATACAGGCACCTATTATCAGGATATGTCTAAAATATATTATATATAGCTAAATGCATGCTTTTTGATGCTAATGCATGTTTTACATTATAAAAATTTGGGCTAAATGAAAATCTCTATGCAGGCATGTCTGTCAGTCCTCACCTTCTGCCTGTTGTTTATAACTGTATGTGTGCTATCAATTATAATCAGTCTCAAACAAACAAGTTTCTAGATAAGTAATTTGCACATTGAAAGATTTAGGATTTTTGCATTCATCTGCTTATTGATCAATAGTAATGCTCATGTGCATTAAAAGTGAGTAAGCTTTTACAAAAACATAAATAAGTAACAGCATTTTTTCTTAGGATACAATGCATAATGGTCATTAAAACTTGATTGACAAGCCCAACCTGACCTTAAACACTTTTTAAAAATGTGTCACAATGAATAAAACCAAGAGAAGGCAGAAGGCCTTCCAAAATATATTAATTAACATTTGAACATTCAATGAACAATGGTTCAGTTAGTGCACAACAAACGAATCCCAATTGCTTATGTTTATCTTCATTTTTTTATTACATCACTGATAAAAACAAAAAACTGCTAGTAGGCTCACTACATATCTTCTGGCTCATCATTTCTATGGAGCTGATGAGCACTGATAATGCTGATTTGACAGTGTGTTAACAAAGATTGGGTGCCTAATCACATTCCATTCATCAAATCATAATAAATCAGTGTTTATTCATTGCTCACATTTAATGTTCACACAATCATTGCTCCGTGTCCTCAACAGCCTCAAAAAATATTTTCCTGACCAGAAAACAAACTATTTCAAACTGCAGTTCTTAATACTTTCTTTTTCACCCATCCATCAACTTTTCCAGTAATGTTCAATTGTAGCCTTCATTTACATAATAATGCATCACAGGTTCAATGCATATAATGCAGCCATGAGGAATAAGGAACACGGGTGTTTTGGACATTGCCAGTAGAAGAGAGACTTGTTTGTCTGATGTCTTGTATTTTATGTGCTATGACAGAGTGGAAAGAAAAGAAAAAAGGGCTGAGATTGCAGCTGAGATTACGGTTAGCATGCAGTTGCTTAAGTGACATGACAAGTAATTTTCGATCGTATAAGCTGACATGGTCCACTGACAAGAACAGCAGCTGCTGTCAGCTAGTCTTACATACCCAAAGGCTAGAAGTCAAATACTATGACATTGGCTTTCAGTCATAGCCTTCATTTACATAATATTAGTGAGTGTGACGATGCAGGTTCTGCTCCATGCTCCCACCACTCTTCTGGGAGTCTCTTGAACTTGACACCGTCGATAATGTAACTGGATAGGCTGGACAATGAGGACACCAAACGAAGCAAGGGGAAAGGTGCAAAGTGCAAACAGTGCTTTTATTTTAAACAGTCCAAACCAAAAAGTGTTCAAAACAATAGTGCAGTGTTCAAAACGGTTCAACAAATAAATAATCCGTTAAAAACAGGGTGATCCAAAGTGGAGGTTAAAATAATCCAATAAATATTCCATTTAAAAACGAGGTTAAAATACATTGGCTGGAAGCAGTCCCTTCTTTAGCTGGCACCTCCCCATGCTTCTTCCATCGGGCCCTGCACCACGGGAGTCACCCTACCTGTAGTTGACTTCTCCTAATGGTCTGGTAACCTATTGGACCCTGGCTCCATAGGGCTCTGCCAGACCGAGACTCAGGTTCCCCCAGCAACCAGGGCGCTCACACCGGGGCTTCCACCTCCTAAGCCACCGACTCCCGCTGCCTTCTGCGGAAAGCCGTTCTCAATCGTGGTCACTCCTGGTCTTCTGCAAAACTCAGCATGAGTGGCCCAATCCATCTGCCCCAGGGTGCTGGCCAAACACCCAACTAGGGCTCACTTCCCAGCTGCCTTCCGCTACCAGCGAGCTTGCTCTTCCTGCTAACACGCTCACTACTGCACTGGCTATCAGCTTCCAGCTTCCTCTTCTTCCTCCTCTAACCTCCATTCTCTTTTCCGATCTTTTACTTCTCCCTCCACACTCGCGCTCCTACTATATATAATGGGGATGTGGCACAGGTGTGGCGATTAGCACTTCAGTGTAGAAACACCTAAGCCCACATCGTGCCCAGGAACCACTTCGGCCACACTACCATGACCCCTCTTTAAGCCACAAGTGCAGTAATTATTTATTTAAAACTGACCTGTTATTCTTTCACGGACCTGCTATATCACAGTGAGTAAGAGACAGTCTGCAGGACACTCCCGTGAGTCTAGTTACCTAGTGTGGTTCACCCAGCAACTAACTCCTACTAGTTTGTGACTTGCCCTGACAAAATCATGTCTTTAGTTGTAGGAGTGGGCTCTGTGTGCGTGAGAACTGACAACCAATGAATCCTTATCTGGATGTAAATGCATATGATGCAGCGACGAGGAATATGGAAGGTGGGTGTTTGAGACCTCATAAATAGAAAAGAAACTCATCTTCTTGATGTCTTGTGTTTACATACCGTGACAGAACAGAAAAAAGAAAAAAGTAACAAGATTGAGACTAAACTCGCTGTACCTGTCCACCCTTAGTACAGCACAGGCTCTGTCAGACAGCACATTATTGGCTGCCACAAAAACTACATGCTCACAAATGTTAATGCCACACCACATGGATTTGAAACTAGTTCTTCTTTGTTAAAAAAAGCATGAAACATTTTAGATCAGTGCCCACATTAAACTAGAGGAAATAACATCAAAGAGCAACATTTTACCCATTCACATTGTCTTGTTTAACACTGAAAAATAGCACTGTGTTCCTAAACGTTCACGATTATGGCGTATTAGATAATTTAAAATTTCTTTAAATGATAATCTTCCGATGAACTGTCTTTGCTTGCTGAGTTTACACTGCTGCCCCTTGCTCTTGTTGGAATAATTTGTATTCTTTACTCTTAGTTTTCAGACCCATCCCGTTCTCCTTTTTTGAAGAAATCTTCATCCCTTCTCTTGTTTCTGTCACTCACTTCCCTCTTCTTCGCTTTGGTTAAGTAACAAGGTTCAGGTAGAGGTGAATGGTAGAGGACAATTCATACTGCGTGGCCACTCACATTTAGAATCTCTCTCTCTCTCTCATTTACTCCCATCTTCTCTCAGTCGGTGTCACAGCTTGTGGTCTGACAGCATGGGAATTATCTTGGTGGTCCAGATGGCCAGTCCATCTCTGTGCAGTAGGTCAAACAACTTCTCCACTGTGCTGCACCACTTACTTTTTAACATAATGCTCTATAACAACTTATTTATATTTTTATTAGCATTACAGAGCATATCTACTTTTATTTCTTAAGATGTTTTGCTGAATGATACATTGACGTGATGAAATCTTTGTACAATGTATTTCTGAAGAGTACATTTTGTTGTATATGATTTTATATTTTCCAACCTAAGTGCTTTGAAGAGTAATATGTGTTTCTTTGATTTTTAAATCAACAAGAGCACCATAATTTTCTGTGTCCTTCAGACCCAAGCCATGGTATTCCATGCCTCTTTTGTCCAGATTATAAAGCCCTGGAAGATGGTCCAGCCTAGTTTAAAAATTGTAACTAAGCAACAAGCACCAGAAATATGATTAAAAGAGGAACATAGCAAGGCCTTCTCCTTGAGCTGCTGTCCCTGCTCTTGCCTCATTTCTGCATTTCACAGCTAAATAGGACAAGGATCTTTCTACTTTAGAAGTATAAAGCATTTCTGATATTGAATCACAGTAACTCTCATGCCAGTTTTTACTCATTTTTTTTAAACACCATATATATTTTTTTATTACTTTGAATTTAAATGACATTTGAAAAATGTTTACTTTTATGAAAATGCTACTGAAAAAATAATTAATCACCTAATTAAAACAAAAAAGCTTTTATGCATAGCAGATTCTAATATGCTTCCTGAAGATCAATGACCACATATGAACAACTCTTATCAAGATATAAGTAGAATAACACTACTCCTGTTTCTCTCCCCCCTTTGATTTTCTTGGATTAATTGTCAATGCTAAAATAATGCTTCCTGAATTGTACATAACTCTGTCAAGGTAAGATTCAATCCCTTGCAACTCTAAACTATATTAAGTTGGTCTGAGAAACCTATTCAGTTATTTTGCATTCACCTTAATGTATATTTTTTTTCTCTTGATAAGATATACCTTAGCCCACCTGCTGCACTTATAATTACAGAATGTGTTCATAATGTGGAGTATTTATAAGATAATTACTACTTTTCCTCTCAACATTGTGTTAATAACAGCAATACTGAAATAAAACGCTGAATATGGAAGCTAAGCATCTTTCAAAATTTCATGGATTTAAAATTTATAGTAAGTGTTCACGTATGGCACAGTGGTACAGTGTTAGCACTGCTGCTTTACAGTAAGGAGACCAGGGATCAAGTCCCAAGTCCTCTTTGTGAAGAATTTGCGTGTTCTCTGTGAGGTTCCTTCATGTCCTCCCATTATGTAAAGATATGCAGGTTAGGTGAATTGGCTTCACTAAATTGGCCTTGGTGTGTTGGATGTGTGTGTTCACTCTGGCACCCTGTCTTGGTTTTTACCTGCCAAAAAATTATTATTTTTACACCACACATGAAATAATATACATTCAAATGGTTATCAAATGCAGTGTTTCTAAAAAAAGAAAACTGATATGACATAGAAGTACTGAGCAATGACAAATGACATTCTTTATTGCAGAAGACTTCCTTCACTTATACCACATGTGTCATTGGTATTCTAAGTATATAGCCATATCATTTGAGCTCCCCCCTAATTTCTCTTCTGTCTTCCTATTTTTAATATGATCAACCTTGGTGCTTTCCTTTTGGGGCTAAACATATTTAATTTTTTAAAAAAAGAATCCTCTCTGAGTATAGAATAATGTGACAGTGTGCCGCTCTGGCTAGGCAGAGTAATCATTGAAAGTTATTCTGTGGAAACTAAAAAAAATTACAGCAGCATGAAGAGCATGAAGAATAAAACTCATTCTTGGCAGATTGAATGGAATAACATAAATTTATCAGGACTGGATGATCAAGGACACCCACACTGTGGAAACTGAGATGCATGAAATGTTTATGTAAAATAAGAATATGTCCAGTGAAACTCCAATAATTGATTGGTAATATCTAAAAAGAATGCTTAGTTCAATTCCATTTATTCTTATTAATTTTCATCCCAATTATAAGCTTTGCATACTAATTACAAAAATTGCATAAATTAATAGGATAAATTAATTGTATTTGTTGATGCAATAAACTACAGAAAATAGTGGTGAATATAGCCCAACAGGACAATTACAAGAATGTGGTATTATATGATATAATACTCCCTCACTATCAAAAATCCATTGACTATATGCCATTACATTATTATTATTGTTTTAGTTAGCACAAAGGCGATTAAATAAACTTGTGTTTTGTTGCATATGAGAAGATAATCAATAGAGTAAACAGGATCAAATTGACGAATGTACCTAAAGTGTAGAGGAATAGATTGGAAAGATTGAACATTGATATCCACACAGTATATGAAACAAACAGTAAGGGTGGCACCTGGTGAAGAAACAACAGAGCCTTGTATCATTGGAACAGGAGTTAGACAAGGCTGCCTTGTCTCACCAGGTCTTTTCAGTGTTAATACGTAAGCAATTGAGAGAGATAGAAGAACTAGAGAATATACATTAGATATAGGAATAAAAGTTGGAGGAGAGATGATGACAACTATTAAATTTGCAGATGATCAAGCATTAAGAACAAGCACAAGATATGGGCTACAAACTATGTTGGGCTGTCTTTATACCACAGCAGATAACATTAGAATGAAAATTAGTGTAAAAAAGATGAAAGCTATGAATACTGTAAAGTACAGATATGATGAATTGCAAGTAACAAATTACAGGTGGGTCAGTATAGCAAAATGACAGTAGATGGAAATTCTAAGAAAGAGATTAAAGAAAGAATTGCAATGGTTAAGGAAAAATTCTCTTCCTCTAATGGATTCAACAGAGAAATAAAAGTGAATTGTAAAGGGGCTTTATTTTGTGGAGCAGAGATTTAGACCCTAATGAAAGCAGATCTTAAATGGTTTGAGATGGATGGAGAGAATGGAGAGAATAAACTGGAGACAAGGCATGAGAAATGAGGAGGTGCTGAGAAATTCAGGAGAGGAAAGGACATTAAATAGATTAATTTGAATATGACAGAGGAGAAGGCTTGGCATGCACTTAGTTATCACAGGCTGCTTTGAGATATTATTGAAGGGAGATTAGAGAGAAAAAAGTCATGTGGAAGATAAAAAATGATACCACTGGACTATCATAGGCACTTAAGCATGAGGTGTCCCGCCAGTGGGGCACAGCAATATTTCAAAGTTGTTAGTGTATGTTGCAGTATAGTCTCAAGTCAATCAAAAGCAATAATGATATTTTTACATATCCAAGGGTGTCTTCTTTCAAGTAAACTCACAAGTTTACATGTTGTCTGCCCTCTTCCATTATTAAAATATGCATTTTGCACACACATACTCCGTGACGAGCAGTGTGTAACAAATGAGTATATCTGCCTTTATCAAAGGTCTCACCTACTTCAAGCCACCTACAGTGTAAGGCTCATTACCATGGGATAGCTGAGTTTCAGACCATTTAAATGATGTATAGTTGTTTATGATTGGTAATTTTTATTACATGTCACAACTGTGCGTAAAGGACAGGAAATACAGTAAATGACTTCAGCAACAGCTCATCTTTTTGCACCGTTACGCACAAAGCTTGAGTTAGATTCTGATCACAATTTTGACACTATTAAGAATGATGCATTAGTTGAAGGATTTGATACTATATTTGATTTGTAAATACTGCATTTAGTAAAATTTGAAACTTCATAAGTTTAAAAATTTCAGTTTTACAATATTTTTTATCCTGTTTTTAACTCCTCTGAACCAAAAGGAGGTCAGAAATGAGCATGATTACAAATGGGAAATAATATTGAAGTGAGACCTTTATGGGGAAGGGGGGTTCAGTTGGGATTATGACTCGAGCAAGATTACAAATAAACTGCTCAACAAAATTAAAGGAACACTTTGAAAACACATCAGATCTCAATGGGAAAAAAAATCCTGTTGAATATCTATGCTGATATGGACTGAGTAATGTATTAGGAATGAAAGGATGCCACATCGTTTGATGGAAATTAAAATTATCAACCTACAGAGGGCTGAATTCAAAGACACCCTAAAAATCAAAGTGAAAAAATGATGTTGCAGGCTAGTCCATTTTGCCAAAATTTCATTGCAGCAACTCAAAATGGTACTCAGTAGTCTGTATGGCCACCATGTGCTTGAATGCATGCCTGATAACGTCGGGGCATGATCCTAATGAGACGATGGATTAGGTCCTGGGTGATCTCCTCCCAGATCTGGATCAGTACACCACTGAGCTCCTGGACAGTCTGAGGCGCAACCTGGTGGCATCAGATGGACCAAAACATAATGTCCCCGAGGTGTTCTATTGGATTTAGGTCAGGCAAGCATGGGGGCCTGTCAATGGTATCAATTCCTTCATCCTCAAGGAACTGCCTGCATACTCTCGCCACATGAGGCCGGGCATTGTCATGCACCAGGAGGAACCCAGGACCCACTGAACCAGCATAGGGTCTGACAATGGGTCCAAAGATTTCATCCCGATACCTAAAGGCAGTCAAGGTGCCATAGTCTAGCCTGTAGAGGTCTGTGCGTCCCTCCATGGATATGCCTCTCCAGACCATCACTGACCCACCACCAAACTGGTCATGCTGAACGATGTTACAGGCAGCATAATGTTCTCCATGGCTTCTCCAGACCCTTTCACATCTGTCTCATGTACTCAGGGTGAACCTGCTCTCTTCTGTGAAAAGCATAGGGCGCCAGTGATGGACCTGCCAATTCTGGTATTGTATGGCAAATGCCAATTGAGCTCCACAGTGACGGGCAGTGAGCACCGGGCTCACTAGAAGGCATCGGGCCCTCAGGCCAACCTCATGAAGTCTGTTTCTGATTATTTGGTCAGAGACATTCACACCAATGGCCTGCTGGAGGTCATTTTGTAGGGCTCTGGCAGTGCTTATCTTGTTCTTCCTTGCCCAAAGGAGCAGATACCGGTCCTGCTGATGGATTAAGGACCTTCTATGGCCCTGTCCAGCTCTCCTAGAGTATCTGCCTGTCTCCTGGAATATCCTCCATGCCCTTCAGATTGAGACTGTGCTGGGAGACACAGCAATCCTTCTGGAAATGGCACTCATTGATGTGCATCCTGGAGAAGTTGGACTACCTGTGCAACCTCTGTAGGGTCGAGGTATTGCCTCGTGCTACCAGTAGTGACACTGGCCATAGCCAAATGCAAAACTAGTCAAAAAACAGTCAAAAAAGATGAGGAGGGAAAATGTCAGTGGCTTCCACCTGGTACACCATTCCTGTTTTGAGGATCGTCTCATTGTTGCTCCTGTTGTTAATTTCATCAACACCAAAGCAGCTGAAACTGATTAACAACCCCCTCTGCTACTTAACTAACCAGATCAATACCTTAGAAGTTTCACTGACTTGATGCTATACTCTGATTAAAAAGCGTTCCTTTAATTTTTTTGAGCAGTATATATTAAAAATATTTCAAATAGGTCTGCTGATCCCTTCAATGGCCATGGCGGAATTGGGGCAGATTATACAGTGAATTATTCTCATATGCTTGAGACCCAGGAACTGCAACCTGCAACTCAAAAGAGGTTGAGAAACAATGCTTAATAAAGTGTGTGAGTCTGTATGACTAGTACTGTGCCCAGGGCTGCCAGCAAAGGCATTGTCCCCTCCTCCATAACTCACCAGTGGAAGAAGCTGGTATAAAAATGTATATATGTATTTAATTTATTCTGGATGTGAAATGCAAGAAAAAAGCAACAACAGCAAAAATAAATAAATAAAAACACACTGAACTTCTGTGGAGCAACAGCAAGGCAGGAGAAAATGTGTGAGTTGCGGCACAAAAAGCCCAATGTACTGTATTGTACAAAATGTATGGTTTCTCTTTGTCCAATGGTAAACAGAAATTGTTTCAAGGGGAATTATAAAAAAACAACTTAGAAAGTAAAGGTTTGGATATGAGTACATAATTCTAGGTACATAGTTACAAATTGTTTACTTTTTGCTTCAGAGTGATATATTGTGTGTGTTTAGTTGTATATGTTGTTGAATACCAGAGGCATACAGCTTCCCAAACCCAGACACAGTCAGGCATAGTGACCCAAGTCTAAAGCAACACAAGTTTATTTCTCATGGGGCAGCCTTTTCCTCGCTCCCTACTACAGAGCATAGTATAAAAGCACCAGCAGTAATGCTCAGTCCTTTCTTCTTTCTTTCTTTTCTTCATCTTTTTCTCCCACCTCCACTCCTCTCCCAGCAATCTTTGTCCTCCACCACCCAACTCTGGCTCGTTCTGTGAGCTAGCTGGCTCCTTTTTAAGCCACACCCAGGAAAACTCCAGATGGCTGGAATTACTCCCACGTGCTGTGGAAGTCCAATGTAGGATCTGCAGCTCCCTCAGCTCCCCCTGGCGGCATCCCTGGAACCCAACAGGACTGAGCAGATCAATACTAAGTCCCATATAGCTCTGTGGGACTCAGAGGTGTGGTTACACCCCAGGAGGGCTGCCAAATAGCAGTTTGGGGGAGATAGCATCCTTCAAAAGCCATCTCCCCCTGTCCTTCCCTTAAGAAAGCGCCCCAGTTGGGTAAAGACGCTGGCCACCATCCATCACAATGAATATAGATAGATAGATACTGTAGATAGATAGATAGATAGATAGATAGATAGATAGATAGATAGATAGTGTCATAGACAGCTGGGATCCTTGCCCGGCCGGGACGCCTCTTCCTTGGAAGGACCGGGGAAGCAAGTGTGGACAAAGTATTACCTCCCCTGGAACGCTAGATGGCAGTCGTCCTGGGTGGCAGCGGTGCTTCAGACTCCCGCAGGGCTTCATGGGAGATGGAGTTGCATACAGCCCTGTTCGGATTCGGAGCTGTCGCAAGGGGGCACTGCAGCTGCTCCAGAGCCTATATGGGTGATCCTTTCACCACACCTGGACTGCCGGGTAACATATAAAAGGAGCCAGCAGAAAGTTGGGAGGAGGGAGACAAAGCTTGCCGAGGAGGTGTGGAAGAGAAAAGAAAAGAAAAGAAGGAAAGTATTGTGCAATGTTTTGTGCTTTGGACTGTGTTGTTGTGCTTGCGAGAGATGGGGAAGATGTTTCCCACAAGGGAAGAAAATAAAATAAAATCATGTGTGCTTTTATAAGTGTGCTTCCTGCATCTGTCTGTGTCGGGTTGGGTGGCTGGCACGCCTGGAGAGCTGTCACAATAGATAGATAGATTATTATTTTTTTCCCAAAAAATAAAAATGTAACTGCTACTGCAATACTTGTTTTTAGAGAATGTTTAGGTGCTAAATGTTTCCAAACAGTACTTTGCAGTGCTATGGAATATGACATCCAAGTTTGGTATATAATGATAGCTGGCATATTCGGGGACAAAAAGAAACTTGGTTCCAGGGTTATGAATCATAAAAATGTCTTGGTTATGTACTATAAAATCCAGTTTTTTGGAGAGAAATCCCTATAGTTCCAGATTTTGTTGTGCTCTGTTTAGTTGGTATTGGTATAAACCAAAGGTTTTTAATCATATATAGTAAATACTTTCTTTTAAAAATCTGTAGCATTGCACTCACTACTCTTCAGCCTTTTGCAGACCCTTTATTGCATAAGCAGAGTAGTAGCTGTTTATTTTTGGGTATGTAGTATGTTAAGGAGTTAAAGAAAATGGAACATACAGGGTGTGAAAAGAACCTGGATACATGCAGAAAACTAATAAATTAACGACAAGTGCACTGGATATATTCTATACCTGTGCTTCAACTTCCTCTATCTCTGTAGCAACATACTCATGAAGGAAGCTCACAATCTGCCTAGTTTTACTTGTTTCATACATTTTCAGATGTGGTTTTACTGAGGTAACACCACTTATCAAACGTCATACAAGAAATGATTACTTGAAATGATTGTTCAGATGCGCAGACAGAGAGACAGAAGTGGTATTTCGATCTCAATACTGAAGAATATTTGAAAGATACTTAATTTTTATTGAGTGACTTTTGGCTCAAAGCTTTAGTCCTGTGAGGTGCTCTACAGTAGTTATAAAAAATGAGTGTGCACAACTTAGTCCTGTTACTTGACCAGCAGCTCTCCGCAAATTCATTACTTATCTGTTGTTTCTGCTGCTGAGTCTGAAGTCTATTTGGAACACTGCAAAGGTCAGGGCCTTCTAAAGCAAACTGTTGTACATACCTCAGATTTATAGCATTCAAATGAAAAAAAATGATTCACTGCTATTTAATGGGGGTCTTAACCTTCACAAGGCTTGTTTATCAGTTAACCCACTATGACTGAAGTAAATGTGGTAGGTGTAAAGTTTTGGCAGCAGAAAGTAGAGGTGAAGCAACTGACATGACCCTCAGAAACAGAAATCTACCATCCTCTGGCTGATTAGACCTGAATGTGCCAGAGGAAACCAGCCACAGTAAAAGTGGGTGCAGTTAAAATAGGCTGGAATAAATCACAGGTCAGTAAAAGTGTCTCCTAAGGCAGGAAGCAGGCTAATCCATTCTGAAAGCATTGCCTATTGTTTTGGCTTCTTAAAGGATGAAATAGCGTATTGCTGTAATGTTTTAGTATATCTAAATATTTCAAGACATAATATTATCCTGAGAGGTCTACACATTTAAATGTTCTTTTTAAACTGTGGGAACTAGAATAGTATAATGTAAGAAAGCTTCATTTGTGTATAATAGGGAAGTGTATAGCTTCTTTATATCCAAGGTCTAGTAATATAAAAGAAAAAAAAAATTAAATATCAAAAAGGCTAAAATTACTCTTGCTTACCTAGAAATTACTTTTGATCCTGAAACAGTCAAATATTAATATGAAAAATTAGAACTATTCTCGGTTAAAAACAGCTCAAATACTGTGACATTTGGATTCAAACTTTCTTTTTTGGTTTACATGAAAATATTAAACTTTACACAGATTAACCACAGATGTAATGATGTTTTGGCACCTTGCCAATTAAGGAGGATGAGTAGTCAATAAAGCCATCCTAAGCATAAATAGTTAAAGACCAGTAGGTACAAAAAAAGAGCATTTTTTGCATTATCTGTCTTTGTTGCTATTTATTATTTTTTATATTCAGTAACATAATGTCATCTGAAATATAAAAATATTATTTTACTCCTTTGATTTCAGGAAGGCTTAACATCTGTCAGATATGACAATAAAGGAACTGTAATACTGATGAAAAGAATGTTGGCATTGCATGCCAAACTTTATTAAATTCTGCAACTGTCATAATCAAAATATACACAATTCTGTACATACAGCCAATGGCATGCCAAACACGCAGTTGATCTGGACCTGGATCTTTTTTATTTTCTTTTTACAATATGTTAAGGTGTTGGGAATTCATTCTAGTTTTAACTCTTAGAAATGTGAAAAACTAATTATAGTGTTAATGATTTTAATGATCCTTTAATAAATATTTGACACATTACTTCTTTATTTGTTGTCCAGCAAATTAGACAGCTAGTAAGCTATAGGCTTCTCAAACTTTAAATATGGTTGGCACATAGTATATGTGGGTCACCATTAGTTATTTTGCTTTTTTTCACTGACATCAGGAACACGAATCAGACCACCAACATAGTTCTATAAGTTTTTCAATTAAAGCAAAAGCTCTAAAAGGGCATTTTGTTTTAATTGATTATTTTAATAATGGGTGAAAGATACTTCTTCTTTCGGCTGCTCCCATTAGGGGTTGCCACAGCGGATCATCTTTTTCTATATCTTTCCGTCCTCTGTATCTTGTTCTGTTACACTCATAACCAGCACGTCCTCTCTCACCACATCCATAAACCTTCTCTTAGGCCTTCCTCTTTTCCTCTTCCCTGGCACCTCTACCATTAGCATCCTTCTCCCAATATACCCAGCATCTCTCCTCTGCACATGTCCAAACCAATGCAATCTCGCCTCTTTGACTTTGTCTCCCAACTGTCCAACCTGAACCAACCCTCTAATGTACTCATTTCTAATCCTATCCATCCTTGTCACACCAGTGCAAATCTTAGCATCTTTAACTCTGCTACCTCCAGCTCTGTCTACTGCTTTCTGGTCAGTGCCACCATCTCCAACTCATATAACATAGCTGGTCTCACTACTGTCCTGTAGACCTTCCCTTTCACAAATTACTCCTGACACTCTTCTTCACCCATTCCACCCTGCCTGCACTCTCTTGTTCAACTCTCTTCCATAATCCCCATTACTCTGTACTGTTGATCCCAAGTATTTAAACTCATCCACCTTCGCCAACTCTACTCCCTACATCCTCAACATTCCACTGACCTCCCTCTCATTTACACACATGTATTCTGTCTTGTTCCTACTGACCTTCATTCCTCTCCTCTTTAGAGCATATCTCCACCTCTCCAGGGTCTCATCAACCTGCTCCTTACTATCACTACATATCACAATGTCATCAGCAAACATCATAGTCCACAGGGACTCCTGTCTAATCTCATCTGTCAACCTGTCCATCACCATTGCAAATAAGAAAGGGCTCAGACCCGATCCCTGATGTAATCCCACCTCCATGTTGAATGCACCATCACTCCTACCACAGACCTCACAATGGTCACACTTCCCTCATACATACCCTGTACAACTCTTACATACTTCTCTGCCACTCCCGACTTCTTCATATAATACCACAACTCCTATCGAGGCACCCTGTCATATGCTTTCTCCAGGTCCACAAAGACGCAATGCAACTCCTTCTGGCCTTGTCTATACTTCTCCATCAACATCCTCAGGGCAAACATTGCATCTGTGGTGCTCTTTCTTGGCATGAAAGCATACTGCTGCTCACTAATCCTCACCTCACTTCTTAACCTAGCTGTGGCTTGTTAATTTTATCCCCCTATAGTTACTACAGTCCTGAACATCCCCCTTATTCTTAAATATCGGCACCAGTACACTTCTTCTCCACTCCTCAGGCATCCTCTCAGTTTTCAAGATTCCATTAAACAATCTGGTTAAAAACTCCACTGCCATCTCTCCTAAACACCTCCATGATGGATGAAAGATACATAGTATATGTATTTACCCACAGAACAGATATGGAGGAAGCTACTCTGGAGCTAATTGTTCCTTCTGCTGATATTATTTTCTTATGTTTTGAGCTCTCATTTTATTTCTGCAATGTTTACCCTGCTAAGACTATTATGATTCAACTAGATCTCGGTCTCTCACTCTTTGATTTCTTTTGTTAGGTGTATTTATTTTGGTGCTTTCATGTAGATTAGTGGTACTTCTGGTTATTTTTCATGTTACTGTTTTTGTTAAACCCTGTCATTTGTTATTTTCAAATAATGTGTTTTTATCACTGTAATCATTGTGTTATTATTTTCTCTGTTAGTCACATTCCTTGTTTTATATATGTTGAGACACGGGGTCAGGGCCTTCTATGGGGATCACCATCAGCCTATACTGTATAAAGTGTTGAGATGCTGCAGTCTTGTGCTGAGGCATGAGTTACTACTGGTGTTGATTGGTGCCCATCCTTGGATTCCACTTGAAGTTTTTTTTGATTTTCTGAATAACTGCATTTGTACTACTTGTCAAAGGACACAACAGTTTTGTACTGATGAGCGACTCAGGAGTAATTAGTTCTTTTTGAAAGATTATTTTTAGTGACTCAAATAATTCGATCGAAAATCTATTCAGTGTAGCTCAATGAGAGTGGTAAAGCACATACCTGTCCTGTGTGATATCATCAGTTTCTTTCATTTTTATTGATGCTGGTAAATGATGAAAATGCATGCGCAAGTACCGCCTGAATCATGAGTCTCAACTCACTTCATAATTCATACTTTTGAGTTCAAATCTTATTAATATTGGCAAACAAAAACTCTGTCACTGAAGATTCCTCATTTGTCATACAATAACAATGCAGTAACAATACACTTACATCAGAATGTATTGTTTTGTTTTACACAATTCATTATTGGAAGTGTTTGAAACTAAATATATAAACAATAGTAAAACTATTGTGTGTATGTCACTTTGTACATTCAACAAATTAGTAACACAAAATGAACCTAATAAAAATATGATTCTGATTTCTAACAAATATTTAGTTTCAAAGTTAATTTAGCACACAATTTTTTTATGGCTCAGTGACTATACTGCACATGTACCATCATCACACTGAATCATTACCCAATTGATTCTCATTCATTTGATTTATGAACAAATCTTTACCTGAGAACCAATTGCACAAATCTCATTCATTTGATCCACAAACTGAATCATTACCTACAAACAAATTGAATGTTTCTCATTCACTTGTGATTCTGCAACACTACAGGTAAAAGTCATATCAATTTTCATCATGATACATACAGTGGTGTGAAAAACTATTTGCCCCCTTCCTGATTTCTTATTCTTTTGCATGTTTGTCACACAAAATGTTTCTGATCATCAAACACATGTAACCATTAGTCAAATATAACACAAGTAAACACAAAATGCAGTTTTTAAATGATGGTTTTTATTATTTAGGGAGAAAAAAAAATCCAAACCTACATGGACCTGTGTGAAAAAGTAATTGCCCCTTTGTTAAAAAATAACCTAACTGTGGTGTATCACACCTGAGTTCAATTTCCGTAGCCACCCCCAGGCCTGATTACTGCCACACCTGTTTCAATCAAGAAATCACTTAAATAGGAGCTGCCTGACACAGAGAAGTAGACCAAAAGCACCTCAAAAGCTAGACATCATGCCAAGATCCAAAGAAATTCAGGAACAAATGAGAACAGAAGTAATTGAGATCTATCAGTCTGGTAAAGGTTATAAAGCCATTTCTAAAGCTTTGGGACTCCAGCGAACCACAGTGAGAGCCATTATCCACAAATGGCAAAAACATGGAACAGTGGTGAACCTTCCCAGGAGTGGCCGGCTGACCAAAATTACCCCAAGAGCGCAGAGACGACTCATCCGAGAGGTCACAAAAGACCCCAGGACAGCGTCTAAAGAACTGCAGGCCTCACTTGCCTCAATTAAGGTCAGTGTTCACGACTCCACCATAAGAAAGAGACTGGGCAAAAACGGCCTGCATGGCAGATTTCCAAGACGCAAACCACTGTTAAGGAAAAAGAACATTAGGGCTCGTCTCAATTGTGCTAAGAAACATCTCAATGATTGCCTAGACTTTTGGGAAAATACCTTGTGGACTGATGAGACAATAGTTGAACTTTTTGGAAGGCAAATGTCCTGTTACATCTGGCGTAAAAGGAACACAGCATTTCAGAAAAAGAACATCATACCAACAGTAAAATATGGTGGTGGTAGTGTGATGGTCTGGGGTTGTTTTGCTGCTTCAGGACCTGGAAGGCTTGCTGTGATAGATGGAACCATGAATTCTACTGTCTACCAAAAAATCCTGAAGGAGAATGTCCGGCCATCTGTTCGTCAACTCAAGCTGAAGCGATCTTGGGTGCTGCAACAGGACAATGACCCAAAACACACCAGCAAATCCACCTCTGAATGGCTGAAGAAAAACAAAATGAAGACTTTGGAGTGGCCTAGTCAAAGTCCTGACCTGAATCCAATTGAGATGCTATGGCATGACCTTAAAAAGGCGGTTCATGCTAGAAAACCCTCAAATAAAGCTGCATTACAACAATTCTGCAAAGATGAGTGGGCCAAAATTCCATTGCTGCTAAGGGTGGCCCAAACAGTTATTAGGTTCAGGGGGCAATTACTTTTTCACACAGGGCCACGTAGGTTTGGATTTTTTTTTCTCCCTAAATAATAAAAACCATCATTTATAAACTGCATTTTGTGTTTACTTGTGTTATATTTGACTAATGGTTAAATGTGTTTGATGATCAGAAACATTTTGTGTGACAAACATGCAAAAGAATAAGAAATCAGGAAGGGGGCAAATAGTTTTTCACACCACTGTATAAAATTAATTTTAAATATATAGTAAGATTTTTGAGACCCCGACAACCCCCCCTAACTGTGCTGTGAACACAGGAATGGATAGGTTGTTCACCACCAGTGTAACTGTATGTTCACAGGCCCACCACGTAACGTGTCTGTCGCCCGATGGTTGATGCAGGGAACATTTAAAACTGGCTTTGCTCTCACTTTCTGTCTCCTCTCTTGTGCATGAAGGCTATCTGTTCTTTTGATATACTGTAAGAATGGCGCTAATGCAGGATAACGTCATCGTCACTGCTTGCATGCTGAGTATTTTTGAGTGACAGCTCCTGTTTGAATAAATGCTTTGAGAATGGTCTTGTCTTCACAACAATAAAGCTGATTTTTTTTTAGAAATCTGGACTTTCCTCTATCTCTGTTGTGCAAGTCTGGGACGTACACATCACTATATATGTATAGATCTTTAAATATGCACAAGCATTTCATCCTAAAAATTAAATGAATCAAAACAAAAAATTACCTTAAATGGGTCATTCAAAAGAATCAATTTTGAGAACAAAATGAAATCAAAAGATAGCATGGAAAAGTCAGAATTTATGCATGGACCATAATTGGGAAGACTACCATTTAATTCACACAGCTCGGAACATGTAAACAGAATTGAAGTCAGAGAACAAAATAGTAATTCATATGCTATACACATAATCAAACCAAAACATAAAACAGAAATCATGTTCAAAGAGCATAACAATTTTTAAAACCAGTAATTTAAAAAATAACTATGAAAAATATATCAGTTTTTTTCTGTTTGGGAATTTAAGTTAGGATGACCAGGAACGTGTGGTGCAGGCTTTTAAAGCATTACCCTATTGATGTTATGACATGTGACTTCCAGGAACTGCATACTAGCAACAGGATGCTGAGTCTTAGCAAAAAGTATCCAAAATACTGTAGAATTGAATTATTCTTAGCAATTTTTAAAACAAAAAAATTGCATGGATTCAGAAACCTTAAAAATAATCCCCAAGTAATTTGTAGAAACCAAGAAAAGGTAAGATAAAAATTCTAAGCCAAATTCTGACAGTTTAAAGTTTGGCTTTTTAAATTCTGGGCATTGTTTTGATTATTTTTGGATTCACTTCTTTGAAACATTATTTTGTTTCTTTGCCAGTTTTAATCATTTTGTTAGACAAACATCTCTTAAAAGAATGCTGGTTTTGTTGTTTTGCCCAAGGGTTTTCTTGGTTCCCTTCCCCCTTTTTGAATTTGTAAGTTCTGCCTTGTATTTTTTTGTGAGTTTAAGCCTGCTTAGAATTTTCATTGTAAGACCTATTTTATGTTTAGAAGCTTTTTCATCAGTTTTAAGAGCCTTTTTTGAGTTCTGCAATCTGGAAACTCACAGCAAAGAGCCACATTTCATCCAGTTTCTTTCATATTACCCTTTTTCTTATTATTTTAAGCTGCTTCACAGCCATTTAGCAGAAAGACAAAATAATTATATGCAACATATACAGATCCTTTAATGGAAAAGTAGGTCCAGAAGCAGTTGCTTTTAAAACGGAATAATTCAGAACTGAACATATATGTATAATGCATTTGCATCTTTGATTAATTTCTGAAATTATTACATTGTCATTTTTTAAGATGAAAAAGATCAAAATCTTTTATCATTTTAATCAGTATTATGCTTTGCTGTGGTTGGCTACATTTTTATGTTGATCCTTGCATGGCGTGACACCTTTTTGTCATCACATGCTACCTATAAAAGATGGCGGCATGCAACTTCAAGCATCCTAGCTTTTGATCTATTCAATTTAAAAATCTTTGGTAACTTAATAAGGGGTAAGCAAAGCAAAGTAGCTTTGGGCTTCTTTGTTTACAAATTTAATTTGGTCAAAAATTTTGGTTTAGTAATTTTTCCATTTGATTGTTGGTTTTACTTTCCTTAAAGTGTTTGCTGACTTTTTGACTGCCTTCTGGCCATGAATGCAGCCAGCTCATTTTGTACCTTTATCTCCCTGTCATATAACTCCTATACATTAAATACTGCCCTGCTTCACAGTGCCTATACCTCCTGTTTATGAAAAATGTCTCCTTCAGGAAACCACAATTATCCAAATTGGAGAGTTTACTGCAATAAAAAGATGTTAGAAACAGTAAATATAGCAAAAAATGGACAAAGGATAACATAGCATATAAAAATAAATTTTGTTTTTGTATTACAGCAGCATTCATAAAGTGAGAAGCATAAATCAACTGAAAGGTAAACAAAAGACTGAAACCAGAAATGATAAATGAGTGGAAAATGTAAAGAATAAATGTATCCCCATCTGGCTATATTATGAAAATAATTAGCCTTAATGCCAAAATAATTTTAATGTAAATAATTCTGGCATAGTCTGATTGGTTATTTTATCTAAACCCAAATAAAGTAATAAGAAGATCTGAATACACATACAGTTGAAAAATCTGCAGTACAGAAGAGATTTACAGTTACAAATAGCACTGAACTCTGCTATACTCCTATTTTATATGCCAGTGTTTATGAGGTATGGCTTCATCTAATTTGTTGCAGCTGCTTTCTTATTGTTTATGCCACGTTTTCAAAACAAAGAAAACACTGAAAGTTAAAGTTAAGCAGTATTTGGCTATACAAGAGCCACAGCAAAGTACAAAAAATCATGGCAAATGATAAAACCTGCTTTATAATAATATTATTGCTTTTAAGCATGAGCCTCATAACCCTAGTTGTGAATGATTTTTACCTGACAACAAACCTTTATTGCACTGTTTGTTCTTTGCATTTGTGATAGTGTCCCCATGTCCTCCAGTCACTCGTCTGACAAATTTAAGTTCACTTTTAAGCAATGCCTACCATTGTATTTCTTGATCGTCAAGTCCATTGTATTGTTTTGATTTACTTATTTACACCACACAACTATTTACACAATTTATATTGTTCAATGTATACAACTAAATTGACAGATGAATTTTATTCAATGTGGAAAGCTGCTTACCTGTCTCTGATCCAGGCGTTCTATGGTAGCATTGACACCATAGGCATTGCAGGATTCTACTATGTAATCTGAACTGATCCCAAGAACAGAACACGACTCCCCATATGAACCATCTGCTACCACAATGATCCTTGGACATTCAGAAGATGTTATCCGCCTGAAGTATTCTTCTGTAAACTGCCAAGAAAAAAAAAATCACTAATATGTATCAATAAAATTAAGATATAATTATCAATAAATAAAAATGCCAATCATCTAGAGACAGGTGAGCCAATTTTCTCAAAATTTTGCATTTCCATTGCCATTGATCTACCGTAGATCCCAGAATACAAGCCGAGAATTTCGTCCTAGATTTTTGGCTTGGAGTTTGGGGGTCGGTTTATACAACGAGTATCATTTCAGATTCAAGATTTCCAGCGCAATGCCGGTTTTGCCGATGAATACGGAAGTAAATAATGACGAAACCACAGAGCCACCTTTCAGATGAAGAAGTAACTTTGCATGCCGGTACTTTAAATTAAATAAAGAATTTATTCAAAAAAGTGTTTTAGTTGTTGATTTTATTAATAAAATTTATAATAAATTATCGGGAAGTTTAAAAACAAATTTTTTATATTGATTTACGATCCACATCTTGCGTTACGAAACGGATGCGGTCACGTGTATCCGCTTGCGCGATTGTAAACAAACAACCGAGAGCGTTAGTAGCGTCAGTCGGAGCCTAGATACATGTGTTTGTGGATGTAATTTCGAAACGAAGATGGACATTGTGTGGAAATATCTCCTCCTCCTCCCTTCCTGCAGCCCAAAGATGTCAAATTAAATGGTGAGTACAGTATGAAATTGTTTCTAGAATAGAATGCCTTTTACTGTCACTATACGCATCTACAATGAGATTAAAAGCAGCTCCTTCAGTGCAGAAAAAAGTTCTGTATAGGGCTTGTATGGTTGTTTTTTAGCCTTAGCATAACGCCGTATCTGCGGCTCCGCTTCTGCTTTCTTTCCCTCCTCCGTCTGTGTCGTCTCCTAGACCCGACAACAAACCACGGAGAGCCCGCTGGTCTCGCTATGTTGTCTGGGATGTTGTGCGTGTGATGAAAAACACTCAAAACAGATGTCTGGCTATGGACACCGATGTCTATAAGGTTCTGAATGGTGTAGCGGATGTTCGCCGAACCGATCGTGCACAAACAAGGACAAAAAAAAAAGTACAAAAACAACAAAAAAGTGCACTGAAAAGGAGAGCCCTGAGCCGCTGCGCGCCGCCATGCTCCTAGCCTAATCGAAGTAGGCTAGGCACTTTTTATAACTTTTTGGTTAGTACATTAGAAAAAATATTGGTGTTTTTTATTATGAAAAGGTTAAGTAAGTGTTGTAGTGGGAGGTTTGGAATGCATTATGGGTTAGCCTTTGCGAACGAATTAAGTTCATAAGTCAAGGGTCCACTGTATTGCGTATTTAAGTTAATCAAATTTATAACAAGTCTCCGGAAATCCACCCGCCGATGTACCGTATTTGCGTATATAGTTTCAACACAAAGGTTCCAATTTACCAAACTTCTCCGCAATCACTTCCTAGTTTCCATCAAAAATGCCGGCAGTCTCAAATTCTCGCCGATAAACATTATAAATATACCCGAAGAGACACTTTTAAGGAAATTTAGAAAATTTTGCTTGGAGAAGGGGGTCGGCTTAAATACCGGTCATCTGCAAATACATGTAATTTAGTCGGTAGAGAAGGGGATCGGCTAATATACCGGGTCGGCTTGTATTCCGGGATCTACGGTAGTTTAAAATATAGGCTGTCAGTGAGATGGGTGGTAATGGAAGAGGGCTGGGGCTGATAGGAACACATCATTATCAGCGCGCATAACGTTTTGTACCAACCAATCTGATCAAGACCTAAGAGATGATGTTTTGACTCATCATGGGTTGTGTTTTGCCTTTTTGAAATTTTTAAAGTCAATTTTTCCTTGTTTATTTTCATCTGGACCCTTTCCTGAGAAATATATGGGTTCTAAAGAGGTATATGGTGTTGAAAAATCCTAAAGGAATAATTTTACTTTTTTTTCAATCCCGCAAAAAAACGTTTCAAACTCCAAACCATCCTTTTTAGTGAGCTTTGCAGTTGCAAAATTGCAGAAATGTCTGTGACCCCAATCTCTCCATCCCCTCCCCATACAGATTATTCAACAAGCCATCTAGTTTATTAAAATGGGATTAAACATCTGTTCTTGAAATCACAGCAAATCAAAAAATACAAAGAAGGAACATTCATGGTTCCAGTCCAGAAAGGAGTTATCCTCATTATAAAATCCAATCACACACAAAAAGAACAAATTCTCATCTGATGAGAGCAGAGATATTGGTAGTTATCAGAAAGGTGGTGTAGATAATGGATGGGTCTCTTGCATTTCAGACAGCACTGATAAAAGGGTCAACAGTTGAAACAAATACATTTTGCAGATATACCCAGGCAAGACTGGGCAGTTTGGCTAGTATTGTATATAACTGCATATTCATGTTGCAATTTTTTGTATGCTGTTTAACTTTTTGTGTCTTTTGTTGGTTTCTCATTACTGTTATTATGATGATACATTCAGTTAAGAATTTTATTGCTTAATGTACACATGACAATAAACCTGAACTTGACATTTATAAGCATGTTGTTGCTGTAATGTATTTAAAAATAAATCCAAAAATTATATTTATGCTACTTAAATATTCTTTAAAATATAAAAGAAGGTGCAACAAATACTACATTCTGTGCTGGGTGTCACTATGAGAGCACCTCCATTGCTCAAAATGGTCGCAAACATTGATTCTTAGGCTTCTTGCTGGATACATTGTGTTGTTTAGCACCAGAAATGAGGAAGAGGAGAGGAAGTTAGAAAAATGGAGAAGGACTTTGGAAGATAGAGGGTTGAAGATAAATAGGAAGAAGATAGAATATATGGCGTTTGACGATGAACAGGATTCAGAAGTTAGCCTTAGGGAGAGCTATTGAAAAGAGTGGATAAATTTAAATATCTAGAGTTAGTGGTAGCCCAAGATGAAAAGATGGATACAGAGATAACCCATACAGTGCAGTGTGGACGTAACAGCTGGAAGAAGGTATCAGGAGTATCGTGTCACAGAGGAATTAAGGTGACGGTTAAAAGTAAGGTTTTTGGGACATTGGTAAGACCAGTAATGATGTACAGAGCTGAGACATGGGCAGTAAAAGGAGTGTAGGAGAAGAAGTTAGATGCAAACATGTGATGGGGAAAGACAATGAATATGTGGACAAAAGAGTGATAGGAACGGAAGTACAGTAGAAGAGAAAGCGAGGGAGGCCAAAGCAGAGGTGGAAGGATAAAGTAAAAACAGATTTGAAAGGAAAGGGCTTGACTCACAAGGGGGTGCAGGACAGAGCTGTTTGAAAAAGATTGAACAAGTATATTGACCCAACACAGAATAGGGAAAGAAGGGTAAGGAAGAAGGAGGGCCAGGAGTAATTGCAGCCTTTAGTTTTCTCTCTCTGGCCAGCGGACTAATTATCTAATGTTCTGAGGGAGCTGTGTAGTTAAACCCAGGCCAACTCTTTCGCACAGTCATGTTGGTTCCCCTGTCTTAATGCCCTTCTCAGACCTGCAATGCATATAGGACATACTTACCACAGGTGACTCTTTACTTTTACAATGACATATGCATGACCAGGGCTGTGGGATCAGTTTTTGACTATACAGAATACTTACATGATCCACATAGGTCTACATGTCCTAAAATACGCAGATGAGAAATTAATTTTGTGTTTTGCCAGTTTGCAGACTTGGATTTTGCTCTCAGTGTGTATCGCACACATACATAGGACCAGCTGCAAGTAAACAGAAAAGTCTCCAACTACCTACGCCCTTTAACAAGCCAGTGCACACACAAAGTAAATGGAAAATGTAGATAATGTAAGGTTTTTAAACTCATTTGGGAGTCACCCCAACAGGACGAAATGCCGAAGAGCATCCTGAAGTGCAATCACTGCATCTATGCAAGACAGTTTATCCCAACGTGGACGCAGCTCGCAGCTAAAGCAAATCCGAGACGATGACGGTCGCGGTATAAGTGCTTGCCATTGATGGGTGATGCAAGGAACATTATAAATGCAGGGAACAGGATTACTTGGTCACTAATCTGGCCATAACCCTGCCTGATTGTTGTGTCTGTGTTTAGGAAAATGGTAGATCCCGCTACAATAAATAACTATGCTGTTCCTGTTTCAAGCTGAATAAAGTTGGTTTTGCTAAAGTACTGAGACTCAGCCTCGTGTTTTGGGGTGCAAGACAGGGACTCACATGTCACAATGTAATAATACAGTATATGGAACCTGATACTTACTTAGGCTACTAGTTATGTAAAAAACAAAGACATGGGCTTACCTTACAATCTGAATCATCATTCTCAAGAAAAAAGCAGTATTTAGACCTGGAATGGACTAACTACAGTCTAAGCCAGCAGCTACCAAACCTTTTTTTGCTTTGGACCGGACAATACCTGTGTTATACTTAGTCACACATTCTGAAGTTTACTATTTAGGCAAAGTCATCACCTTCGTATCCTTCACTATAGGAATCTACTGTATACTGCAGTCATTGGCCTTTTCTAAAGAACTGTCACTAACATTCAAATTGATTTCTTCTTCATGTTCTGACAGACCATATTCCGCCAGTCCTGCTGTCTCAAACTCTTTGTCAAGAACGTAAAAGACGGGGTGCTTGTGGCTAAATGGTGGACCAGTGATATCAGGAATAACAGTAATGAGGTTAAAGAGGAAACGATCAGACAGTGTAGAGGCAGGAATATTTCTGTGAAAAACAGAAAACTAAATTTTAATAGAAGTTAATAAATTTCAAGTTCCCAATAGCCTGTGGGGTCTTAGGCATTAGACCAGGTTAACTCATGCAGACCTCCAGCCATGCGCTAATGCTCAATTATTACCCCAACAAAAAGGGGTGCTGCAGCTTCTTTAGGCACCCCCTTGTGCATTGACCTCTCCTCCTGCCAGTCTCTCACTCTCTCTGTTTTTCATTCTGTCACGTTTCTAGTGGCTTTCTGACAGATCTGTTGCTGCCCTTTGCCTTCTGAATGGTGCCCTTTTACCAGCTGGCTCTGCCAGCCTAATATTCTTTTGTTTTAGAAAAACAACTTTTTTTCAGCACATACTGTGAACAAATGGTACACTTTTCAATATGGTACTTTACAGCCAAATATGTCAGTCAGAAGTTTACCTTGCTGTTTGAAAGTCAGCACAAAAGACTGCTGTTTCCCAATGTAATGTTCCATATCAAGAATCAGCCACTTGGATCTGGTACAGATTAGAAAGCCAGCAGTCCTTGAAAAAGGATTTAACAGACCTTTAACCTTCACCTTTTCATTTTGGAATCATAGAGTTGTTTTGTTGCACTTCCACGAAGACCTGCCTGTTTTTAAACTGAGAAGCAAAAACATGGAGGCAAGATATGTCAATTATTGGTCTAGTTATAACCTGGAATGTGGCATGTATTGCATTTTCATAAGAGCACTAATAATTTGTCATATTCCGTAATGCATAGTTAGTCTGTTAAAGTCAAATTTAAGTTATGAATTTTTTTCTTTATTAAACTATTTACCAAAGATGCCTTATTTTCACAAATAAATGGTTTTGTGATGCTTTCCATATTCTTTCTCAGCATTATTCCCATTTTTGCCCTCAGGGAAATTTCTGCACTTGGGACAGTTCTGAACTTTACCCAGATAATATGCTCAATATCCAGACTAAATGGGACAAAACTTCATTATTATGGAATCTCTGCTTTATACAAGTAAATGAATGAATCATTGCCATAAATCCAAATGATTTTTCAGTAATGTTTCCCTTTTAATCAGTTACTTTATGAATTATGCCATGCCAGACATGAATGATATCAAACAAGCTTACTGTTTGCAAGACACAGTTATATTTATTTATTTATTAAATCTTCTTTATGGAAAATATCTGGAAAATCTGTCTGGATAAAGGTAGGACTTGGAAACTCTACACAGGCAGTGACAGCGCCATGATTCTTACTCAGACTCCTGTAGCTTTTCAATACCATTGCTAATCACTGCACCTCCATGACACACAATTTGTGAAATACACTTTACCGTGTAAATAATTGTACTGCAAAACTGAAGGTATCCTTAATCCGTAGTTTCTCCAGCCCCTATTGGGACATCAGGCAGCAAGAGCTGAACATAGGGCTCTGTCAGTGGCCAGCTGAGGTGCTTCTTCCCAAGTTACGCCACTAGCTTAGCGGTCTTGTTGTAATGTTGTTCTCCAAGTCTTCCTGGGAATTGTGGAATACAATGATTTTTTTTTATTTTTATTAGTCAAGAACATGTTGAGAATGCAGGTACCCATTAGTAGTTTTAGTAGTTTATACATAGATTTATCAAGGAATACAACTGAATTTGTTCATTTGGTGCATCTTATAGAGGATCATGTATCCCAATATGGAATATACCAGTTGTTTTGTTTTAACAATTGAGATAAGGTGCTGTTTAAATGAATGTGAACATAACTGCGCGGCTTAAGTCTATTGGTCTTTATTTAAGATTATACCTATCTGAGATATTTTACACATAAAAATAAAGACAATAAAATGGGATAAATGTGTCTCAGTTAAACAAATAACATTTATTATTTTTGCACATGTTAAAACTTGCCGAGTAAGTGTACTCAAGCTAACTGCACTTTAAAGACTGCTGGTTCAGTTCTTGCCTCCATCGCAGTGTGTGGAAATGAGCTAGTCCTTTACCCAGTCCATGTTCAAGTTGTGAAAAATAGTGTGTAAATAACCATAAGGAACAATAATCTTGTAAATTACTTTTGATAAATGTATCAGACAAATATACAATCTACAATTATTTGGTCCATATTATGAAAGGCTACATATTTCCAATGAGGAATAAAAAAGTTTTTTAGTTCTCACAATTAACATAAGGTGCTCTTTAAATACATTGGCACATGAATGTAATTGTACATTGGCACATGAATGGCATGTGAATGGCAACTGAATGGCTTATATCAACTGGCCTTTATTTAAGATTATTCCAATCTGCATTATTCTATACACAAAAGCATAAAGACAATGAAATCGGATAAACTGGTCTTATTTTGCAAATGCTAGAAATTACAAAGTAAATGTACCAAAGTGTAGTGGACTAGCTAACTGCACTTAACAGACTGCTGGTTCCATCTCAGTACCTGTACCTATCTCGTGTTCCACATGTAAAAGGTAGTGTGTAAATAAGTGTAATGAACAATTATATTACAAACTGCCTTGGGTAAACATGCCAGACAAATGGCCTATATACAATAATAAAAGCAGTTGCACTGATTGTCACTAGTAACAGTGAAATATAATTATCTTGCTAACTTAACAATGATCATTTTATTAAACAAGATAGTGTTCCGAGTAGCGGGCCTTCATTATTGATAGGAAAGCTAAGATCACTTGCTCTTTGATACCTTATCCTCATATCCAAAACAGTATTGAGCAGGACAGGTTTATTGTCCACAATAATTTATATCCTTCATTGTAAAACTGTCTACTGTATGATATTTTATTAATATAATACAAGCATCAAAAATTAAGTTGTTACACAATCAGCTCTTTCTTTTTTTGCATTCTCTTTCATATATGTCGAGAAAACATTTTCCTCATGGAATTATGCCAATTACTTACTCGATTTTTTTTTTTTGTCTTCTTTAATAATACATCTCTGTTTTTTCATTTTTCATGCTGTTAGCAAAACTGGAGCGACAAAAAGATTGAAAGTAAAAAATGCAAAATGTATTTCTGGACATTTACATGTTGTGCCCCACTGATCCTGAATAGGCAGAAAATTCTTCAATGAATGAATGCACAATGAGTTTCTTATGAAATTAACTAATAATGGTATTAAAAATTGCTGGCATTTATGCAAGCAACTAAAAATAAAATCTGCTCTGCAGCATATAATCTACACTGGTGATTATTATTGTAATTATATTGTTTATACCAAGAGCGGCGTTTGGGGGTGGCAAGTGGGGCAACCGCTCCAGGGCCCGTGCCTAAGGGTCCCCGCTTTTGCAGTCCACGTGTCCCATTCGAGCGGATTTGTCAAGTTATATTCTCCAGTATACAGTATATATATATGAGATGATTCTAAGAGGAACCCTTTTAAAATCCCTCTTCAAGGTCAAATTCCATACATTTACATCTTTGAAAACACTCCGGAGTCCGAATATTAATGCACAAAAATATGTATCGCTAATGATAACCGGCTGACATGACATCTATCTATCTATCTATCTATCTATCAATGTGAGTTATGACTATGACATCCTGCATATGGAGACTCAGCGTATACTTTTCTAGAAGAGGCCCTGCTAATTTCCGCATGACACTGCATCACATTTCGTACTGTCGTGGTATTGTCATGAATTATGAATTGCACTTTTTTTATGGATTATATCGTTATATTTTGATAAAGTCTGTGTGTTATCTTGCAAAAGTTTAGCTGAATATTGTAATGAGAAAATTTGGTGCATGTTAACATTATTTTTAATAAATTTGCACGCAAGTTTATACAGTCCACACATACCGGTAACAGCGTTTGACGTAACCTGCCCCACATGGGTTTGGTCAGCCCTAAGCCACACACACCACTAAGGCCACCTCTGGTTTATACTTCAAACCCAGTGTACCATATTTAGTAATTTCTGCATTCATGTGAATTCTAGTTCTTCATTGCTTTAGTAATATTATTGTATTCTCTAATATTTACACATTATTATTACCCTAATTAGAGATGGTAAAGTGCATGGCCCATATACAAACTTTCTTGCAACTTTATGTTAGGCGCATCCGGGGCTCAGAATAAAAGTTGTGGTTCCCTATTATGGAGGGGTAAGCATACACTGTAAGTGCATTAGGTTATTTAGTCATTTCCTCTGTCATTTAATAATATATGTAGGGGTGGATGCAGGTAGGGTGGCACAGTGACGCAGTGGGTAGCGCTGCTGCCTCGCAGTAAGGAGACCTGGGTTCGCTTCCCGGGTCCTCCCTGCGTGGAGTTTGCATGTTCTCCCCGTGTCTGTATGGGTTTCCCCCGGGTGCTCCGGTTTCCTCCCACAGTCTAAAGACATGCAGGTTAGGTGCTTTGGCGATCCTAAATTGTCCCTAGTGTGTGCTTGGTGTGCATGTGCCCTGTGGTGGGCTTGCACCCAGCCCAGGGATTTGTTCCTGCCTTGCGCCATGTGTTGGCTGGGATTGGCTCCAGCAGACCCCTGTGACCCTGTGTTAGGATATAGCGGGTTGGATAATGGATGGATGGATAATGACTGACTGACTGGATGCAGGTATATTTTTTATTTTTTAATTGCATATGTATTGTTTCTTTATTCTTTTCACTTCATTTTTTAATGATAATTTTTTATCTCAATAAAAAATAGGTATATTATGTTTCAATTTAACATTACAACTATATAAATTTAACATAAACTTTTATATGTCATCTTGGAATCTTTCTTTAGACATTTATACATTATAAATGAGAAAAAGAATAAAGGATGTAAACAGCAGCGAACAAAAATGGAGCTAATATTGTTTTGCCATGCAATATATAATGTTCTATACACCCCACACATTATAAAACATTATACAGTACTATACAACAGACCATTAGTAAACTTTACAGAAGCATGACTCTTAACTATCATTGAGGTAAGCAACAGCAGTCAGTCATTCCGCAGAGTATGAAAAGCTGACACTTGTAGACCTGTCAGTATCATTTTAATATGTACCAACAAAGAGTTTTAGCAGACTGGAAGTGGGCCAGTGCTCGGTCCTGTCTGGCTGAAAGGCCAGCAGGATTAAATATGGTAATTCACGTTGAAGTCAATGAATGAGGCAGCATTCTGCAAATACTTAATAATCTTTCAAAGGAAATTGCTGTCACAGCAACTGTATCACATGTACTTCAGAACAGGTTATCAACCTGAAGCTAATCATGTTCAGGCCCAGCTAATACTTGGACAGGAGACCAACCAGGACAAGCTTGGGTTGCTACTGGAAGAGGCATTGGCAAAGCCTTGCAGGGGTGTGCTTACCCTGTGATCTTAATGTGGATCCCAATGCCTCAGTGCAGTGACGGGGACAAAGTGTAGTAAAAATGGCGCTTTCCTTCATATGTGACATAAAACCGAGGTCCTGAATTTTTGTGGTCATAAATGATCCATGTCCTGACTAAATTGTCCATCACAATCTTGTCATTCTGGCCACCTTGTCTTCCCCTTCCTATAATTGGCTAATTATTTCTCACTTTCACCACCTAACAGTTAATGTGTTAGGTTAATTATTATTATTATTATCCTTTCCGTATATTTTAGTCATTCCAATAAGCACATCTTGACTTAGAAAATTAGTGTGGGAATCACCAGGTGCAGAACAATAAACCATAAAAAATGCAATTTATATACAGTATGCAGTTAGTGTACCAAAATAAATACAACTCCATATTAAAAGTAAGCATTAGGTTTAGGCATCGTTATAAATATGAAATATTCTACAGCAAAGTGAGTATCATAAAAAAAATGGAATAAATAAGAGTTGAGATTTTTATCGGAAAAATAAAAAAGGGAAATGTGTAACAAAATGTTATGTTGAATATTTAGTAACAGTATGGATAACAGAATTTGAATATAGCTAACATGCAAAACTGGACAGCATGTTCAGCATTATATGCATAACAGAGGCACTGAAACTTATAGTTAGCATTGATTCAGCCCATGAAAATTGAGGAAGGGCTATAAAAAACTGTAAATACAACGTGCATGAAGAAAGAATGGGGCATCAGCTCACTGGAATGGAGGAAAGGCAGACAGCGAGGAAGAAAAGGTGTTTTAATTTTATTACAAATGAATTCATCTACAAAACTGTTGACTACATTAAATTATTTAATCCCTCTAGGGGCTAGGCAGTCTTGGTTTTGCCTGCATAACACTAATATAGAAAAAAATAATAAATTGTAAAATCTGTAATCCTTCTACAGTGTTTGTGTGCCATATACCAGATCCTTTGACAATACAGTGACCTCTTGACCCTATTATACTTTATCCCTACTGTCTATTATAATTAGTTCTTAATAACAGACTCAGTACCTCACACATGCATGACACATCTACTAAGCTTAAAAATTAATTAATATGTCCAAAGGATCTCTGCATGAAATGGCAAGAAGCCTGGAGTAATCCCATCCTATCATAAGAGGCTTATAGTTAAAAAAGCCATTAGTTTTATTTTTAAACACATGCCTCAAAGAGAAATCATTATCTATGGCAGTATAACAGCATTTTGCTCAAGATTATAAAATATTTAATTATATATACTGCATAAAGCAAACAACCCCATGTATATTAGCCGATTACATTCAAGAATACTTCCAAAATCCATATTAAAATGGTTTATATATTTTAGAACACCATTTCAAATAAATTTTAAGCAGCATCTTTAATTGCCATGTATGAAAACTCATGAATGTGTGAGTCGGCCCTTTGATAGAGTGGCACGCTGCCCTTGGAGGGTTCCTGCTTTACACCCAATGCTACAGGTTATGCTCCCACCTCCAGTGAACAATGTTATGTTATGTGTTATCTTTAATTTGCTCGAGTAAAGTCCGAGTGTTTGTGTGTGCATATGAGGGCCGTGTTATAGACTGGTGCTCTGACCAGGGCTGCCTTGCTCAAGCCCCCATGACTGAAATTGACATTAAGAGGGGTCGGGTATGTTATGTCATGCTATGTTATATTATATGCAAACCAACTAGCAGTTTACTACATTATCACATAATGAGTTAACACTTCAAAAGCCAATATATAAATGATTTTATACTGCAAAACACCATTACAATTTAATTGTATATAGCACCTTAGATGACGTATGTGGAGTTTATCCTGTGATGGGCTGGCACCTTGTCCAGCTGCTTTTGGGATAAACTCTTCCAAAATCTTTAACTGGATGCACAGATAAAAAACAAAATGGATGAATGAATGAATGACCCATTAATTGCCCATTGCTAATATGGTTGCATGAATAAGAATTCCCTGTGATAAACTGATGCCAGTCCCGGAATGGTTTGTACCTTGCATCTAATACTGGCATGACAAGCTCAGCCCCCTGTAACCCCAAGTTGGCTTTAGAATGTTTTAGAATCTATGCAAGTACAGCATGTATCTATTTATAAGTATTGAATGTGCATTTACAAGTGCATTCTCAGATGCATTGTTCAGAAACTTACAACACAAGAAATTTTATAGGAATATGGCACCTTATCCATTCCAAGTCACTTTATAAGTACCGAGCTACAGTATTATAGTACAATTATAGTTTAACACTTCCCATTTTTTCATGCAGTACCAAAAATTGAGTGACCTGCTGAAGGTCACATTGAAATTCTGGAAACCTTATGATTTAAAGCTATGAATTTTGTGATCTACTGTGGAAGGTTGTATATAAAATAATGATTAATAGATTCTACGTATTTTGGCTATACAGTATTACAGCAGATTGCAGATATAAGATATTTTGGCACCACCATAGTTTAGATACTGCAAAAATGCATCTATTGCCCATTCACTACTATGTAACTTAGTTGGAGCTTCGTAACACTTACATAGCATCAGTAAAGTGTTATCTCTGCAGTGTGATCCACTAACAAAACTTCACTTTGGAGTAATCTGAGGCAGCTTACTTAAGGCACATCACTCTTGATATTTATATGTTAATTATAAAACCTGTCAATCCTTCATATTAACAAGTAATTTTACCATCATGTCAATATTCCACACTACATAGAAATTAATAACCTATATACTGATGATTTATAAGTGTTATGAAGGCCAAAAATACCTTTGTTAAGGTCTTGTTACATAAGAGTAAATGGATAATTGATGCATTTTTGCAGTACCTAAACTAAAAGCCAATATTTTGGCTGCATAGCATATTATGGTGAAGCCGTCACAATTTTACGAGCTATACTATCTCTGCTGTAATTTATTACATTGTTTGTCAAAGCTACTGCTGTTTAGTGCTATCTGAATATAAGGTGTACCAGAGTAGACACATGATAGATTTATTTTAATATCTTTGTGTATAAGTCTGTGCATTTGGTACATATAGGATTATCTTCTAAAAAAGAAATCAATTTTAACAAGCCATTAGAGAAAAGATAACAAGATCATTGAAAACTGATAAAATATTCGTCTGTTATATATACTTTAAATATCCTACCATTCATTTACCAAACTCGCTTGATCTAATTTAGGGTCACTGGGAGTCAAGGCCTACCCCAGAGTGATTGATCAGAACGTAGGAAGAAACTTCTGTCAAAGTGCAGGTGTTTCATAGTCAACACTCAAATGTGGACTGATTTAAAGTAGTTAATAAACCTATCATGCAGGTCATTGAGATGTGGCAGGAATACCAATGAAAAAATCTCAAGAAGACACAGAAACAGAGTGTCATTCTGAAGAAAGAAAGTCAGCAGCATTAAATACTGTGTGACATGGTGGCTTTCATTTTCAAGTCACACATCGCCTTCCGGGCTCATCAAGGGTATGTACTCCCACGCCAAGAAAAGAGGGTGACACTATCGCTAACAGTATCCACAGTGGCGAGAAGACCCCACTGTGGACAAATGACTCTGCCCCTTCCAGTTGGTGTCCTATAAAAAATGGCCTTTGGACCAGAGCCAACCATAAGACGGCTCTGCCAAACAAGACCTGCTCTGTCGAGCTGTTAAAACCTACTAGGTGCTGTACATAAGCTGATGAAATTTCTATCGGTGTGTTTTGTGCAGCCAGGTCTCCACTATGTGTGACATTTATGCCACTGAGAGATTCAGAAAAGAGTAACAAAACTTTTGAGCTTGGATTTAATGTTATTGCGGATTTTATTTTTAAATTGTTATGTTTCAGGATGCTCTAAGTTTATTATTAGCTTGTGCACTATTTGAAAAATGACATTGAATTAAACAGACTTTAATATAAGAAATAGGATTAATCCGTAAAATCTGAAAGGAAAGAAGATTATTTCAAGCTTGATCAAGGTCTTTTGAATGGCTGCAGGCAATAAATTAGATAAAAATTATTTCAGGAAACTGAAAGTGGGTTCAGGGTGACGATAAGTAAGAGCACATTAAGAGAAATGACACAATTAAACATTTTCACATAAAGATCTTTTCGCCTTGTTGATTTATTGATGAAACATAGGTTATTTTATACGTTTAGTACGCTGGACTTGTTCACATTCTAGAAAGTAGTGACTCCAGATAAGTTCATCTTTTTTTCTTCTTGTATATTAATCAGTCAGTAAGTGCTTAGCTAGGGTAATATTCTGTGTTAAAGGCAGGAGTGAATGTCATTGTCTCAACCTCCATTCTTTAATGTTTCAATAAACTACATTAAATATTTCCAACAGTCAGTACTAGTATTACTCTGCTCTTAGGTGCAGTGCACAAATCAGGCAGACAGATCAACAAAGTCTCAAAAATGCCACAGAATGTTAGGGATAAGAGAAGGCCCAGAACCGAGAGTAGACTAGCAGGGAATGGCAAATTGAACATACAGGCAGCATAGCCAGGGGGAAAACAGAACCTGTAGTCACTAACCTGAAACATTTCATTTGACATGTATGGTAGTTTTTATAGTTTTGTTTTTTTTTTTTTGCATTAACTGCATAGTGGAGAGAAAAATCTTTATGCCTGTGCTGCAATTCAAAATATGGGAATATTTTTCAGAATGTTAATCCTGCATATTTCATTCATATCAATAGCAAAACACCATCTTATAGACACAGACTTAAATTCCTGATAATTACATAGAATTATGTTGTCTGTAAACAAATTTTCCATTCATGTTGAAAAAAGTTTCCATTAATAAATGGCACCATGGACAAACATGGTGGTTGAGGATTATCAATAATCCATAGTCCTGAGTTCCAATCTCACTCATCTTACTCATTGTCAATCTTAGTCATTGTGTCTATGTAAAGTTTGCACATTTTCCTTGTATATGTGTTGGTTTTACTCTAGATACTGAAAATTTCTTATCATATTCCATATTCTAATATTTTAGGTTAATTGCCAATCCTAGACTTAGTTTGTGCATGAATAGACCCTGCAATGGACTGCCATCTTTCCCAGGGTTGGATCCTACCTTGCAAAGGATGAGACTTGCATAGATTCTAGTCCCCAATGAACAAGAATGAGGAATGCTATATTACATATATCAGATAAGTTTTTTTAGACAATCTGATCTACTTTTGCGAAATTTTCCAACCTTACTCTAAGAGAAATAAGAGGAACTGAGGGGCCTACAGCAATATGCTAACTATAGTGTGGAACACAGAACTTCAAAATTAGTGTTATTTATCAAATAATTCACAGATCTCTATTTTTTGATGTTGAATTAATACAAAAATAGAAAATGAGAACATAACGAATTTGATAAACAAGAGAACACCATTTAGTGTCAGGTTTGTTTGATAAATTATTGTTCCTCAAAGACTCATTACTGTAAATCCATAGATATGTTATTGTTCTTCAAATTTGAACCTAAATTTTGCCAATTATTAAAAAAGTTTATCTTTCTGAACAAATACACATAAACATAAAGAAAACAAGCAACTTATACAGACATGGTATATCAACTGGGGACTGAACCTAACACTCTTAATCGAACCACTGAGCCACCTGGATGTCATAATCAGGGCTGAATTTTGGGGTCTTGTAGCTTTTTCCTGTTATGGAAGCCATTTTGTGTACCGTTGTTAGGATTGAATCCTGTGTTTCTAGGGGTGTGGTCTCTGGGGTCGTGACCTAGAGTTCATCAGAAGATGGAATAAAATGTCAACGTTTCAATAGATACTAGCAGCTGCAGACCTCCATGGCTCCTCTCCATTAGTGGGAGGTTGTCGCTTTATATTATACATCAGTGATAACACCTGTTTACACTATGGCTAAGAGTCAAGTAAATCAAATGATAAAAACCTGCTATCTAATTGGCTGTCCAGCGGAGCTACTGAATCGTGGAGCTGTGGAGTTCTGCAGCTGAACCCATCTCCATTGTTTGCACTTAGCTTTATCTTAGCTGAAGATAAATCCCTCTAAACCTTTTTTATATTCTCTGTGATTAATTTTCGTTTTTTGCCTGGTTTTTGACTTACTGGCTGAACATTGATTGTGATTTTTGCCTCTCACCTGGGTTTCAGTCACTTCATTTTAGATTATTTTTTGTTTATTTTGCCTTTTGCACTCATTTCCCAGTTAAACTCAAGAAATGAATTGTGTGTTTTCTTGTCCCAGCATTATTAGTAGTGTGTTATGTAACATTTGGCTAGATCGAAGGAACCAAGGATCAGGCTTGAACTGAAATGACTTTGACATTGAATGTGCTGCTGCTCATGTGCACAGACCTTTTCTGAAATGTAACTGCTAAATGCTTACTGCCAAAACAAAAGGTGAAAGCTAAGAATGTTAAAAGAATACAGTGGAAGCTCGGTCCACGAACATCTCGGTACACGTACAACTCGGTTCACGACCAAAAAGTTCGCCAAACTTTTGCCTCGGTTCACAACCACACACTCAGTATATGAACAAGCCAGTTTCCCTTTCAGTTTGTGCGCGCCGATGATTTCCGCAGGTGTTGCATTTTTCTCGGTCAGATGTGCCTGCCTGCCTGCACATGCGTGCCTGCCTGCCTGCCGATTACTGTGTTTAAGCACGTGTTCGAAAAGAACCATCCTGACAAAGCGGTTACGAACAGAGTGATAAACATGATGAACGACAATGTCGTCTCGCATTTCCGAAAAATTTTAATGCGTAGGAAAAGGCAAGTCACGTTAGACTGCTATTTCACTAAGTCTGATCCACCAGCTAAACAGCTAAAAACACCAGAAACCCAAGAAATCACAACAGAGAAAACACCTGAAGGAAAACATCCCTCCATCGCGGAGCCGGACTCTCCCTCAAAACTGTAACCTCCTCTCCACCCAGTTCCTCCTCACTTCATGCCAGAACTCGACTCATGCAAGATTAGTTTTCTTGGTGGTTTATGGTTTTTGTATTACTGATTTTTCAAAAGTTAATTTTTCAGTTCATAGCATGAATTGTTGCAATGTTACTTTTCTCTTTTTTCAAATGTTCGTTTTTTTCCCTGTGCTTAAAACTCATTAAAAAAATGTGTTTACATGGAGTGGTTCGTAGCGTGATTTGTTGCAATGTTACTTTTCTTGGTGGTTTATTAAATTACAGATTTTTCAAATGTTCCTTTTTTCCCTGTGCTTAAAACTCATTTTAAAAAAAGTGTTTACTGTACAGGACTGTAAGGTTGCTTGTGGTTGGTTTTTAAAGTTCGGATTTGTTCAAATGAGAGAGAGAGAGAGAGGGAGGGATGATGCGTGCTGCTGAGAGAGAGAGAGGGAGGGTGCGTACTGCTGAGAGAGAGGGGGAGGGTGCATGCTGCTGAGAGAGAGAGGGGGAAGATGCGTGCTGCTGAGAGAGAGAGGGAGGGAGGGTGCGTGCTGCTGAGAGAGAGAGAGGGAGGGAGGGCGTGTGCTGCTGAGAGAGAGAGAGGGAGGGAGGGTGCGTGCTGCTGAGAGAGACAGAGAGAGAGAGAGAGCCTGCTCGTGCAGCTGAGCAGGGAGCCTAGGTGTTTTGTGTCAGTGTTATTCAATGTTTTTACATTAGTTTACTATTACACTGTGCATTTTATGGTGTAATTAACTATATTTGTGCTTAATCTTTAAAAAAAATATATTTACATACAGTTTGTACGGTCTGGAATGGATTAATTGTATTTGCATACAATCCTATGGGGGAAATTGCTTCAGTTCACAACCAACTCGGTTTATGACCAGAGTTTTGGAATGAATTATGGTCATGAACCGAGGTTCCACTGTACTTTAAATTCTGTACAACTCCTCTGACGTTTACAGATAATTTTACTGCACAGTTAATTTTAAGACTAAATAAACTGCCAACAGAGAGCAATTAATAAACCATTGTAAGCTAACACAGCCTTATAAATGTGAGTATACACAGTACTCTATAACTGACTTAGTAGATAGATAGATAGATAGATAGATAGATACTTTATTAATCCCAAGGGAAAATTTACAATAATTTACAATAATAATTTACAGTAAGCTATTTATGAAATTAAATTCTACCATTGAAAATGTGGGTTCTTTGCAGACCTTAAAATGCTTAAATAATGGCAATACTAATATAAATAAAAAAGAAATTTTATCAGGGTTAGAACTAGCAACTGTGATGATATACTCTCAGACCACTGAAATTCCTCTGTTCCTACCATACAGTGAGAAAAGTTGTAACAAGGATTAGAATAAAGAGGCAGAGCTGGCTTTCAAGCTGTTATATTGGTTTTAGTTAAGTTTAAAGCTAATTGAGAGAAATAAATCATTCTTGCCAAATGTGTATTGACAGCCAGTCATGTAACTGCAGCTCAATAGTGTATAGTAAGGACACAGAAGGTTTAGCGGTAATCACCCCAAATATTAGCATAGGTATGACAAGTGACTTTGACCATGATATGATTGTTGCTGCCTGATGTGGCGGTTTCAGCATTTGAAACAGCTGCCCTTCTGGGACTTTCACATACTAGAGTCACAAGAATATATAGAGAATGGGGTAATAGATAACACTCTGCGAGTGGCAGTCATGTGGGTGAAAACATCTTTTCAATGACTGGCCAGACTTTTTCAAATAATAGCTGTTTAGAACAGAAGTTTGCAAAAGGACACTTCTGAATGATCAATACATTGGAACTTACAGTGCATGACTTACAAAATAACAGAAGTCCATGCTGAGTTCAACTCCTGACAACTAAGAACAGAAAGATCAGGTATGTGTTCACTAAAAATGAATGACTGAAGACTGGGAAAATGTTGTTTCATTTGACAAATCTTGATTTCTGCTATAACATGCATAATGACTTTAGTTGACTCAAATGGTCTGCAAAGTCCTCAGATTTTAATCAAACAGAGTACTTATAGGTGGAATTGGAGGTTTGCAGAATGAATGTGTGGCCAAGTATCTGCAGAAATTACGTAATATTATTGTGTCAGCATGGACCAAAATCCCTAAATAACATTACTAGTATTTTGTTGTATGCATGCTGCAAAGAATTAAATAATGTAAAATATATATGCTGTTAAGTCAGTATCAAACAGAAAGCAGATATGCTGGAGCATTTCTTAAAAGTTTGGTTAGCAGAATGAGGCTCCTTTATTTCAATTATTGACTTTCATGCCATTTATGTCCCTTCTGGGAGCCCTGGGTTAATCTCTGAGAGACAGTTCTTTCTTGTAAAGTAAGAATTGCAAACCTCAGCTCAAAACTTTTTATGCTTTTCTCCCCCACCCTCCTTTTTCCACCAGGGTGATTCACTAGACACCTCTACAAACAGTCCCATCAATGTCTTGTACATGTCTTGGATGACACACTTCTAGTTGCTATCTCAAAAAGAAGCTGAAGGGCTCTGAGACACCTGACTATGCATGTGCTGTTATATTTTGCCATTATGAAAGGATGTAATTAATTATGGCATTACCTCAGTCCTTATCTGTGCTCCGCTATTGGCCAAAACAGACCATTCTTCCTGTCTTGCTTGTGTCATATTGGTTTTAAACAGGGACATAAATCAGTCAGTGTCTCAGGCTAGGTCAAAGCACCATAAAAAAAAACTGGGAAAAACCAGCATCAATGCTCAATGACTATTGTCCTATAGCTCTCACTCCCACCGTGATGAAGTGCTTTGAAAGGATGGTCAAAGACCATATAATATCTAAACTCCCTGCAACGTTCGATCCACTTCAGTTTGCATATTGCCCCAACTGCTCCACCGATTATGCCATATCAGCAACACTCCATCTGATCATGGCTCATCTGTAAAGTAAGAACAGCTAATGTGCAGCTGTTCTTTATTGACTTTAGCTCTGCATTTAATACAGTTAACCCCAAGCACTTGGTAAGAAAACTTGACCCAGTTGGCACCAACACCATATTATGCCACTGGATATTGGACTTCTTCACAGACAGACCCCAGACAGTACATATTGGGAAAAAAACATCTCTAAGGCCATCACCATGAACACTGTAGTCTCCCAAGGCTGTGTTGTTCTGAGTCCTCTGTTGTTCACTTTAATGGCTCATGTCTTTCATGCCAGGCATGACTCGAATCATATCATCAAATTTGCAGACGGCACAATAGTGGTGGGCCTCATCAGCAACAATGATGACTCTGCCTACATCGAGGAAATGAACCAACTCATTGTCTGTTGTGACAACAACAACCTGTCACTAGAAGACAAAGGAGATCATTGTTGACTTCTGGAGGAAACACATGGCACACACTCCACTTATAATCCATGGCAATTCTGTGGAGTCAGAAAGAAGCACTAAGTTATTGGGGGTGCAGATCATATATGACCTGACATGGAATACAAACACCATCTCCCTTGTCAAGAAACCACAGAAATGCCTTCACTTTCTACAACTGATGAGGAAAATAAACTTCTCCCTTCCTGTCTTCATAACATTCTACAGAGGCCCTATAGAGAGCATCATGACCAGCAGCCTCGCAGACTGGTATGGTAGCTGCACTGTGTTAGATCAGAAGTCCCTCCAGAGTGCGGTAAAGGCAGCAGAGGAAATCATCAGAACCACCCTTCCTTCCATACAAGACCTGTATTTGTCACGCTGCCTTAGGTGCTACTAAGATAGTCACAGACACCACCCACCCAACCCATGGACTATTCAGATGTTTGCCCTCTGGGAAGTGCCACTGTATTTTGCAGTGCAAATCTGCAAGACTCAGTAGGAGTTTCTTCCCAAAGGCCATCAGTCTACTAAACTCTCACCAACAACAAGCAGCATGTTGCTATATTGGTACTGTTAAATTGCAAAGCACACACACAGACTGTTTGAACACATATCAGAATCGCGTACCTCATAAAATGCTGTTTGTTTTTCGTCACTTGAGCACTTTACAACTCTTCACCAATGTGTCTATTGGATTATACATATATTCTGTGTGTTATGCTGGCTATCTATCTGTTGTTACATAACGTTAACTTGTCTTTATATTGGTGTTCATACATTGAGCCTGGAAACATGCTATTTCATTCAGCTGTACACTCCTTGTTGTATAGTTTGAATGACAATAAAGTAAATCCAATCCAATCCAATTCAATTTTGAGCACCTGGGTGTGGGGGATCTTTAACCATAACAACCTGAATTAGCCAGCTATCTGTGTAGCTGAATGAGCTGGAGCTCTATAGAATCCAAAAGGCTATCCATCCTTATTCATGTTGACTGTGAGAAGTTCCAGTTTTTCTTAATTAATGATGGAAATGCTGGTGGAGCCAGACATGAACATAAATCGGAGCACACATGCTTCCACTAATGTCTCACTTCACCTATTTGTGTTTAGCAGCAAATGCCCAATATCCATAAGCATATTCTTCTATCAAATAACCAAAGGCCTGGAAATCAATGTCTACTTTCTTTGCACCCAGATCCATGTCTATCTCTCCATAGCCAAGTTTCTGTTATATTCCTGTTGTTTTATATTAGATACAAGACTGTCTGACTTTGATGACATACAATCGTCCTTGCTTGACTACTATGGTGAGCTTCTTTTTGTGCTTTTTTATCTGTGTGCAATGGTACTTGCACTGACAGTGTGTCCTTCTAAAATTGCATTTTTGGTTGCCAATAAGAGGCTGTGCTGTTTTTGTTTGCATCTTTTTCTCTATAGATGTTTCTTGTTGTTTTTTCAGCTTCACACAAGTATCATTAGGCATACACTTAAGTGAGGTTGAAAGGATTCTCTATTTACTCTACAGCAAGGGCAAGAGAAGGTGGCAATGCCAGAAGTAATTTATCATTGTCTTCATCACTTAATATAGAAAAAGCAAGTGTGATTCCATAGAAGGAAAAAAGAGATTAGAAAAAGGTGAGTCAGGTAACTTATGCTGAAGCAGGTGAGGAAGGGAGTAAGTGCAACATGCACATTTAACAGGTGTAGAATGATAGTGTAGACAGCTGAATTTGTGCAAAAAAGTAAAAGAGAGAGAAGAAGAATAGATGAAAATGACAACTGGATGCCATGAGAAATAGAAAAAGGAAAAAATGTACATGTTGTGGCGAAACGTTTTGTGAATAATACAAATAATTTTCTCAAAGTTTGCTGTGTCAGTTTTTATGATTTTCAATTTGCATATACTCCAGAATGTTATGAAGAGTGATCAGATGAATTGCAATTAATTGCAAAGCCCCTCTTTGCCATGAAAATGAACTTAATCCCAAACAACCCATTTCCAATGCATTCCAGCCCTGCCACAAAAGGACCAGCTAACATCATTTCAGTAATCCTGTCATTAATACAGATGAGAGTGTTGATGAGGACAAGGCTAGAGATCACTCTGCCATGCTGATTGAGTTAGAATAGAGTGGTTCAATTGTTGTGAAGAAGGCTTTAGGCCGCCCAAGAAAGTCCAGCAAGCACCAGCACTGTCTCCTAAAGTTGATTCAGCTGCAGGTTTGGGGCATCACCAGTGCAGAACCTGCTCAGGAATGGCAGCAGGCAGGTGTGAGTGCATCTGCACGCACAGTGAGGCAAAGACCTTTGGAGGATGGCCTGGTGTCAAGAAGGGCAGTAAAGAAGCTACTTCTTTCCAAGAAAAACATCAGGGACAGTCTGGAATTCTGCTAAAGGTATAGGGATTGGACTGCTGAGGACTGGGGTAAAGTCATTTTCTCTGATGAACCCCCTTTCCGATTGTTTGGGGCATCCGGAAAAAAATTGTCTGAAGAAGAAAACGTGAGCACTATCAACAGTCCTGTGTCATGCCAACAGTAAAGCATCCTGAGACCATTCATGTGTGGGGTTGCTTCTCAGGCAATGGAGTGGGCTCACTCACAGCTTTGCCTAAGAACACAGCCATGAATAAAAATTGGTACCAAAACATTCTCCGAGAGCAACTTCTCCCAACTATCCGAGAACATTTTGGTGATGAACAATGCCTCTTCCAGCATGATGGAGCACATTGTCTTAAGGCAAAAGTTGTAACTAAGTGGCTCGGCAAACAAAACATCTAAATTTGGGGTCCATGGCCAGGAAATTCCGCAGACCGTAATCCCATTGAGAACTTGTGGTCAATCCTCAAGAGGCGGGTGGACAAACAAAAACCCATAAATTCTAACAAACTCCAAGCATTGATTATACAAGAATGGGCAGCTGCCATCAGTCAGGATTTGGCCCAGACGTTGATTAACAGCATGCCAGAGCAAATTGCAGAGGTCTTGCAAATGAAGGGCCAACACTGCAAATATTGACTCTTTGCATAAACTTAATGTAATAGTCAATAAAAGCCTTTGAAACTTATGAAATGCTTGTAATTATACTTCAATATACCATAGAAACATCTGACAAAAAGATCTGTGAAAACCAATACTTGTGTCATTCTCAAATCTTTTGGCTACGACTGTACAGGAGGTAACATAGGGTATACAGAGTCAGAGTTTTTCACATGTTGTTCGACTCTCATTCATGGAATCTCCCTATTGCCTGTTTGGGATTTTGTAAGTTCTCTTTTGGTTGTCTGGTTTTTGGACTCTTGCCTTTGGCTTTAGATTATGGATTGTGGACTTGGTTTTTCTTCTTTTTTGGATTTCCTCTTTGAACCTACTTTTTTGTTCCTTCTTAGGTAATTTTTGAATTCTCTTCGTTTTGATTGTATTCATTTCTTGATCAGAGTGTATTATTATTATTATTATAAGGAGTGTTTTATTATTGTTATGGCTCCACTTTCCCTTTTTGAAGAATATAGGCCTGACACCCTTTTTTAGGGTACAAGCTGTCAGCCTCTATTTGAATTTTAGAGCCAGGCCTTCTTTGTGGTTCAAAGCCTTTGTCTGACTTAAGCACAAAATCACTGTAGTAAAGTACGTGACCTTATCCTTCTTGGTTCTTCAACAGTGGTAGTAACAGTAGTCCAGTATGACTATTCTGTTTACTACATGTACCAAATGATAACTGCCAAAATTGAGGAAATTTATGTTCACTATTTTCTGGCATTCATAGATACTAGTCCTTGAGCATTATCTGGAAAGCACTGATAAGATGTATTACATGCTGAACCCAGCAATTCAAAGTTAAGACCAAGGTCACACATATATTTTGAGAAGATTCTAAAAGTGTGAAGTGGCTGAAGATTTTAACTTTAAATACTTTCTAAATAATCATCATTTCTAGCTGTTAGGGAAGGATATTATTTAATCATGTGGATTCTTAGTATTCTTATTATGCCATGAAAAAAATCTAATATTATAGAATTTTTTTGATTTTGAGAACATCATTAAAACATTTTGTGAAATGGAGCCATTTAGTTCTTCTCATACATTTACTTTTTTCTTATTTATTTTCTTCCACAAAAATACTGAGACAGATACTTATATTGGAGTACACGCAGGAACAATTCAGATCGACATAGCTGTTTAGCTGGTGGTTGTCTTGTCATCTACATATAATTTTTAACTGTAGCTTACTAAAAAAAAGATATAATTAAAGCTCTTGAATGTTTATAAACAAGCAACTTGATATCCCAAAAATACATTCAACTGGAAGCAATAATTCAGTTCTAGCTAAGAAATCAGCAGGACTATAAAAATTGCAGGATACTTGAAAAATGTGTTACATCATCTACCATACAATTCTGCCCTTTATATTTGAACAATTCAAAAATAGTCATTTTGTCATTATCAATGCGATGAAGAAATTGCCTGAAAGAATATAAACATTTGCCATATGTGCCGTATGTGTTTTTAAGATGCCAAATCAAGCTTTTTCATATCTGAATCACTGTATGATTTAGATTAGTTAAATATTAACAAACTGTCTGGCTTTTAATTGTATGTGTATAGGCTCCCTTCCATCATTAATAGTTGTTCTGTTGTTGTTTTCACCATAAAATTACATTCCCTGCCCTTAGTTGTATTAAAAATGGTTCAATGTATTACATATACCACCATATGATCATTATTTTCCCGTTATGTTTTTTTTTTGGGAAAAAATGGGTTCAAGAAATTGATGGATAGACAGATGGATGACATGCAACAAATATCAGATACACTGTTCCAAATGTCAAAACAAAGAAAACTCAATATAATATATAAAGTTCACTGTAAACTACTTTACTTCTTTTTGCAAACACTTACAGTATGCCCTGGTAAGTGTCACAAGTGAGCTGACCTCAAAACACCCGGAGCATTCTCAGACCAAAATATCGCTTTATAATAGAGCACATACAAACACAGTCTTGGGCATTTTAAAGAAGTGGTCGGTCATAATGTGTGCCTTTGGATTGTGGAAGGACAACATCGGAAAATAATGAAAGCTCTATAAAGTAGCCACCACAGCCTGAAATTAAACTTGGGTCCATGTGCTTTGAGTTTATTTTACTTCTACTACTCAACCAAGCAAAATTAAATTATTTAGATGTTGCATTTGATAAGACAGAATAATTAATGTTGCTTAGATGTTCCATCATTGTCATGTCTCAGTAGTAATATGTGGTGGCACAATATTATTTGTTGATTAAATCTGATTTAAGTATATAGTATCTAGCCATTTATTCTGGCCCTGAAAGTGTCTATTTTCCCTAAAACTTACACTCTTCTTTCCACTATTATAGGTTACAAATCTTATTAAGGGTAAAAATGTCAGTTCTGATCAATTTAGATTTTAGCCTTTACATCAAATTATTTGTAAAGGTTTGTAGATTTAATTATCCGTATATGCTGTACTTGAGCATGATCACATAGTGAGTCAGAAATGGGCCTTGAACCAGGAGAGAGTTCTGGGTAAAAATTTGTTAACCAAGAGTGATGTAAAAAAATGTCATTTGAGACTTTAAATTCTTTTTTAAAAAGTATGCAGAATCTTGTACTCGTATTTATATATAGATTGCTATTTAAATGGATACATATTTTATTTTCTAGATGGAATGATGGTGTAGTTTTTAACAGTGTTTTTTCAAGAATCAAAGCCTTGGTTATCAGTCCTTCTCCTGGTCATTATCTGTATGGATTTTGTACATTCTCATTTTCCATACCAGCTGACCCCCGCTGGCTCCACCTATGTAGCAGTGAAACAGGACACTTGTAACATTGCTCATGTGTATCAACATCAATGATTTTGATTGACATTATTTGCAAATGTTCAAGTATGTAGCAGTGAAACTTTAAAAACCAAACAAAAAATGTAAAAAAATGGCCAAGCGGAAGGTAGTTACGTTCCAACGTCAAATGTTTGTCACCGTATTTGATTGTGTTCAGCTCTGACAGGAGAGCATCCCCTGTGTGGGAAGAAAATCACGTGGCAATGATATCTCTCTGATCTCTCTCTCAAAGACATCCGGACTTACTCCTTAACAATCTGTAGATGATAATGTCTGTTGAACAAACAGGTATCACTAGCTAAGCGGAGGCAAGGTACACTCCAACACATGGTGAGAGGTAGACTGACTGGAACAGAGGTTGGAGCTCAGTGAGGAGGGCCCCACCCCCTCCCCTCAGCCTTTATCCTCTCTCTCAGATTCGCGCAAATAAATCAGTACCGTAAGCGAACTATGATACGATTCGATGAGAGAGGCTGGCAAATCAACCAGAATGTTCAAGCAAATTATAGAAAAAAGCTGATCTAAATCCGCTAAGTAGTTCTCTCGTGAAAAGCAGACAGACAGATGTTGGATTTTAGATATAGATATAGATGTGAATTTTTTTCTGGGTAATGTGGTTTACCTCTTATATCCCTAAAGACATGCAGGTCCGATTAACTGATAATTAATTGGCCCAGTATAGACTGTGCTTTGAATGAATGTTAGTGTGGCAGTGGATGTTGCTTTTTGCCTTGAGCCCAATTGTGCTGTGATATGTGTCGGTCCCCCTGAGCCTGAAATGGGTGAAAATGATTAGTCAAAATCAATTTTATGAGCGATATGAGTGATATTTATGATTTTATGGTGATCCTGCAAAAGTTAGATACTGATAATGGATCAAGAGATAGTGGTGTATAAAAATAACAGTTGTTACACAATAAAGTTTAATTACTAGTACTATTTCTTCAGGCTTGCATAGTGGGAAACAAAAACATAATATCTGGCTCATATTAAAATCTTAACTTTAACTGGGAGATGCTCTTTTCCTAAACAGAAAATTGAGGAGCATTTCAGTTCCATTTCTACAAAATAAAAAGCAGAATATGCAGTTACTTTAAAGAATTAATATGTATTGTTTTTTTTTTTACCTGTGTTAATATTTCAGCAGCTGTGACCATTACTAAATATTGCTTCTGGTACATCTCCTGATTGCTTTCTATCACTTTTCCTGGATCTGCTTTATCCCTTTCATGTTCACTCAAACATATACAATCAATCAAACTTTGTCTCTGGCATGTAGAAAACAAGCAAAGAGAACATGTACATGTTTAGGTGACATTTTGCTTTGCTTTTTTCTTGCATTCATTGTCATGTTTGAAGGTGAACCTTCTGTCCAGTCTGAGGTCTACAACTCTCTGGAGCAGGTTTTCAGTGAGTCTGTGTCATATTACACAACTTGTTTCTAGTTGCAACCTTTATTTATATAATCTTAGCGAGTCAGAGGCAGTCAGCAGCGCTCTCCCGTGAAGCTGATCGCCTAATGTGACATGCCCAACAACCAAGTGTGCGACAAGCTCAGATAAAATCAAACAGGCTTTACTTTCCCTTTAATTGCAGAGACCAACTGTTTGTGCAGGAGAGATGACTGCCAATGATTGCTCATCCAGAGGTACAATGCATATAATACAGTGGCAAGAATTAAGAAGCACACATGTTTTGAACCTCACAAATAGAAGAGGAGCTCATCTGTCTGATGTCTTGTGTTTGATATTCTAAAATAGAGATGCTGCTTTTCAGAATGTGGTAAGAACAAAACAGGATATTGCTTTTTGTGTGAGTAAATGTCATTAGTGTTTTTTTTGATAGACAATTATTGAAACCTACTGTATACAAAGGCAGTGCTTATTTTAGACTTTGATGCTAACGGCAAGTTGAGATTTTTTGCAGTTATTAGCTTGAATGAAAGAGTTTTAAATCACCTTTGTAACATTACTGAATACTGTTTTAATAAAGAGTTCTGCTGCAATCTCTTTTACACCAGCACCACCAAGAGCTATATGTAGCATGTTCAACGGTGATCAGACCTACTGTGCAACATCCACCATTAAAGAAATAAAACTAAAACAAATAAAGATGTCTTCCTATTTTATTCAGCTGTGTACTGCAACCAACTGAAAGGCAGGAAAGTCTTTTTTTTCCTCATTTGTCTATATTTCCTGCCTCTCTCTGCTCCAACTCTTGACTTTAACATTATTGGATATCTCATTCACTCACTGGATACTGCCTGCCTATTCTTCTGTACTAAAAGGGTTACCTCTGGGTCCCTCATATTCATTAAGCTTGTACTGGTGTTACTGAAAAGCTGTTGAAACTGCAATTAGGCATTTTTGCAGTTCAAATATTTGCTGTGCACTGTGATGTGTAATATATACTAAGTAATACACAGAAAATCTGCATGGTTGCAGATTTACAACATGATGAATCACAAAACATTGGACATATTTTGGCTGTCTGTCACCAGGGAGCACTTCTGTCTTAAAGTGCTACTGATCAGTGACTTTTAGCTGAAAAATAAAATGTTAATTGCTGCTTCAGAATCACTAATACATTTTAAATCATTTCCTGTGGCACACTAACCATTTGAATGAGGCTATAGACATGCTGACAAAAGTAAATGTTTACAGAATGACAGAAAATGTCAATCTCAGATTGTTACTGTGTCGTAAAGATTTTTGTTGTATTGATTTGTCAGCAAAGTAACAGGGAAAACGTTATGTTGGTTACAGGAGTTACATTATTATGTCAAGTATTATGTTTTATTTTACAATTTAAGCCCCAGATCAGTAATGCTAAACTATTCAAGAGCAGTTATTAGGATTTAAATAATAAAAGAATTCATTTAAAACCTTACATTTAATCACCTTCTTTACAGTTGCATTACTTATTGCTTCCTGATTCCTTAAACTGGCGTCAATGCCTCTGACATATGCAACTTTTCTTCTCTAATTCTGGAATCTCTTTTTCAGTCTTTACTCTTTATTAAAACAGTATTCTGTAATGTTACGAAGGTGATTTAAAACTCTTTCATTCCAAGCTAAAAACTGCAAAAAATCTCGACTCCCCATTAGCACCAAAGCCTAAAATTACCACTCCCTCTGTATACAATAGGTTTCAATAATTGTCTATCGAAAAAAATAAACTACTAATGACATTTACTCACACACCTGTTCTGTTCTTCCCACATTCTGAAAAGCTCCGTTAGCTATAGAAAAAATTGTGCTTCATTCTGTTCAGTTGTGGCTTGGTGCCATTGGTTAATTTGCACTGTTTTTTTTTTTCTCTTAGAATTTTTTAACCGCAAAAAGTGCTTAATGCTTATCATTGATTGATATTGCAAACTTAATAGCAATATGAAGGGGGACTATAGTGTTGGCTTTTTTAAAAATGCTATGCATTGATAAAAATGTAGAGAAATAATTTTATCTCCAATTTATTGTCAAATGTGACAGACCCTCTGGTCTGTCAAAACAACCAACAGTGCTGTGGGATATTTTTCTCCGCTTTTAGCTGCACTTGTTTCACCAAGAAGACAACTGCTTTTCAAATACAGTCTGTGGGTTGTCGATGGACTTAAGGTAAAACTGTGTCCCAAGGCCACAAAAGCTGAGTAGCACTGCTCTGAAATAAATGCTTTATTCCAACAAGACATTGAAATTGTTATCTCAGTGTGGTTAAGGAAAAAAGAAAATGCAGTAGTTGCTACTTTTAATGACATGCTGCATTTATCGATGTTCTTATTTAAACTTTGTGAGCACTAATGAAATCATCTGGAGCAGAACATTGGCTGATGGGAATTGTAGCTCCTAGATCAGCATTTGCACAAGGTTGCGGATAAGACTGACCACGCTCACATCTATGGGACCTGGCAAGCACTTGCTTCTTTGAGCTGAACGTTGCACCTTTTACTTCACCTCTGCAGATGGTTTATATATGCCTAAACCAGCATGCCCCATTTCTTAGCATTGTTATGAAACTGGAGATGTGAAACGCTACAATGTCCCACTCGCAAACAAATTAAAAATAAAAAGTGTTGGCTAATTTAGTTTTTTCTGAAACATTATCAAGTTTCAATCAAATCCGTCAAAACACTTTTGATATTTTCGGATATTTATTTTTTTGAATTTTTTTTTTTTACCTCTAAATATTGATATATTGAAATGCCTATTCTTAGTAGATACCTAGATGTACCATTCTGGCAAATTTCAGCTTTTTAGCTAAATGGGAAAGTGTTTTTATTGATGAGTGAGTTACTGAGTAAGTTGGTCAACTTTGCATATATTTATTATTACACGACAGAATCAGCCTCATCGTAGATTTGGGGAATTTATTATTGGCAGTACAGTGAATAATAACACTGTTCATGTCCTTTATACAATACAAAAATGTGATTTAGCTTGTTGTTATGAAAATGTGACATGCAACAAAAGAAAATGAAAGAAATATATGAACTAACCAGATTTTTGAAACAGAAGCATATTTAACAAAATCATGCTGGAATGGATTTCATTTACAGAATGTCATTCCCAAAATGACATTAATTTACAATTGTATACTCAATTAGCAATACTTGAACATTTGCAAATAATGTCAATCAAAATCATTGATGTTGATACACATGAGCAATGTTACAATTGCTCATTAAATTGATGATAATGAATCTACTAGAAAGACCATTAGGCTCACTAGGTACCTACTGGCTCATTCATTGGACTCATAGCAACTGATAACACTCATTCTATCATTTATAACAAATAGACTGGGTGACATTATTGTTGCTACCTTTTGCTACACATACTTGTATACCATTCTGTAGCACAAGTGTTCAAATTATTATTTATGTTATCTATATCTAATAAATATCACATAAACATTAAAATCATAAATTTGTTCTTAAAGATACTCCTTCATAATGCAGTATCCTTATTGACTTGGAATTATCTTAGTTTATATTCATGATTTATTATGATTATTTATGATTTTACAAAGAGTATACATTATTTTGTAAAATATCAATTAGTATTTTCGTGTCTATTAGTTTAGAATTCAAGCACCCAATGTAGTCAGTGATTTGTAATATGGAACTATGATTCTTTCTTTTTTTCTATTCATATAAACTATATCAGAAAAAAAGATATTTTGATAAATTAAAATAGAATATGGTAATCTTCACACAGCATGTGGTATTTTACCCGCTATGAATACATTAATGCATAAAACGTTGTATAGCCATTTGTACAGTCTTATATTTTATTTTAAAATAGAATACTTGTACAACAGTTGGGTGTACCTGTATACTTGTGAGTGGTAAGAATTAAATGATCTGAGAACATAGTAATGTAAGCCTATTGCTACTGCCTCTTACAAACTATAAACAAGTCACTGTGTTTACTGCAATCAAATTAAATGCATATTGACTATATAGGTTGCAGACAAAATGTTTTTATATGTATAATGAAATATGAAAACATCAAATGCTAAGTATATTATAACCACCAGTTGCATCATTAGCAGGCAGAAAAAAATACAACATAGACTTGCGTCATTAGATAAAAATAAAGCCAATAAAGTAACAAATTAAACTTTCGTTGTTTTACAGCTCCATGAAAAGGACCAAAATGAATGCCAAGGTAACAAGCACTGCACATTGTGAGCAGTGCTCGGATTTTTCAGCTTTTGATTACATGCCATGCATAATTTCTTTTCTTACTAATCCTAAATAAGAAAATTCGCTGTCATATTATTAAATTATTAAATAAAAAGTAAACGTGTATACGATGTGAAGTAATATAATGTGATGTAAAGTGTGCAGCACTTTATTCAGTACATCACTTAGACGAGTATTTGTATTCCTGCTTTTTCAATTTTTAGGTTAAATGGTTCCCATTGCCCCAAAATATCCAAAGTACAATAAACGCTGTACATTACTGCTTACTTGAAAAATAGCGACACTTTGCGTTCATCGGCTTTGTCTTTTTTTATTTTAAGACGCAAGGTAACCGAAGAAAAACATCTCCCACATACAATTCTCATTGCATTGCAGATTTGTTAGGGTGGCAAAATAATGGATCGTTAAGATCAACTAAATTAATTCTGAAGCGCATTAAAAATTAGTGGCAAACCCAGCAGTAGATAGATAGATAGATAGATAGATAGATAGATAGATAGATAGAATTTTACCTTTGTGCCCAAGCTAATATTGATATCGATCCGTCGTTTCTTTTGCTCCAAAATGCTTAAAAGATGTTCTTGAAATACACCTATTTTTGTAAAAAAGTGGTCGTTGTGCCAACAGCCTTCCATGTTATCAAAATCAACCCCAAGGCGAAGCAAAAACTTTACGCTACGGGGGTCCAGTGCGATCTGCTGAGGTCTGCACAGTAACGCCGTCCGATTACGTTCGTCCAGTAAAGTCAGTTTCAGCACCTTTCCGGAACGGACAGCGACTAATGCAGCAGTTAGCCCCACCGGACCAGAACCAACAACTAAAACTGGGATACGAGCTCTCCATTGTCTGATCCCATCCAAACTGACTTTAACTACAACATACACCAAAACTGCAAACAAAGTACTAAGGATCGTGTCGTAGGCCAAAGTTGCATACTTCTCTTCAATGCTGCTGTTAAAGTAATCTTCAGTGTTACTCATATTTAATCTGACAGCTGCATAGGATATCTCAGTTGCCAGTTACATGCGCGAAAATTATTGTGAACAGCTGTCCCAAAACCTCCTCATGTTCTTCGTTTGAAAAGACATAAAAGTCTGATAATTTCTGTAATTACAAAAAGAGCTGCTGTAATTTCGGTTAACCGCAATTTAACCGCACATTGCCCAAGCAGCCCAGCTGCAGAGTAAGAGCTCGAGGAAACGCTCTAAACAGAAATGTGACAAAAACTCCGCTGTAAAACAGTCCTGGAGAATGCTTTTTAAAGCACTTCTGCTACAAGCCAGAAAGCAGGTGGAACAATACGCGTCACTAATATTTTATGAGCTAAGTTTTTATAGCTAGCAATAATCAGGTTTTTCCTCCAGCAAAAAGCAAGACACACCCCTATGCCGTATGCACACGCTCTCCATCGGCAATGTGATTACAGTCTCCGGTGCTGCTGTGGCTGCAGTTTCGCGTAGAGAGGAAAAAAACTGCCGTGGCAGCTACTATGTCGTGTTTTCAGCAAAGATCCGTAGACTTCATTAGCCTTATAAAAAATGTTCGATTTTTCCATACTAGCTTCTTATGTTTGCATTCTCAGCAAATGTTAAAGAATATTAAGCTTTATAAAAACAATTAAAAGCGAGTCTTAGATATGCTTGCCAGCGTACAATAAACGTGGATTTTTAGGCAGTTAAACGGAAAGCGAAAATGAAATGTCCCACTCCTGTACTAAAAAAAGCTTTCATCTTTCAAAACGACAACCCATTCTGTCATTTCTTTCATAAATAAATCAGAACTATACTGTAGAACCTATAATCCAGTTACAAATGTATTATCACTAAAGTGTGTCTGTGTGTTATGATGTGAAGAGCAGTGTATTGGTTCTCACTGATTTTTGTCTTACAGAATGTACACTAGCCGGCGCCTTTCTTACACGCTTGATTGACACTTACAGGTTGGTGCATGCGCGACACCACGTTTCCATACAAAAGTGCTTTTAACATTGGTCCGTAAAGATATTTCGATGTAGTTATTTTAAATGGCAATATCCTTGCTTTATGGATTAAGTTAGTTCAGAAGTGAACAAGAAGATGAACGCACACACGCCAGTTTCAGGTCTGCCAAGTGATGTTTAGGTTAGGGTCTTGGACTGATAGTCCCGATCAAACGAGCAGGTCTGAGCTGCATGAGGTGACGCAGGGCAAGGTCAGACGTCAAACCCTCAACAACTACGGATAATTACCTGTGTACACCAGTATAGTACATTAGGAAAGAGGGGTTAGACCATTAAGTGTACCGTACTGTTTCGTTTTCCGGGCTACTGTCCGCACGTACGTGCCACTGGCACGCATGTACAGGACCGCGTCACGCACACATGAGATAATGGCACAGGACCGTAACGCGCGCTCACAAGCCAGTGGCACGGGACAGTAGCGCGCGCTCGCAGGCCAGTGTGTCGGTTCTACGGGCCAATGCCTTGCCTTGCTTTGCATGAGGAACAGTACGTGCCCCCTAATGGCACAGGACGCTCACTACAATAGCCAGGAGGAATGAATACGCAAATACAGCTGCCGTTATAACATTGTAACCTTTTTTCATGCTCTTCTTCGCCTGAACGGAAACAGTATTATTCCACAATACAATACGCAATGTTTGCAATTAAGCCGGACGCAAGACAAAACCAAAGAAAATAAAATGGGTTACAGAAGCCCTACGTACTGTTTCCTTTGTCCAGACCGATGCTCATCTCAAATGTTTTTGCTGTTATTGTTTACACCTAAATCCCGAAAAGGGAGTTGCGTTCAAATATTACATGCGTGTTGGGGGAGCGCAAGAGCGCAAACGGTAAGAGACTTCGGGACCGCAAAAAAATAACCAGGACTAATAACGAATAGGCACGTTTCGTTATTGAGGAGGGCTTAGGGTGTACGAATAACATTTTTATTTTATTAATTGATTTTATTTAAAAAAAGTAACAGTATACAATCAAACTGATATAATTTATACCCCAAATAATTTCTACATTAATCTAAAAAACAGACATTTTTAAATATAAAAGAAAACAGAAATAAAAAAACCTAACAAAATAAATAAATTCAACCCCCACCCAAAAGAAAGAGAGAATAACCTAGAGCCGACGAAAAAAAACATGTTCCCCTGTACAATATGTATACTTATTCTAAAAAAAAAATAAATTAAGTACTGCCATGTTTTAAAAACGTTTTGGACAGAGCTTTTGATTTTTTTTTTCTAGTTTCAAATAATACAGTTCCTCAGTTATGCAAGCTGGGTTGGGAATCTTTCAGTCAAGCAAGATGATTCTTTATGTTAGTTGTGTGGTATAGACTCGTACAGTCCATTTGTCCACATCTGCTGTAAGCCCATCTTTGAGTCTTCCAAATATTGGTGATAATGGGTTAGGAATGATCATAACTTCAATGCTGTCTGATAAATATTTAAGGATCTTTTTGTCCAAAATGATTTTAATTTGATGCATTCCCAAAACAAATGTCCTGGTGAGGCTGGAACGAGATGGCAATGCTCACAGGCTGGATTTTGCCCTATAGGTACATTTTGGACAGTTTTAAACAAGAGAAGTGTGATCTCAATGAATTATTGAGTGCTACTGAGTGCTATAAGCATAAAATTCTATGTATGGCTGAGTTCCACTACTTTTGTGAGGTGTTAATTGAGAAGTCATTGTTTTGTTTTGGTAGAGTGTTATGTCTCTCTGCTTTCCCCTTTTTTACTTTTTATTGTGTAAACTTTACTAAGTGCCTCAAATCCCATACAATTACCACTTTTATAAGGTACTGTATTTTAGCATTTCTCCTACATTCTCTTCTACATCTATGTCATCTGGCAATTATACAAAAAAGGACAACCAGAAGTCATGTTACACATTTAATAATGTATTATTGATAATATTCATTAAAATAATATAGAAGCAAAGTACACTGTGAATGTTTGCAAGCCATAACCATTTAACCTGATAATGTTTGATGTGTAGTTTTACGAGGTACACCAATGTCTGTGGTCAAGTCATTGCTTCTGGTCAGATCTCTTCAGCATGGAAGAATTATCAAAGAAGGCGCACTGTAAAAAATAATGTGTTAAAATTACTTAAAAAAAATAAGGCAACAAATTACAAGCAATATTTTTGAGTAGATTTAATATACTGCACTATTGAGTTAACTTAATTTATTAATTAACTTAAATTTACCTAAAATAAATGAGTTTGATTAAATATAAGTAGTGGCAAAAATGGTTTCATTTTACTCCGATTTTCATTTAAATTACAGTACTCAAAAAAAGTGAGTATGCAACGCTGGACGGTAATGACTATATAACAAATAAATGCTAAAAATCCATATATCTTTATTTATTTGAACATACACAGAAAGTCACAACAATGGAGTTATATTTTCAAAGGAAAATTAAATCAAATGTCTGAGGATAATTTTTACTGAATTACTGACATTCAAATGTCAATGAAAATTTTCTTTTCTTTTTTTAAACTTTCTTTAAAAAGTATATCTCAATCAAATAATGTCCCAGGAATGAGTGGTAAACAGGAAGGAAACAGAGTGAAAGAGAGAAATCGTGCAGCAGGTGCCGCTCTTCAAACACTTCCTGCATTTACGCCAACCTAATGGCCGCCTTTTCACAACTTTTCAGTATGCGATAGCGAAAATCCTGAAATAAAATAGGACATAGGAAATCAAACATCGCTAAATAAATCACAGTGTTAAAAATTAACTAGATAATACATGGCCTATATAGAACATTAATTAAATAAGAGGTCAAATAATACCATGATGGTTAGGCAAACGTCTTTATACAGTATGTTGTTTACAGGTCGTAGTTTAGGACAAACGCCGTATCGTTCTCAAACTTATCTCAAAGTGTCATTTTCTTTTTCTGTGTAAAATAAAAGTTTTAAAAGATAAAAAAAAACATATGAACATACGGAACTATCTGAGAAATGTGCTTGCTTTTTAAAGCAAGCCAACAAGGTAAGTTGTTAGAAAGACGCTACCTGGCCCGCCATGTTTCCCACATAAAGGGAAAGGTTTCGTGAAAACAACAAATGCTTACGTCTGTAACTATATGAAATGAAATACTAGTTATTCATTACGGAATTAATATGCTTTATACTCACACATTTGTAGTAAAATAGCTCTTATTATGGATATGCGTTACAGCTGAATGCGTTGTTGTAAAGACCAAGAAATCGATGTGAGAGGAAGTGTCGTGTCATTGCATTTCGATGTGAGAGGAAGTGCCCTGTCATTAAATTTAACTTAACTTAAATGTGTTCAATTCACAGTATAGTTTTTTTACTTAGAATAAGTTATAAAAAATGTTTACATTTTAAGAAAAATAATAAGTTAACATTATTCTTAATTATTTTATTGAATTAGAATTAAATAATCAAGAAAAAGGGTAAAACCCATTTTTGTTAATTAAGGTAATGATTATTTTGCGTATAGTTAGCTATTTTTTATTATTATTTTTCACACATGCATGGTTTATTTTTTACGGTGTGGGGGAATGCTAAAGTACAATACCTTATAAACAGTGGCAAGTCTAAGGGACTTGAGGTATTCAGGTAAAGTCTACACCATAAGGGTTACAAAAGTGGGAAAGCATAGTCACATAGGACAAAGGCAAGACAGTCATTCTCCATAAAACTTTTTAGATAAAGCACTTTCAGGATTTTAATCAATACATGGTAATTTTTACAATTTAATACAATAATATATTTAAATGTATCAATGGATTATTAAAAGCATAAAGAAAAGGACAGAAGGTAACTAAAGGGTTAACTAAATGCGACTTAAAGATTCAGCATGTTAGGGTTGCCTCATCTTAAGAGGAACTATCAAGGTAATTAATAAGGTTAAAATGAAGTAAAGGGGTAATAAAAATAAAAGGAAGAAGAAACTAGTGAGAAAGCCCAAACACCCCTGTTATGAAGTGGTGATAAGATCACTGGGAAAACCCGTAGGACACTAATATTATCGAAGCAGTGTGTTTAGAATAATAGAAGAATCAACATGTGTAGAGAAGTTACTGGTGGCTGTTGTTGATTGGCTAAGATGATAGAATTCTGCATATTAAGAGTTAGATATATTAGATAAGGTAATGGTAATAGAAAAGTATAAAAGTGAATGAATTGCTTTACTGATTGCTCACACCATGGACTGAGACATTTGTGCATATCCATGTGTAAATAAAGAACCATTTTGCATTTTCATCCTGTCTCTGAGAATTATTTTTTTGAAAATAGAGGGAAGTTTTTTTCACAACACACTACACAGCGGTTATATGTAAAGTTTGTATATGACTGGGAGCTGAAGCATTCTTTCATAACGAGTAACATTTTCTTTAAATGCACTGTATTTGGCAGCACTGCATGTGAAACTGAAAAGCTAAAAAGGGGTATCATGTCTGGAAAACAACCATCTAAATAGGTAGTCAGGACAGAGGGAAAGAAATTATAAATAAAGATATAGGCAGTCAAAGCAGGAGAATATTACAGGTGTTAAGTAACTGCAATAGTTCATTTAAATCAATATTTATGTTTTAGTTAAAAAGGGCTTTGATCAATTTGCTAATACAAATTTTGATTACGAGACCAATATAATGCAATTTCTGTTTGATGCTGGAGCTTTTCTAGGGTGATTTGGATGAGTCAGGCTGTGGTTTGAGGTATAGCTAGGGGGGTCACAGTCAGACACAGGCGCAAGTAAAGAATGCATTCTGTTCTCATGCATTAACCCCAGAATTGGAAACATCAAACTGTTTTCAGGACCTTGTGGAACTGGACAGTGACTCTGAAAACTCTGAGGTGGTTCATTTAGTATGATATTGAAATGCAGGTTTGCAGACACTGTTGTACGGTGTGTTGACTTCTGGGTTCACAGGAGGGCGGGATACCCTTGAAAGGTGGCTAGGCTCTTGGCCAGAATGGGGATGGGTGTAGATGTCATTGTCCATGTTGGAACAAATAACATAAATGAAGGTAGGTTATCTGTTCTGTAGTCAAAATTTAAAGAGTTATGTGCCAAGCTGAGGTATAGAATCAACAAGGTAGAATTATCTGAAGGTTATTCTGTACTGTACATCTATCCAGGTGAGACTGAGGACATTAAAACATTTAATACATGCCTCAAACCTTGGAATAGGATAGAAATGTATAGATTTATGGGACAATGGGACTCTTTTCTGGAAAAAAAGACACCTGTTATGCCGTGATGAGACTCTTTCTGGAAAAGAAGACACCTGTTATGCTGTGATGGCAAACACTTGAAAAGAAAGGGTATCAATATATTGAAGAAGGATATGGGTAGGATAGTCAAGGATTGGGGATCAGGAAGGTTAGGACTTGCCAGGTTTAGAATTTTGCATAAAGGATAAACAAATATGCATAATAACGTAATTTCCAGCCTAAGGTTAAAATGCTAAAGTAAAGTAAGTAACACCTTAAAAAGTGCTTACTAAAATGCTAGAAGTATCAAAAACAAAACAAGTGAGTTGGAGTTCTATGTACTTGAGCCTAATTATGAAATTATAGCAATAACTAAAACCAAACTCAACAATAATGATAGGGATGAGTATAACATTGACAAGTACACATTACAGTAAAACCTCGATTATCCGTCTGGGGTCGGGACTGAGGATGTGACAGATAAGAGAAAAGATGGATAACAGAACAGCTACTTTAAAAATGATATACAGTAGATTAGCTTAGTGAATAGTCATATTTATTTACAAAACAAAACTATATCTACAGAATATAATATACTTCTAACAAAATTAATTAATCTATATAATGTTGTAATGACCAGTGTAATTTAAGCAAATACAACTCAGAGGTACAGTACTGGAGTTTTCTATGTTTTAATTAGAGTCTTACTTTCATAACAAACAGTGCCCTGTCTTATACTCTGTTATCTGGGTTACACAGCACATCTCCAAAACAATAACACAAAGGTTTCCCTACCAATCGGTTTATCTCCTGCCACTTACACTCTTTTTTTCTCTCTACCACAAACACTCCTGCATATTGCCTCCTGACTTGCTGGTTAAAAGGAGAAAAAGGAAGGTGCGGCGGAAGGAAGTTTTAACCCAGAACAGAAGTCGTTCACCCAGTCCCATCACTTACAGCATTCATTTCATCCTTTCTGGACCTGCACAGCTAATCACAAAAATCCTGAATGTCACAATATATTAGCAAAATGTAATATAACAGAAGTTAAAAATAAAATTACAATACAGAAGTACATTAACATTAATACAGAATAACATTACTGTCAGTGGTTTCCATTTTTGATATGTTTTTCAAATGTCGGCATCACGCTTTATATTGTTCACTGTTGTTCTTCCTACTCCTTAAATTGATGCAATACTTGAAGCAGCTTCGCCATTTCATAAATGTTTAATAATTTCAAGTTTTTGTGACAATTCCAAAACCACATGCATATGTTTATCGGCCATAACAATGTATAGTAGATTCATTATAACAAAAGAGAAAAGCTACAAAATGCTATTTAAACTGAAGGTACATAACTGACACTGTGGTGCTGGAGAAGAACACTACATGCTAGCGCAAGGGAAAGATGTTTCAATGTGCACAGCTCCCAGCATAGTAGTACAGTAATAAGTATGCACTGGAGTGTGCAATTTCTTTTTTTTTTTATTTATTTTGTCAGGGCACAAATTTAAACACAAAAACTAAAAGCTAATATGCATCATGGGTAAATTAATGGAAGGAATTCTAAGGAACAGGTTGAGCAACACGTGGCAAGAACAAGAGTTTTAGTGAACAGTCAACATGCGATCAGATGGGGAAGGTTAACTTTTACTAATCTTTTTCAATTCCATCAGGAAGCAACAAAAGCAAATGATCAGGGAGGAGCATACAACACAGTTTATGTTGTTTTTTAGAATTTTTTTGATAAGGTAAAAATGAAAGCTTAAGATAAAGTATAAATTAAGTAAAAGTTACCTGAAGTAAAAAAATTAAATTTGAATGTTCAACAGGAGGTCTGAAACTTGACATTACACCTAATAAGAAGGACCTAGTAGTTAGTATCTACATTCAGATAGTAATGTACAAATCAGAGGTTATTATACGGAATGAATTGCATGTTTTAAGATGTTTTTTCTCTATGTGTTCCAGTGATGATTCGGTCAGGTTGCAACAGTAAGGACATTGCGCCCTGGAGGTGTTTAATTTGTCTGAAAAACTAAATTTGTATTTCAACATACTTGAAAAACAGATGAAAAAACAGTTCAAGAAATAAAATATATATACAGTATTTAAATATACCTATATGTATTGTCACAGACGTGCGAGTAGGAGGCAGCTGAAGGGCTTAAGTAATGGTAATACCACATCCGACCAGGGGGCAGCGGGGAGCACTAACTGTCTTTCTCAGGTCCCTGCAGACCGTGCCCAAGAAATCCTGCTAGGTTCCGGCTCCCTCGATGACGTCACTTCCGGGTCCGGCACCCTCAATGACAACAGTTCCAGGTCCGGCCCCCTCGATGACGTCACTTCCTATATGGACATTTAAAGCCGCCATCTTACAACCAAGAAATCAGTTCTGATTTGGACTCAGTATTGCGAACATCGCTGTCAATTTAAAAAACATTTTGCAGCCAGGGACATTATACGGGTGGCTGCCCCAAACCTTTTTATGATGTCTGGTCTGTGTTTTTATCTCTCTCTCTCTCTTTCTCTCTCTCTCTATATATATATATATATCCATCCATCCATCCATTTTCCAACCCGCTGAATCCGAACACAGGGTCACGGGGGTCTGCTGGAGCCAATCCCAGCCAACACAGGGCACAAGGCAGGAACCAATCCTGGGCAGGGTGCCAACCCACCGCAGGACACACACAAACACACACTAGGGCCAATTTAGAATCGCCAATCCACCTAACCATATATATATATATATATATATATATATAACCTAGTACATTTACAAAAGAAAGCTTTTGTCTGATTTTTTTTAATCATTTAAACTATTAAAAATGGGGAAGAACATGCAGCAATTAGATTTAGCTTAAGAACATCACATAGTCCACTTGCAAAAATTTATTCCGTTAATCTCTTTCTTTCTTAAATAGCCTGAGGGGCAGACTATTGTTCTGTAGAGGTGGGCTAGTGATGGCAGGTCAATGACCTAGAGCAAAAGGTGTGCCATTTGTGTGTGAAGATGAGCTAATGGTCAATAAGTGCAGGCCACAGGCCCATGAAGGGGATAGACATTGATGGAGAGGGCAGTGGCTCATGGGTGTGAGACACGGGCCCGTGAGAGTCAAACGTAACAGTACAGTGCTGTATACTCAGTGCTCGAAAAAATACTTTTAAACAGGGAGAAATTATTGCAAAAGGGTCACCTTAGGGAAAACATGCAACACTTGGGATTGCTTATAATTCAAATATTGTAAACATTAAAAATAAAAAAAAACACGTATTATGATGTAATATGCTTTGCCTTGCATTGTAGTTTACTAGGGTGCCTTCATGTACTCCATAGCCCGCTGGGCTGAGGAACAGTCTGTGCAGTTGCCTTTATAACACATTTTGTTCTTGTTCTGAACTGAAACAGAATTAAACTACAATACGTAATGTTACCAATGTTTGAATTATAAACAGTCCCAGGTGTTGCATGATAGTTCTGTATGCCAGTTATTTAAATTTAAATTTTTACCCTTAAACTTTTTCCCCCTAAAGGTCGTCAATTTCTAAACAATTTCTCTCCCTTTAACAGTGTTTTTTTTTACTTTTTTCACTTGTGCGTGAGTAAAAGTGAGTGTTTCAAGAACCCAGGAAAAGTAATTGTCTTCAAATTTTGCAGGGTGTTGGGGTCGCAGAGCAGCTGCAGGGGTTCGAGCATTGAGTCTACTGTACAGTACAGTTACGTTTGACTTTCACAGACCAGTGTCATGCACTCACGGGCCAGTGCCCCTTCCCCCATTTATCTTTTAAAAAAGTAGCCAAAAAGGTTAACTGTACTTTGCTGTATTGTCATTGTCTTCTATTTGATTCATCTGTTTTTATACTGTATTTTTATAGATCACAATTAACATCTTACATAAACATGAGGGGCTTTGTTGATATGAAGTGTAACTTGCACTAATCTCAGGGGATGTCATAATGTGAAAAGTATTTGAACATTGCAGAAGTTTATTCTCAATAATTCTTTTTTGTTTTTAAAATAAAATCATTGACAACATTAAACTATGTGGGTGTGGTGTTTACTTAATCATTCCTGACATGGGCGTGTGTATATATAGGGAGTGAGATGCAGGAGATAATAGAATTTTGAGGATTTCATAAGCTTGTGGTGACCCTGATAAGAAAATGAGACAATTATATTTATCAATGCTTAGTACATCCTTCATAATGTTAGCTCTGTAATTATACCAAAAGCTCTTCCTGTTATGAAAAGTGTAATTTATCATAAAGCTGTTTCAGTAGTATACATGGGTCAATTAATCATTTTAGAAAAGTCAGACAGCTCGACCTTGTTTAAGAAATCTGTGACAGCAACACATTAGATTTTTAACATGGTTTGCTTTAATATTAAGTTGTAGAATTGTAAAGCTACATATCAGTTAAAAAAATTCATGTTCATAGTACACATCTTTTTTTAAATTATTTTAGCATAAAATGGTTTTAAAGGATCAAGAACCAAAATAGATTGATTCACCTGATCGAATGGCAAACACATACCAGATTAAATGATTTCTTCCAGCCAAACAATGTAGCTATTATTATGTACTGCTTTTAAAATGTGCTGTTATGATATACTGGTAATATTGTAATTGAAATGATAAAAAGCATTGTACTGCTTATTGCTTATGCGAGAACATAACAGTCCTCACAAAGCAAGCATTCGTAATTTTTACAAATGAAGAGTAAGTGTCATAACAAACACTAAAACAATTTTAATGGGAACAGTCCATTAAGCTCAACAAAGGTTGTCAGTCATATCGACTTGAATTTTGCAAAATAACATTTAGTTGAGTTAGGAAGGCCCAAAAGTCCTGCTCTCTACCATCTACTTGGTCTCTTATTCTGTGTGTCTATTGTTCGTTGTGTGAAGTAAAACTTTCTGACATTGGTGCAAAATCTTCCCTTAATGGTTTTCCTTCTGTCTCCATTTCTTGAAACATCCACTGAACTAATTCCTTTCACAAATAAAAAAGGGAACGTCAATCATATGACCTCATACTCTACCTCAGTCTTTCCTCATAGGTCATAGCCTCTACCTGGAATCAGCCTAGTTAACCTTCTCTGAAGGTCCTATTAGCGTAGCTATGTGTTTTTCTTAGCTTGGACTCCATAACTGTACACAGAACTCCAGGAGAGGTATATAGCTTACATATAACCACCACTGACTTCTACATACCATGCCTTCTTTATGACTTTTTCACAATGTCTCGATGTAGACACAAGTGAGTACACTACAACTACTAGTTCTGCCTTTTAAGGACGTAATGTCAAGTTTCACAGCTCCCGTTAAACATTTAAATTTAAATTTGTCAGATAACTTTCACTTACATTATACATTGCCCTAACATTTTGTTTTTATCTTATCAAAAAATTCTATAAACCAACATTTGCCTTAAGAAGGGGCCCGAGTTGCCTCGAAAGCTTGCATATTGTAATCTTTTTTGGTTAGCCAAAAAATGGTGTAATTTTGCTTGACTTCTCACTACATTCACAATGACTAACACGGTACAACACCCTAGTACTAAAAACCAACACAAATTGTGTTGTATGCTCCTCCCTGATCATATACATTTTGTTGCTTCCTATTGAAATTGAAGAATATTAGTGAAACTCAGCCTTCCCCATCTGATCCCATGTTGATTGCTCAGTAAGACTCTTGCTCTTGCCATGTGATGCTCAATCTGTCCCTTAGTAATTCCTTCCATTATTTTACCTACTCTGTATGTTAGGTTTTAGCTTTAGTGTTTGAATATGTGCCCTGTCAGAACACTGTGAAATATATTATAATATGATCACTTGACCACAGTACTTCAGTACTTTTGTACACCCTGAATTCTCTCCTGGTTATTACAAAATATGAAATTCAGACAGGCTGCCTTCCTCGTCAAAAAAGAGTCCCTGATTATGTCTGAAAACTCCTGCAGTTGTACTTCACTTTTTGTAAGGTTAACACAGTTAATATCTGGGTAATTAACATCTTCCAAAATTCTAACATTCCCCTAAACCTGCCATGTTAATATTATTAGAAAGATTCATACTGAAATTACTTTCTCCATTTGGTGAATGTCTTTAACACAGTCTCAATATCGGACCCCTATCCTTAATGCTTTCTCATCAAATACAAACAAGTTCAGTAAGCAGTGGCTCACTAGCTTCTTGATGAAGACTTCATTTTAAAGTCTATTTTACATAAATGACAACTCTCTATCCTAAATGATGTGTACTTGTCAATGTTATACTTGTCCCCATCTTTATTATTGGCCTTGGTTTTAGTTCTTGCTGTAATTTCATAATTGTGCTTAGGTGCATAGAACTCCAACTCGCTTGTTTTATTTTTGATGTTTCTAGAATATAAACAAGCAATTTTCAACATGTTACTTATTTTACCTTAGAATTTTCACCTTGGGCTACAAAATGAATTTACTATGCATATTTGTTATTCTGTCACTGTCCATTCCTTATGTAAATTTCTAAACCTGACCTGTCCTAATCTCCCTCGCTCCCAATCCTTGATTACTCAGAATATTGGTACTCCGTCTGTTGAAATGTAATCCATCACAACATAACAGGTGACATCTTTTCCAGAAAGAGTCCTAAGGTCCCATAAACCTATACCTTTCTATCCTACTCCAAGGTCTGAGCTATGCGTTAAATGTTTTAATGTCCTCAGCCTAACCTGAATGACTGTGCAGCACAGGAAGACTTTCAGACAACTCTACCTTGTCAATACTGCACCTCAGCTTGGCACATAACTCTTTTAACTTTTTCAATTTTGACAGCAGAACTGATAGCCTAACGTTATTTAGGTTATTTGTTCCAACGTGGAAATTACATCTACATCCATCTCCACTCTGGCATTCCCCCATCTGTGGACCCAGAAGACAATACACCGCACAATAGTGCCTGCTCCCGGAGCAAACCTGCATTTCAATACCTCTACAGACTAAGTCCATCACATACCTGCCTACCACCCCAGAGGTTTCAGAGTCACTGTCCAATTCTGCAATGTCCTGAAGACGGTTTGACATCTACAATTTTGGGGTTGATGCACGAAGACAGAGTGCCTCCTTTACCTGCGCCTGTGTCTGACTGTGACACGCCTAGTTCTATCTCAAATTAAGAAGGACTAATTCATCTAAGCCACCCAAAACTGCTCCAATATCAAACAGAAGTTGCATTATATTGGCCTCATAATCAAAACTTGTATTAGTAAATTCATCAGATCCCTTTTTAGTTAAAAAATAAATAATGGTTTAAATTAACCATTGCAGTCTGTACTTACTCATTTTTGGCCAGTGCATGTCTTTAGTCAGGAGAAGTGAAGTCTCATTAGCGAGCTACAACAAACTACTATCTCATTAGCAAGTAAGAAATTCTGGGAACCATGGAAACAGGGGCTGTCTTTCTTTGTTTATTTTTCTGAATTTCCTGCTTGCTAATAAAATTAACTGTCGACAAACAGCTTATGCATTTAATGATCTAATCAATTTATAACTTGTAGGGTATAATTATAATATGCTGAATATTAAACAGGGGGAAAAATCAGAGAATGAGTAAAATATCCATAATAAAGTTTAATGAATGATGCAAAATTGAAGAAATTTGCTGAATTTGAAAGTACCATACTACTGAAAAATATCAAAGTTATATATGTTTGTAAATAGCCAGTCCTTATCGCAGCATTCATTTTCATAATCCCAAAGTCCTTGTCACAACATTGACTAGATGACTTTGTAGAGAACATCCATGGACGCCAATATGATACTTATAAGATACAAGTATATAATGTAAAATAAATCCATAGTGCTTTGTGTGAATTAGTCAGTCATTTTGCAACCCACTATATCCTAACACAGGGTCACAGGGGTCTGCTGGAGTCAATCCCAGCCAGCACAGGGCGCAAGGCAGGAACAAATCCCTGGGCAGGTCTCCAGCCCACCGCTGGGCACACACACACACACACACACACCCATACACCAAGCACACACCAGGGACAATTTAGGATCGCCAATACACCTAACCCAGATAGATAGATAGATAGATAGATAGATAGATAGATAGATAGATAGATAGATAGATAGATAGATAGATAGATAGATAGATATCGTCATTGTCACTTTTAATTTACTTTAACAATTAAGAAAAGGAATAGTAATAAAAGTACATTACAAATATATACAAATTACACTTGTCATATATACAAATTGCACTGGTTAAATGTACAAATTGCACTGGTTGAGTTAAGGTCTATATTGCACATTTAGAGAATGATGTGGAGTAGTTTTATTTGAGTTCAGGGCCATGATTGCTTTTGGATAAAAACAGTTTTTTATGGCAGTTTGTCCTGGTTTTCATTGCTCTGTATCTTTTGCCCGATGGCAAAAGCTGTAAGAGGCAATGACCGGGATATGATGAATCCTGTGAAATGTCTATTGCTTTTTTGCGGCATCGGGAGGTGTAGATTTGTTCCATATTGGGAAGGGTACAGCCAATTGTTCTGTCCGCTGTCCTGACAACCCTGTGGAGCGCTTTCATTTCTGAGGAAGTGCAGCTGCTGTACCACACACACAGTCTGTACGTAAGCACGCTCTCGATGGAACAGTAAAAAAAGGCAAGAAGCAGATTTTTGGGGAGATGGTTCTTTCTGAAGATTTTCAGAAAATACAGTCTCTGCTGCACCTTCTTTAGCAGCTCCTTGGTGTTGGAGCTCCAGGTCAGGTCATCCTCCAGCTCAATGCCCAGAAACCTGAACACTGGGACCCTCTCCACACAGACCCCGTCAATGATGAGTGGCTGGATGTCAGTTTTGTTTTTTCTAAAGTCAATAACAAGCTCCTTTCTTTTTGTGGTGTTGAGGAGCAGGTAATTGACTCTGCATCACTCTGACAGCCGCTCCACCTCATCCCTGTATGCCAGCTACCCTCCTTGCCTGCGATGAGTTCGACCACCGTCGTGTCATCCATGAACTTTATGATCTTGTTGCTGTGGTGTGTGGGAACACAGTCATATGTGTAGAGGGTGTAGAGGAGCGGGCTGAGCACACAACCCTGAGGCGTTCCGATGTTGATGCTGAGAGCAGTGGAGGTGTGGAGACCCAGCCTGACCCTTTGGGAGCGACCAGACAGAAAGTCCAGTATCCAACTGCAGGTGAGTGATGGAAGTCCCAGATCTGCCAGTTTGGACACCAGTCAATGTGGTAGGATGGTGTTAAATGCTGAGCTGAAGTCCACAAAGAGCAGTCTGATGTAACTCCCTTGCTGCTCCAGGTGGGTCAGGGCAGCATGAAGGGCTGTAGCCAAACCGTCGTCCGTGGATCTTTTTACTTTATAAGCAAATTGAAATGGGTCCAGGTCTACTGGCAGACAGGCGATGACATGACTCCGCACCAGTTTCTCAAAGCACTTCATAATGACAGATGTGAGTGCCACTGGGCAGAAGTCATTCAGACTTTGTGATGGATTTTTTTGGCAGCGGTACAATGATGAAGGACTTAAGGCAGGATGGGACAGTGGCCTGGGAAAGGGACTGGTTGAAAATCCTAGTGAAGATTCCGGCCAGTTGATCCGCACTGAATTTCAGCACACGTCCAGCCACCCCTTTGGGTCCTGCAGCCTTCCTCGGGTTCACCTTCCTCAACCCCTTCAACCTGCATGTCTTTCGACAGTGGGAGGAAACCGGAGCTTGTGTGAATTACCTAAAGTTTAATATTTTACACATCAATACAACCTAAAGCCTCTGGCACTTTTACTAAATCTATTGAGTATGATGATATGAATTGGTGTATGTTAATCGTGTACTGTATTAAATATTGTGAAGAGATTTTAATATGTCCACATGAAGGTTAAATATATTTTATTGATGTAGCTGATTTAGTGCATTTTAGACATGCTTATCATTAGAAAACCTTGAAAATAGTACTTTTGTCAGTCAAACATTACCCTCTGAAAATTAATAAATAGAAAATAATTTCTAATAGGCATCTAAATAATTTTTCTTGCAATTCTAGACATTCTTCTAAACCCTAAATCAATTTCTGCCTTAAATGTGTGAGCTAAAAGAACACACTCCAAACAAGCTGATATTAATCTTAGAACACTTCTTTACCCTTAAATTCGAATGTGTATTATGTGAGTTTAAGACTGGACATATTTGATGTTAGAGGATAGCTTTGCAATCAGTCAGAAATCAAGTTATGCCTTTTGGGATGATCATTTAATTCTGCCTGTGAGAAAAATGTCTGATATTTTAAAAAGTCCCAATTACTTTGTGTTACACACTTAACTAATCGTCCATCCCTACCTCCATTTTCTTAATGCACTTGCCTGACTACAAGTTTCTAGATGTCCGTTCAGACAGCATCAGACATAAGACAGGAATCAACTCTAGACTCAGAACTAGGGAATGTTAGATTGAACAATAGCTGAAATTGGGGAAAATTGGGGCCACTGATCAACCTCACCTGCCATTGGGATGTGGGAAAACACCAAACGACTTGGGAGCAATGAGGGAACAGTACTGGGCGGACATCTTGCCTTAGAAAATACTGTAAATCTGGTTGCTTCATACCTATACATATGGAAGCAAAGGTCAGTGATATGGTTTGCATATTTGTAACTGGACAGCAAAACCACTTGCTGGAACATCACAGCTATCTGCCACAACTACAAGAGCCAGAGTTGGGAGGAAGGAGATGAAGCATGCTGGTAGGAGCTTGAAGGCAGTTCCTTTTAAGTGATCCCCAGAAGTACTTATGGTGTCCCAAGGACTTGGCCCTGGAGTACTTCTGGGTCAGGTGGGAGCCCCACAAAGTAGGGCTCTCTAGTCCCTGCAGCACCCCCTGATGACACCCAAGGAACCCAACAGGGCAGAGCCAAAGAACTCGAATTCCCGTGATGCCCTGTGGGAATCCGTGGTGCTGAAGCAACCCAGGGGAGCTGCCATTTAGTGATCCGGTGGAGACAATGCCCTGTGCATGCTGTTTCCCCCATCCTTCAATGCTGAGGGTGTCCTGGCCTGGCAATGGTTCCAGTCATCCCTCATCTCTCTATTATAAAAAAAAATTTTGGAAGGCTTGGAAGGAGACAATACGTGATCTTCTCGGAAGACAATCTGATGTCCTGCGAGAAACACTTTAAAATCACGCGAGACAAGACAGTGAGACAAAAGGACAGCTGCTGTACAGGCTTTTACATGATCGATGCACAGCGTGACAAGCAGAACACGCAGCTCAGCACCAGCGGCAGAAAGACAGCAGCTGATCAGACCGCATCTCCTCAGTGTGCGTTCAGAGCCCTCTCCCCCTCCCCCATTTGATAACGTGAGCGGCAGAGACACAAAGTGGCTGGAGCGTAGTGGCCCGGTGGGGGGAAGGGAGGGGGTGGGCAAGCAAAACAAGCAGGGGGCAAAGCCCCCTAGTAATATATTTATTTTAGCACCACCCTAAGGAGGGGGTCCTTTTTACTACAGTGAGTTTTAAGGATAGTGCCTTTCCCAGTTTTTGAGCCATGAAATAAATTAATCTCGGGGCTCAAAATCTGGTATAAAGCACTGGCCTGTGTTTGACTAAAGTGAATTGTTACACATAATTTTTGTGAGAGAAACAAAGATTTCTTTTTGAGTTTTATCAGTATTAATTTCTGTTTTTGTCAAAATGATGCCCCCTAAGAAAATGACTGCATTTGGCAAAGTGTCTTCTCCCGTCAAATAGAAGTTAGATAGTTCTGCTCTAGATCTACTTACCTAGGCAAGGCTAGGTGCTGCTGTTAGTACACTAGAAAAGTTTTCCTTATGCGATTCAGGTTACTCATTTTCTCCTAGCATCCTCTCAGAATCTCAGCCTTAAATGGAAGTAAGCACAGGTAAGCATTATTGTAACCTCCATTACAGTGGAATGCACAAAGTAAAGTAAGTATATGAATTGATTGAAGAGTGTAAAGCTGTCACACTGGTTGGTGAGACCCAGATTCCATTTCCCAGCCTAGTCACAGTCTATTTGGAGTCTACATATTCTCCCTGTGCAATTGTATAAATGGCTGTGCACATGAGTGTATTCTTTAGACATGTGATGTATCTAATGTTTGCTCATATTTTGCACCTGATACTGCAAGGATTGTCTCAAACTCTATGAAAGAGTCATTTGTAAATTAATTTACGTTAAACTGACAGAAGTATTTTATTAGTTATGTTAAAATGTATACCTATGTATTAGCACATAGTCAGTGGAAGGTTCAATTATAACCCCCACAAGCTAAATTACAAATTATTTCTTGTCTTTCCTACTACAGACTAGTGTATGATCTGCCTTGCAGGTGGTCAGACAGTTTCAAACCATAAGTACAGAACATACTGCATGTACTAAGTGAAGTCTATGTAGACTTTAAGTATAGAAAGTAACATAAGAAAAGTCCTTAACTCAGCACTTAGCCAACAAACATTAGGCATAAGTCTTCAAAGAGTGATGTGTGAAGCAGAATCCATCATCAACAACAGACCCTTCACAAAGATATCAGATAGATAGATAGATAGATAGATAGATAGATAGATAGATAGATAGA
>JANRMT010062806.1:45719011-45739343 GCA_026402145.1 Polypterus bichir lapradei
AGATAGATAGATAGATAGATAGATAGATAGATAGATAGATAGATAGATAGATAGATAGATACTTTATTAATCCCCAAGGGGAAATTCACATACTCCAGCAGCAGCATAGCTGCTGGAAAGGCTGCCACTCACGACGGCGCCTACCACTATGACCCAAATGATTTGGAAGCACTGATACCCAATCAATTGCTGTTATTAAAGACTCAACCCAACATACCTTCATGACTTTTTTCAAAGAATGACAAGTATACACAAAGATTCTGGAGGCAAGTAAAATACATAAGGACTAAAGAGTATTTACCAATACTCCAAGAATGTCAAAAATGGTTTAAACCAAGAAGAAAATTTGAACCAGGCGACATTGTTCTCATTGTAGATTAAGCTACACCAGGGTCAAGTCAGCAAGATAATGCCAGAGGTCAAAGGTGTAGTCAGAAGAGTTTGTCTGCAGTGCTACACATGTGCAAGTAGGAGGAAGCTATATGGACCAAGTGAGGGTAATTCCACGACAGGCCAGGGGGTGGCGGGGTGCAGTAAACCTTCTTCTGTTACCTCTACAGACCAAACATGGAAAAACCTTTGTGACTCATCCCTAAAGACGTCAATTCCAGTTCCAGCGCCTAGAGGAACGGCACTTCCGGTTCCAGCACCTAGAAGAATGTCACTTCCTGTTATGACGTCAGAAGGAGGTCACTTCCGGTTCCCTTACATCTCTTCTGGTCTTGGCATTTAAAGACGCCATCTTAACCACTATTCATCAGTTCTTGTTTGGACCGCATCAAAGACATTACTGTCTTACTCTTAAAACCAATTGCAGCCAGGGATATTATACAGGTGGCTGCCCCAAACCTTTTTAAGTGTGTTGAGTCTGATCTTTTTACAGCAGACTAAAACTAGCACACTGGGCAAACCCCTAACCAAGCTTTGTCTGATCCAAGAAACAGCAATTAATTGGAATGATAAATCTTAAATTTTGTGTGCTTAAATTTTGTTTTTGCTTTTACATTTAAGTTTACATTTAAGTGTTTATGAATAAGTTAAGGCTCTTACCCAAGTAGTGTAGTAGTAATTCTTTGTCCTCACCATAAACAATTAGGCACCAGATATGTAAGAGCCATTTATCAGTTAGTTAGGTTATGTTAAATTGACAGAAGTATTTTCTTAGTTATATTGAAATGTATGCCTATATATTTGTGCATAGCCAATGGGAGGTTCTATAATAACCTCCACTAGCTAAATTATAAATTGAATATTCTAATTATTTCTTGTTCATCTGACTACAGACTAGTTCCAATTTATAATCTGTCTTGCAGTTGGTAAGGCATGGAGGGAAAGCAGTTTCAAACCGTACTGTGAGGTTACTAAACTCTTTTGGGACCCTTCCCACCCCCTAACCCCCCCCCCCCCCCATCCAAACGGGGTGACACGTTGAAGTGCAGGGCCGTCTAAACCAGTGGTTCCCAAAGAAGGGGGCGCGACCCTCTGGGGGGTCGTGAGACATTGGGGGGGGTCGCGAGATGATTTCCAAGAAATCAAATACTGTATATTTTAACCACTTCCGAGGTTAGTGGGGGTCACGAGTCACTGGCACGGTTATTTTGGGGGTCGTGAGCTGAAAAGTTTGGGAACCCCTGGTCTAAACAGTAATATAGACCCTCAGGCAAACCACTAGGGACCCTACCTACACAACCACTCACAGGAATAAAAACGTAAATGGTCAATAAAATGTAACATATATTTATTGTATTGGTACTTCCAACAAAATAAGTGTTTAAACGTTAAAAAAAACATGCTGTACACCGAAGATTATTCAATACAAACGTATGAACAATAAAATACGAGCCTTGAAAAACACAAAAATTTCAACATATAAAAGATACTCAATTGGAAAACCATAAAACATGGGGCCCCTATGCTTGTGGGGCCCCTAGGAAGCTGTCCAGCGTGCCCATGCATTAAGAGAGCCCTGTCTGGGGAGGACTGCTTATCCATCACCGAGGCAACCGCAGGTTCACAGCATAGTAGCATAGCACCGCAGAACCAACTATGAGCCAACTGCAGTCGCACTTTAAGCAGGGAACAGTATAACTTGGCCACTGACCTGGTCCCAACCCTGCCCGCTTACTGTGTCTATGTATCAGAGAGTGGCGAATCCTGCTACAATAAATAACTCTGCTGTTCCTGTTTTAAGCTGAATAAAGCTGGTTTTGCTAAAGTACTGAGACTCAGCCTTTTGTTTTGGGGTGCAAGACAGGGACACACAGGGTTTGGGTTAGGGGTTAGGGGTTAGGCTAGGGATCTGCACTGGCAATCGGAAGGTTGCCATTTCGAATCCCATAAATTCCAATAGGGACTCTGCTCTGTTGGGCCTTTGAGCAAGGCCCTTAACCTGTAATTGCTGAGCGCTTTGAGTAGTGAGAAAAGTGCTATATAAATGCAAAGAATTTATTTATTTTAATTTATGCTGGCTATATCATAAATCTAAGTCACTTAGTCCTGTAAATAATCAGTATGATTGTGGTCAAACAATAATCGTTAAACTTGTAAGTATATTATTTGATGTGAATGGTTAAAATTCTTAAGACTTACTGAAATTTGTCTCACATGCTTAAAAAAAGTACTACATAAAAAATGGTCAGGCCATATGACAAATCTAATACTAAAGTCTAAAAATATAAAACCTTTATTGGATTTACCAAAACTAAGCAGAGAAAAATAAATCTAAATAAGTGAATTTTTAATTTTTACACAATTTGCCATAATGACAGAAAACCTAAAGTTGTTACCTGAATATCCTTTTACATATAAGCAGAGTATAACCAGTTACCTGCAGTGGGTTGGCACCCTGCCCAGGATTGGTTCCTGCCATGTGCCCTGTGTTGGCTGGGATTGGCTCCAGCAGACCCCCGTGACCCTGTTCGGATTCAGCGGGTTGGATAATGGATGGATGGATGGATGGATAACCAGTTACAAGTCAGACACAATAAGCAAGATCATAATCATACCAAGACTAAAACAACTAACTATAACATAGCCAAATGCAAAAACATAACCTCAAACAATACCATCAGCAAAAACAGTAGAACATGTCAATTAGTCAAACAGAGTAAGAAAACAACCATGATGGAGCTGTGGCAAGAATAAATTAAAAGTCCGAATCCTGGCCTTTACATAGGCCTTTGAAGCCCTTTAGGTGATTGCGGAGTTGTTAACTGCTTCCCTTGAAGGGCAGTTACCAATTAAGAGATTTCATTGACTACAATTAGCAGAGAAAAAGCCTGAGCTAAAACACAACAGTTACCTTTACTGTTCACGATTACTTTGTTGTCTACAAGCTTTCTACCCTTCGGTACCTCTGCTCTGGCTTTTGTTTTTCTTTGATTACACTTAATCTTAATCATCAGCATTTAAATTAAATTAAAAACATAAGAGTAAAATAAAATATCTGTATCTTATATTTGTTGGATTCCTACAGGCCCTGGCCATCTTTTATCTATCTGTTTCAGGAACAGCATCATAATAAGACTTCTGTATTTTTACTCTACTCCTACATGCTGCAGTATTCTACTGTTCTATCAAAGTAATAGCTTTTCATTCATTTGCCTGCTTATTCTAATTGTGTTATTTATTGATATATGCAACCATTCCCTTCTGAACAGATGCTTAATTAACAATAGTCTTCTCTTAGGCAGAATTTTAAATATATTGTGCCAAATGTTTTTCTCACTCTACCATTGAATCTGATTATAAATTTGACCTTTACTAATTAATAAGCATAAACTAACTACATTATTTCCATTTGTCTTTACTCTTTTGTTCTTTGTCAAAGTAACAAACATATTCCCGAATTTTAGAAAATAACTATAATCATAAAGGGTGAAATATTAACAGTCATGCTTACATTGTAACCTGCAATATCTCATGGATTACTCTTAAGAGTGTAATTATAACCATAAGGTATTAATTACAAGAAAGTTAAAAACAATTGTAAAATGTAAGTTTCAGATTTCATAGAGACATAAATTTAAAATATTTCAAGTTGTCTAATACGTGACAGAGATCTACACCAGAGTCAACAGATGGCACGAAAGAATTATTAGGTAGCAAAATGTCTCAGACTTTGAGTTGGGAGACTTTAGAAGTCATAATGAGCCCAGGCAAATAAATAAAATATACTCATACTGCACATGCTATAAATAATCTTTTTGTTTTCAGCTTTGATGTTTTTATCAGGGCATAGTTATGCAAAATCCATATTCAATTATGCAGACCCAATTAAGAGTCTGTAATGATCCTATATTTGAGAGGCAGTAGGAAACCAAAGTAACTGGAGAAAACCTACACAGAAAGAATATCCAAAATCTGTGCAGGAAATTGCCATTATGTGATTAGAAACCAGGTTCATGGAGATGTGATGTAGCTTTGAACATAAAAGTTAAAATATATTGTACACTTTTAATGAGCTCTTTAACCACCACCTAAAAATGAAGAAATCTAAAAGCTATAAATGCAATTCAGTGTGATCAGTTTGAATAGGATTCCCACACGATGAAATAACCTAAAATATTAATCATGTCATTAATTCTGGAAAGCAGTCAAGTTAAACAGAATTGTGGAGCATTCTATAACGCAGCCCAGACCAAACTAGAGCATTATTTAAAACACTGGAATAAATCTGTGTTAGCGAGCATATGTGTGAGTGCTTTGCATCTTTATAAATTAATGCTATTGAGTAGGCAGTTTTTCATTAACTACTAGCTCTGTTACCTGTCGAAGAAAGCTAATAGAATAAATGTAAAATATTTGATATCTCTTTTCCTATGTGAATCTTCAGTGTTCCTCCTATGCCTTTCCTCAGTCAGTATGCTCATGTCTCAACCTCTCTTGCCCAGTGCTCCCTCTCTTGATTGCATTCGTGTAAAGATTGCTTCTCAGATTGTGTCATTCTGAGGCGAACTGCTCAGCTACTGTCCACTATTTGACTACCATCAATGGAAGATGGGCCCTTATTACTTGCTGTAATAATATCATTTCTATTCTTGCAAATACTTGCTATTTTTGAAGGAGACTTGGGTTGTGTTTAGTGACCAAACATTGCTCATCATGCTATTCGCTTTGTTGTTGTTGAGTTCCATTTTAACTCCTTTTCTATAAACATAAAAAACAAATTGTCACAATCGGGAATTGAACTTCCCATCCCTAAAGTACCAGGTCCTCATCCCTACCATTTAGTCCTCAAAGCCAAACTGACCAATCACATTGCTCAGATGGACCGGACACATACACACACACACACACACAGACAGTAGCATTTTTTTATTGTGTGTATTTTTCTGGATTCCCATTCAAGTTGAAATTCTAGTTTGATTTTTCTCTTTCTACACCCCAAATAGGTAATTGGTTAAAAAAAAAAGAATTGTAGTAGACCCAGACTTCTGGGAAGGTGCCAAGGTTGCAAACAGCTTTGTGGAGCAATAAGCTTCTATGCTGATAAAATGATGGACGGATGGAATAAGGACAATGCCTAAGCCCTACAGTATTTTCCAACCTAACACCCGAATATTAAAAAAACACACCAGAAAAATGTCAAAATAATTTAAATATATAAAGCAATAAATGTATATGTAAGTATTTACAAACCGAGCAAAGAAAGGTAATGCCAAACATAAAATGAACTTCACAAACATCTCTCACCCTCAGACGATATGTACAGTCCTGAAAAAGTTACTATAAGTGTTGAGAGTTGATCCTGAAGTGCAAATGGTGCAATAATCTCCTTTTGTAAACTGCTTCCTGGAAGAACAGATAATGAACACAGTCCTACCACCAGAGTCCAGAAGGTGAATGGACTTCTGAGGCACACATCTTCATCAAGAGCAACTGCAAACAGGAATTGGGAAAAACTACATACTTGCCATCCCTGTATCCGATGGCTGTGTGAAATCCTCCAACACTGCCAAGAATGAAGTTGGTGAAAAAATGGAAAAGTCAAAAAGTCCCGCCACATCCTTCTCTTCTGTTTTTATATGTACAGTACCAACAGTTACACACTACAATTTCCATAAGCCCCTCAGCATCTGTGTAAACCTGTTTAAAGACGCAGACCCCATATTTACAAACCTGGTATCTGAACAACCAGTGCTGTTACTAACATTTAACAATCACCAAACAGGACATACTATACAAAAAGGAATGCATGTGACAATGCTACAGAATCATCAATAAAACTCACTGTAATCAATTTTTGACAAAAAATCTATTTTCTTACATAAAAATAACAATTTAAAATTAAAACGCATTTAAATAATACTCTCTGGACCATCTTTCTTAAAATACAAGTAAAAGAAAGCATAATCAATATATTGATGCATCAATTAATCTTTTTACATTACACAAGGATTTCTTTTTTGAATTATTATTTATTATTTAAATTTTTGGCAAAGAAATCTGTTTTTATATAGTGATATTATTGTTCTTACAAATAATTTAAAAATATATTTTAAACACATTTGAAAATAATCCTTAATATATTTTGAAGAATTTTTATCTAAAGAATAACCACTTTTATACACAGAACAAAGAAGATTCTGTAAAAATTCTACAGAAAAATCTGGCAAGTGAAGAGACTTACCATGATAGTAAATGAAGCAAGAAATTCAAAAAGGATCAGGAAATGAAAAAATAATCTACCTAAAAGAAGGATAAATGTCTGTGTGTTCATTTGGTTGCTTTGTCTCTGTCATTCCAAAAGATGGAGCATCACAAACATTTTTTGTAATAAATTGCATTGCATTTGCCATTCCAGTAGGTGGCACATCACACACTTAAACACTGCTTTTATGAATCCCATACCTTATGACATAACATAGACATAGGCATTGTATGGTGCACTGCAAACGTTAATGCTGAGGTCTACATTGGTTAGAATTGTGCCAGGCTCAGATGGGTAGCACAGCTAGTTGAACATAAAGTAACAAACAGAGAATAATGACTTATGTAATGAGTTAAAAGACTGGTGAGAGATAATTTCTTGTCTTTGAATACAAAAATAAATAAATAAATGTTATTAATGTCTCCATTTTACTCACTAGTCATACACATTCATTTTACTGAATTAGCACTAAACTCAACTGTTATCTTTTCCACACCCCTCTTTTGCCTCTTTTACTACATACACTACAACACTAACTAAAACCTGCTTAAAACAACAGGAGAATTAAATTATGGTTTCTAAAGATGGAGAACACCTAGAAGCTATTATTGCATTCTTTTCAAGTAGAATTAATTACTGCAGTGTGTTATTCACAGACTGTTCAAAATGCAGTCTATCAGCAGTCTTCAGTCAATCCATGTACCTGCAAAAATTATTACCAGGAATGATGACCACGTAACTCCTGTCCTCTAGTCTTTACACAGGCTTCCAGTTAAGTTTATGGTTGATAAGTACTTGATGTACTTATCTGAACTCATAAATACATACTCTGCATACCAGAGTGCATGTTATGATTGCAATGAATCAGTCATTTATTTAGCTTTTCAGATATTCCAGAAGGTAATATCATGCTGATGCACCATTTCAAAAAGAAAGAATAGCGTGGCATCAGCTGGTGAGTGGGTGGCATTAATCCACAAAAATGACTGCTACTGTATATGGTATTAATGATCATAATAATGGCCTTTTAAAATAATATTGTTGGTGGTGTGTTCAGGTTCAAATGGAATTTGCCTTAGTGAACTAAAAGCAGATGGCAGAAATGCAAGAAACACATGGAAACTACATAGGTCTCAGTTGACTGATGTTATTTTCAAGTGCAGTGTAAAAATAGCACAGCCATTGCCACAGTCCCACTGTGAAGTGCACTTGAGGTATGGATGGTGTCCCAGCCTGGTCACTGTCAGTGTGGAGTTTGTATGTTATCTCTGTGTCTCTTGACAAGAGTGACACACAGGGGGATGCTTTGGCTTTGTTATATCGTCTTTAGTTGATCTACAGTACTTATAGGTTTAAAATGGAAAATATTATTTCTTTACTGGCAAGTCAGACTTCTGATTGGTACATTTCTGTCTGGAGTAAGAATAATGTTTTCACTATAAAGCACGTCATAATCCAGCCAAATGGAAATGTCACAAGAAAATCATGTTTCTTTTTTGGCTCCTAGATTGTTTATTGTACTCTCAAGGGGAAGATGTTAAACCATTCCCTAAGTGAAAACTGAGTCAGAAAAACTAAAAATAGGTCATAAGCAAGAAATCTGAAATGCCTCAGTCCTCATATTTAATCTGTTTAGAATATTTATAGTGTTCTGAGCCTGGAAAATTTATTGTAAGGTACACTGGGTCACACTGGGCCGTTTTAGAGCTGTCAAGTAACATAATATTAGGACGTGGGAAAAAAACAGCATCTTAAGAAAAGTCATCGCTAACATACAAATGCCAAAAAGACAGTACTAGGTCACCATGCTGCTGTAATCTATAACCAGGTGTCTAAACAAAAGCAGAACCAGACAAATAGTCAAAAATATATCAAGGTTGAAAGCTAAACTGACAATTGCTAAACCCTGAAGCTCAACATAAACATCTCCTTTGGAACTTTTAAGATGAGCAACAAATCTTCCAGCTGATAGAGGCTCACCTTCCTAACTCTGCTAAACCTTTCCTATTATAAGAAAGCAAGAATCATTTAATCTTCTCTGCTTTTTAAGTTCCTCCTGAAAATGGGAGACTTTCCAAAAATTCCAAAATTAGGAACTGCAACATCCACTGTATCAATGCAGAAACACATCGTAAATAAGCAAAATGAACGGGACCAAACCTCTCCCCAGAAGAAACAGTGCAAAATGTGATCAAACTCAATCATTTCCTGAGACCAGAAATAAATTTAATGACCTCTTACAGTATAAATTGCTCAAAAACAAACAAAGTGGGATCAGAATACATTAGAACATGATTTTTTTTAATCATGGCAATTTTAGTACCTGGTGATATAGGGTAAATAGGTATTAACTGAAGTTTGCTAAGCTTTCAGTGGCTCATAAGAGATTCTCCATGAAAAGAACACACTTGACAGGGATGCAGAAATTAAACCTCCCCATTATGCATTACAGAATGATACTCCATTGAGTGGCTGGGCTGTTTTGCAGTTTTACTATAGTATTTTCCATCTTTTGTCAGTTTGATTTCTGAATTTCATCGGATACTCACAGGTATTAATCAAAGATGACATCTCTGCAGACTTTACCAAACTAAAAAGAACCTAGAAGAGCATTCATGTTAAGTGTGCAACCTCAAACTGAAATCATGAACCCAGAAGGGATCATAAACTCTAAGTGCTACATCTCTAAGCTACATTGCCTGACAGTGACTGAACTTGATCTAGGAAAAGAAGCTCTACTTGAAAGAGGGAGCTTCATTGAATTTAGGTTTGTACCAGAAAGAGTTCTGTTTTTCCTTATAATGTTGTACTCTTTATACATAGCAAATTTCCTGGTACCCGAAGTGAGTCGAGGAACATGACATCACACCATGGACCTCATGGAAAAGACAGCAAGTGCACAACACTACAAGAAAATGTTTTTACTTGGAGCCAAAGCAAAAACAGAAATCCACACAGATTCAGACATGTCCTTAAAGATTTAGTATTGCAAAGCTGTTTTATCTGTTCCAATGTTATTTTAGTTCCATTTTCTGAAAATAACTTTAGTTTATATATTTTCTGAACCTGTCATTTCATTTTCTGATTACCGTATATACTGATGTATAAGTTGGGTCTTCAAACCTGAAAAATCGATCATAAAATCAGATCTCGACTTATAGGCCGGTTCAAAAATGCGACACTTATTTATTTTTTTTTTAAATCTTCTTGCCTCCTCCAATTTGGCATCAGTTTCTCAGACGCAGTTACCAATTTCCTTTGCCACTTCAACGACTTTTAATTTAAAACCACCTTCATATTTAATTCTTTTCGAACTCTCCATTGTTGATAACGGATGCTCTTATGATAAAAGTATGAGGGTGTGAGATAAAAAAGACAAAAATCAGTGCAAATGTTGCTTCGGAATAGTTTGGGTATTACTGTGTGGTCATGTAGGCACAATAGAAAGAGAGAGATAGAGAAGTTAGGAGCACGTGCTGATACAGCGCATTGCTGCACCCACATAGAAAAAAAAGGCAATGTGCTCCATGGTTACTCTCTCAGGTGGGCGTTAGCATATCATAATCTTTTGGACCAATAACGTGAGTTTTCCACATTCAACTTATAAAACCAACATTATAAAATACCAGAAATTATACAGTAAAATCAAGTCCTGATTTATCCGCGTGAGAACTTATCCGCGAGTATATACTGTAGTTGCAGTTTAGGTTTATGAAGGTTTGACCATTTTTAGTTTAGTTTTTTATTAATGATGACTTACATCAGTTAGTTTTTTACTCTGAGAGAATTGTTTCAGTATAGTTTTTACAAAACTATAGGCATATGTTAAAGTTTAAGAAATACATACTGTGTCTAAGTGAATCTACTCCGTTGGGCACTTGAGCAAGGCCCTTAACCTGCAATTGCTCCATTCCTGGGTGTGACGTTAATCTGCATCTAGCCCTGTAAGTAGGCCCTCCAACCTGCAGGGGAAAAACCTGGGGATTGGTGGCAGAATTTGCACTCCAATCACCATAAAAAACCTCACACTGTTCCATTCCATTTGAACTAGTGTGGTGCTGAGGTGTCACCCGCCACATGGCTGCACTAGGGTCCTAATCCGGGATCTTGAGGTGGTTTGTCATGTGGTGGGAGCGGCAACATATTGTATCAGAGCATGCTCCTAACCAGTCTCTCTTTCTCTCTCTCTCTGCAGTGCCAGAATTGTGGAAACATGCAAGTATATCTATAAAAGATTTAGTAAGTCTCTTTTTGTTCCAGCTGTTTTGTAAAGTTATCTTCTGTTAATGTTCCGTAAAATGTGCCTGACTGGCATTGATGCAGAGTCTTTACAAGGAGTAAGATTGTTTTGATTTTAAACTACTTCAGCTACTTCACAGTACCTTGTGAAGGTACCCATATAACCTGCTAGATAAGATTCAAGAAATAGCTGTACCTATTTTGTTGAATTTGATCAAATGAGGTGAACAGACAGCAGCATTCTGCTGACCATCCCACCTGTCATTTTACTCTCTTTGGTAGGTTTGTGTTTTTTTAGTATATCACAGTGTTACAGAAATTACTTAGGAAATAAGGAAGAGTCTTTAGACATTAAATACGAAATACAAACAATGACAACTTTTATTTACACAGATGATAGAGCGCCATGTGCCTTGTTGAAAGCATCATGGCAGAAAAAGCTTCCTTTACTCAGCTAGGTTTATACTACATGTAATGACTATGAAACATTTCAAACACACCAGTCAGCATACAGCATACTACATAAATAGTATTGTCCAGAAATACACCTCTGCTGTTAAGTATTATGTCAAGCCCCAAAATAATGAATAATGAAAAGCCATGAGTAAATACCTAGTTAAAATAAACAAGACGTCTTATATATAATACTAGCAAAATACCCGCGCTTCAAAGTACTGCTTTTAAATTTTTATTAAGAAGAAAAGTAAACCTTTTTAAACTGAGGGAAAATATACCAATAATTATTTGTTAAGGATCTCTTTGTATACCACGTTGTCAGTTCGGCCCTCTGGTTGTAATATGACCAAGCTGTGCGAGCTTACCCTTTAGCATGCAACGTATAGTTGGCCATGTGGAAAGCAATCTTGCCTCAAATCAATGGCAACCTTTTGTAGGGTCTGTCCCTGAGACTTATTAATTGTCATTGTGAAGCAGAGCCTTACTGGAAATTGGAGGCATTTCAATTGAAATGGGAGATCAGAGGGTATAACGGGGATGCGAGGAATAAAAACTCTCTCCCCTGAGCAACTGCCAGTAAAAATAGTTGCCTCAATTAGGTTCTTTTGCAGACACATGACCTGAAGTCTCGTGCCATTACAAAGTTTCGGTGGCTGTAAGTTTTTCAGTAACATTATTGGTGTCCCAACTTTCAAAATTAGATTATGCTCAGGAGTGCCTGGAGGATTCAGAGTGTGGAGAAACTCTAGCGACAGCGTGTCTATTAACTTGTGGATTTTTCTGTGAGTATTTGGCAGCAGCGTTACAAAGTTGTTTCCGCAAGACCGCATTAGCTGCGGAGCTCAGCGGAGCTCAGCCCAGAGCGAAATGAAGTGAATGAAATGAGGTGAATGGGAGGGGAGATGATGACGTGACTCCCCCACCCTCCTTAACTCTCAATCCCTCCACAAACACACAAACACAGTCTCTCGGATCTCAACTCTTCTTTATATAAATCAGTAAATGAGAGAGGACTAAACACTAAGGAAAAAGAACGGCAAGACCGCGTCAGCTGCAGAGCTCAGCGGAGCTCAGCTTGGAGCGAAATGACGTGAATGAAATGACGTGACTCCCCCACCCGCCTTAACTCTTCATCCCTCCACAAACACAGTCTCTTGGCATGACAAACGCCAGCAGCAGCGTGTCTATGAACTTAATTTAAAGTTAAGCTTTACACCTTGCTTTCCTATTCGTTTGCATAAGCACAGTCCTTCACCAGTAATTTTAACTCCGTTACAGCAATTTTAACTCTGTTACAAAGTGATCAAAAGTCTTGTTTATACCCTGCTTCTTCTCATTAAACTTGTATCTCGCAAATATCGTATTCGCCTTAGGCATGACAAACGCCAGCGGCAGCGTGTCTATGAACTTAATTTAAACTTAAGCTTTACACCGTGCTTTCCTATTGATATGTCCTCAAAGGCTTGTTCAGCTTGATAGGGTTGTTCCTCTCTCACTGCATCAATAAACAGCTCGTCTTCCTCTTTATCTGAGACATCACACACTGCATGCACGGGTTTACCTTTTCCAGTCCTGCAAACTATAGCGAATTGGTTCAATTTACCACATTTTTTGCACTGTCTTCCTTTAGCTGGACATTGACTTTTTCCACGGTGTGCTTTGTTTCCCCAGTTGCTGCACTTATGAATATGCTTGTATATGTCACTCGCTTCTTATTCTTTTGCTGCCTTCTCAATTGTGTAATGCATTTTTTGTTCAGCGCTCTTTGGATCTCTTGCTTGTTCTCTGCGTACTGCGTTCACAGTCAGTTCACGTGAGCCGCTCAGAGTACATGCATCTAGGGTTCTCAGTTCTGCTTGTGCTATCTCGTGCGATCTTGCGATGTCCACGGCTTTATTTAATGTTAGCTAAGACCCGGCACTTAATAGTTTCTCTCGCACTTTCACTGAGTTTGTGCCAAACACTAGTCTATCCCTGACCATCTCATCTTCGTTTGCATAAGCACAGTCTTCCACCCGAGAATATTTAGCGGCAGCGTGTCTATTGGATTGCTGCTGACAGACGGCCTTATATGGGCAGGCACTCAATTACGTGGGAGGCGTGATGATGTGGGACGCAACTCCGCCTCACACGGCAACCGAGCTGCAGGCTATGGCCGTATATATGTACGTAAGTAGGTTCCAGTTATGACCATTACGCGTAGAATTTTGAAATGAAACCTGCCTAACTTTTGTAAGTAAGCTGTAAGGAATGAGCCTGCCAAATTTCAGCCTTCTACCTACACCGGAAGTTGGAGAATTAGTGATGAGTGAGAGAGTGAGTGAGTGAGTCAGTCAGTCAGTGAGGGCTTTGTCTTTTATTAGTATAGATGAATAAAAAATAAAGTTAAATAAATGTTATATATTATTTCTTGGGTGGCATGGTGGCACAGTGGGTAGCGCTGTTGCCTCGCAGTTAGGAGACCCGGGTTCGCTTCCCGGGTCCTCCCTGCGTGGAGTTTGCATGTTCTCCCCGTGTCTGCGTGGGTTTCCTCCGGGCACTCCGGTTTCCTCCCACGGTCCAAAGACATGCAGGTTAGGTGGATTGGCAATTCTAACTTGGCCCTAGTGTGGGTGTGTTTGTGTGTGTCCTACGGTGGGTTGGCACCCTGCCCAGGATTGGTTCCTGCCTTGTGCCCTGTGTTGGCTGGGATTGGCTCCAGCAGACCCCCGTGACCCTGTGTTCGGATTCAGCGGGTTGGATAATGGATGGATGGATATTATTTCATTTTCTAATATTATTTCATTTTCTAAGTTAAATTTACTGATACACATGAAGTAAGGATGTCCAAATTAACAGACAGACAGTTTCAAGCACTGTTTTCATTTCTCTTATGACAATCCACAGCCCTCTTTTTGAAAACAGTTTAAGTGTATTTTTAAATTAGTTGGGTTCTTCCCCTGTAAATGAGCTTTACAAACCTGACTTCCTGTATCAATTATGTACATGCTATTGTTACAGTCTGTATTATTCTGAGAGTACTACAGCTGGTCACTCATTCAAGCATATCTTTTCTTCTGATCTGTTCCATCACAATAACAATAAATCTTTTATATATTAATCCTCTTCTATTTTTAATTCCAACTTTGGATACCCTGTTGCAATGCTACAACTTAAAGGACTCCACTTCCCAGCTGCCCCGAGGGTATTGCCCTGATGGGACGTTCGAGGAGAACGCAGGGGTTGCTGGGGACAAGAGGGGCCAGCAGGAATTTTAAAAGGGAGCCACCCAAACAGCAAAGGAAGCTGTTGTCTGTGCTTCTGTTCACCAGTTTGTCTCGTCTGCCATAACCCGTATGGAATATCATTTATACCCTGGATCATGAACTTGTAAGGATGTATGGACTGTCTTGTGCCTGCCTGTCGTGTAAGTAGTGTTGGATTGGTCATCGAGCGCTCCCCAAATCTCGCCCCTGGCTGCATCAGGACTACTGGTAGGACTGTTTATTACATTACTTACGGAAAGCTGTTCACGGGATTGTCATCTTTTAGTCCCTACCACTACTTCTGTTACTGCTGCTTTAGAACTGATTCATAAACATTGTCGTGGGTGTATATTGTTAGGTGTTAATTGTTGTATTTGTTATCACAGTAGGGGAAGGGGAGGGTTATCTGATTATTTGTTGTTTATATTTACTTTTCCATTTAATATTATTCATTCATTTATTTGATTTATTGCATTTCATGTCTTTGGAATCCCCACCAAAAAAATAAATAATTCACTGTCTCTTCGATGGTGTGAATCTGAGCGGCACCAGACTGTTACAACATCAATGTGTTGAGGGCTTTGCAATTGAGTTTGAAAGCTGCTGAGTTGTTAAAATCTGGACTATTCTGAAATACATCATACATTTAACCCATTTACATCAGCAACTCCCCTTTGTTTCATATCCAGTATCCTTTCACAACCATGGTTTATATAGATCGATTGGATGAAACTGATGCCTGTTCCCTTAGTATTATTATTATTTTTTTGCATTATGCTAATGGTAATAGATATATGGAGATATTTCACCCTGGGGTATTTAATTATCTTACATTTACTGACTCTTTCTGATGTGCTGTGATTGTTGCATTTTGTAAGTATATATCTTTGACTATATACAACACATTATTGTATGCTGGGATTGATAATACAATAAAACATGCACCTATTTGCAAGTAAGACTTTTAAACTGTTTTATCAGATGCAGTTCTGATTCCCAATACACCTTATTTAATTATTGGCTTATTATTATTATTTTTGTCTACTTTATCTATTCATTTAATTTAAATGGTCACTTTTGTACATCCTGCTTATATAATCTTATTTATAGCTGTGTTGCTTATATTTGCTTCAAATATTATATTATTATAAATATTACTTAGAGCAACATACATTGTATATTGGCTTGTGCTTTTTTTAGATATTGTTCATGTTACACAAAATTTTTCCGTAAACAATCATTTAATATTCCTAGGCAAGGAAATACATACAATTTCAATTAATATGCAGTTAATCTAAATAAAATATTTTAATTGTGAGAATAACTATAAATTGAACAGCAGCCCGTATACTATATATATATATATATATATATATATATATATACTCCTCTCTTAATGACCTACCTGTTTAATAACCATGTGGTCTTAAGACCAGCTCTCCAGCCAGCCGGTATTGTATGCTGTACGAGAACTTTGGTCATGAAAATGGCAGCGCGGTGTCTCAGTGTCAAGTATCTCATCTCGCATCATCCTTTCTCAGTCTCAGTCTCGTTTCTGTAGTCAGTCAGTATTCACAGTCACTGTGCTGCAGCCACCGCATGCCCATCACATGATGTGGCCCGCTGAATCGGCTGCACTTTTCTGTCACAAGAGGTGCAGAGGCCCTACTGCACCTACAATGGGGCTGTGATTATGAAAAAGAGAAAAAGGGGAGAAGAAAATCTCCATATTACCAAATCTCCCATGACGCATCTCAATTCAGCCTGCAGCAGAAAAATCTTCAGGAGTCACACTGCTTCTTCTTCTATTGCTATGCCCTTGTCCTTTCTGTTCCCTCCAAATAATGCACCCAGAATGGAGGGGGCACATAGTATGGACTCTATTACTAACTCTTCGCTTATCGACCAATTTGCTTAACAACCTAGTTGTAGGAATGGAATTTGATTGTTAAGTGAAGATTGTCTGTATATAAAAATACGTTTTCAAGCATGTGCACATAAGGGACAAATTAATGGCTCTTGTGATTATAATTCCTAGCTGCTTCAGGGGTTGGCACTGTGTGCTAATGCCTTTACTCTTCCTCATTTAGTAGACCACCACTGATGGCACTTCCTGTACCTGCCTAAGGACCTAAGACCGGAAGATCCGCCATCTTGAATCAGTTTAATTGAGAACTCGCGTCTGAGAAGATATTGCTGGCATTATTCAGTGTTTTTATTTGTTTTTCAAAACTTCAGTCATACAGGGTTACCAGGCTGTATATATAGATCTCTATTTGGAAAGCTTATATAAAGCACTGCTCATATGATTTCATGCAGCATGCCACATGGGTGCATCCTTAACATTGAACTTTTTTCACTTGCTTGTTGTTTGCAAAGATTTTTGGTTTTCAGAATGCATTTCTATAATTTTCAGCAAAAATACCTAGTTTTTCGATAAATTTGTTGGAACTCGTTCTCAGGAAGAGTTGTACATTTCATTCTAGAAATTAATGTGATTTCCCCCTTCAAAGTTAGATTCTGAAATTTTCAATCTATTATTTTTATATGTAACGACACAAACAAAAACAAGGCACAGATCAAGATTTGGGGGAATTCCCCATATAATGTCGGATGAACCAAATAATCATTTGAGACTGAAACTATGGTCAATGAGAGTTAGATTATACATTTGACAAAGCAACATAAGTTTGTGGGACATTTATGGAGTCATGGCAGGAAGTGGAATTAACGGAGGAAGTGACGATGATGATGATGGACAGAGGTGATGACACAATCAGGAGACGAAAGTGAGGTCATCTATAGTGGACTGGAGATGAAGTCATCGGAGGGAAGACGGAAACATCAGCGGCTGTGAGGAACCCGGAAGTGGCATCGTCTTAGAGACGTGGAATGGATGTTACCCTGGTGGACCTCCAAAAGTTACATTCATCAACCTTTGTTTTTTTCTGCTGAATAAGGGAGAGAGGTGTTAGTGCTCTGTTCAAAACCCCTACATTTTGTTCTACCACACTCCATCGGACCCATTGGCTGCCCACTATTGTGTGATATATAATTATTATTTTGCAAATGCCTTAAGCCAAGGCTCTATGTATTGTCGTGTTTTGAGTTTAAAGTTAAAAAAAACATGTAGCAAGGTATTTTATATGGCAGTTTAGATTTCCTATTTATCAGATTAGCCATTGGTTCTTCTATTTTAGAAAAGTATCAAAAGTGAGTCATATTAAATTTTTCTTTTACTTTTTATTGCTCTCTGTTCATGCTGCATGGCAAATCCATAATTTTGCTGTTCTCTATCTGCATTCTAGTTTTAGCAATTCTGAAGTAAATGTGTTTTTTTCTAACCACCTTTCTGTTGAAGTTTCATTATATAAGCAGTAAAGTGTCTTTCAGTGACAATGTATAATCATATAAGTACTGATGGATCAAAGATACAATCTGACTTTAAACAACAAAAACAAATTTCATAAAATACAAAATACTTTTAGAATTTAGATGTAATACTTTCATTGTTTTAACCTAAACATTGACTGGAAAGTGTCAATTATAATTAAGCAGAAATCTGAAATAAGCAGGATTGTTATGTTATCAGAAATTAGAAAAACTATATAATCTAAAATATGACTGAGAGTTCTTTGGACATTTTACAGTCCACTTTCACATCTATGTCAGTATTAAAATTACTGACAAAGTTAAAGTTTATTGCTTGGCCAAAAAAAGGTTGTTAAACTCCACTGATAAGTCATTGTACTTCAGTAATATAATCCTACTTTTAGCTTTTCCCTAGCTGCTATCCAAAACCCTTGGAGGCAGCCTCATAAAGATCTGTTCCAAGACTAAGGAGTACAGCCTGTTGTTATTACATTTGTATCATAATTGTACTTTATTTTGCTTCAATATCTAATATTAGTACCTTAAATAAAATCACTTAGATCTTAAAGTGGGCAATGAATGGGCAAGGAAAATAAGTGTAATCCATGAAATAGGTGATCCCAGTAGTTCTCTGTATGTTACCACACTGTGCTTTTTCCAGTATCTATGACTGATTAGACCAGTGACAGCCCTGATAATGTATTGCAGAACCAGTGGTAACGTAATATCTTCAAAGTTGAAATTACTCTGTTACTTTACCAGTTTACACAGAAGGTTTGAATGATGTTCTATAGCAGATCCATAAATGCTGCTGTTTGCATCCCATTTGTTCAAGTATATATCAAGAAAATATTTTTAGACCAACCAGATGTTTTTAATACTGGCTTGTCATTATTGTTGCACTAAATAAAATTTGTAAAGAAAGGAATAACAATAAAGGTATGGGGGTTCACCCTGTATATTGTAGAGTCGCTGCAAGGGAAAAGATGCGTGATACTCCACTGAGTAGTCATGAAACACTGAGTCACAAAACAAGGCTCAATTGCAGAGCAGAGCTGGTGGGGTTTTGTAGCTGAGGGGAAGGAAGAGGTGGGTCATCTGAAGGAAAAAGGCGGAAGTGAAATTGGTGGAGGGTGTGGTCTGGAGCCAGAAGGGGAAGTGGACTAGGTCTTATTTGTAAGGAGGGAGAAGAGGCATTAGTACATATGATTATGCCCACACACAAGAGTTTCAATGTTAACTGGACCACCTTGCTGCCTCCCATGCGCACATGTGCAACCTATACATAGGTAGGGAGCATGTACTACCCACCACACAACGAAACACCTGGATTGGGACCCGAGTGTAGCGGGTGACACCTCAGCATCACATTGGAACAGTGTGAGGTTTCTTATGGTTGCTGGAGTGTCAATGCTGCCGCCAACCCCCAAGTCTGGAGGACCCATGATGAAGTAGGTTAAGGGCTTGCTCAAGGGCCCCACAAAATAGATATATATCCATCTATCCATTTTCCAACCCGCTGAATCCGAACACAGGGTCATGGGGTCTGCTGGAGCCAATCCCAGGCAACACAGGGCATAAGGCAGGAACCAATCCCGGGAAGGGTGCCAACCCACCGCAGGACACACACAAACACACCCACACACCAAGCACACACTAGGGCCAATTTAGAATAGCCAATCCACCTAACCTGCATGTCTTTGGACTGTGGGAGGAAACCGGAGCGCCCGGAGGAAACCCACGCTGACACGGAGAGAACATGCAAACACCACGCAGGTAGGACCTGGGAAGCGAACCCAGGACTCCTAACTGCGATATATATATTGTGGAGGACTGCCGGCTTCGTGCTCCGGCCCTCACCCCCAGGCCGCCAGGAGGAGCTCTCCCGACAGCAGGATCGTACCCCGAGTTCCAGCAGGGCCTTATGGACTATGTAATGTTTTTACACAGCCCTGCTGGATACCTTGGGGACCACCAGGAGTCGCTGTAGGGGGGCTCATGGGCTCTTGTGTGCCCTATAACCCGGGAATATGTCACGGTCATGTGAAAGGAAGGAATGACGTGCTCCCGGGATGAAGAAAAGGACTGTTTGCCCTGACCCGGAAGGAATAAGGAAATGTAGACTGCTGGGACAGGAACACCTCCGGGTCAGGGGCTATAAAAGGACGGTGCCTCAGTCCAGACACTGAGCTGTGCTGGGAGGTGGAGGAGCAAAGTGTCTGGGCGAGAAGGAGAAGAGTATTGTGTTTATTGTAGTTAGTAGCGAGTTTATGAGTAGTGTGGAAGGTGCTTGGTGCACTGTGCAAAATAATAAAAGGTCTTGGACTTTTACCTGCTGTTTGGAGTCATCCCTGAGGGTTCAAGGGAG
>JANRMT010062806.1:45750096-45855032 GCA_026402145.1 Polypterus bichir lapradei
GTGTTTAGATCCATCCGCGGTCTCCTACTCGCGCGTGCGTGACAATACCCCCCCCCTTAGCCCAGAACCGTTCGGTCGGGCGGACCTAACCGAGAGGTCGTGGATACGAGAGAGGGCATCGGCATTGGCTTGAAGGGTGCCCCGGCGATAAGTGACTGTGAACTTATAAGATTGCAACTCCAGAAACCACCTGGTGACCCGCGGATTCGACTCTTTATGTAGGGACATCCACTGAAGTGCAGCGTGATCCGTCACCAGAGTGAACTCACGACCCAACAGGTAATAACGGAGATGGGTCACCGCCCACTTAATGGTCAAGGCCTCCCTCTCCACTGCCGCGTACCGGGTCTCCCGGTCCAACAGTTTCCGGCTTAGATACATTACGGGGTGTTCGACACCATCGACGCTTTGGCTCAACACGGCACCCAGGCCTGTGTCCGAAGCGTCGGTCTGGAGGATAAACGGGAGCCCAAAATCGGGTGTCCTTAATATAGGTGCCGTTGTAAGGGCGTTTTTTAAGTCACTGAATGCGTATTCGGCCCTATCATTCCACACCACGTATAAAGGAGCTCCTTTTTTTGTCAAACTGGTCAAGGGTGCGGCCCTCTCGGAGAAACGGGGCACGAACCGGCGGTAGTACCCCGCTAACCCCAAGAAAGCTTGCACCTGCCTCTTGGTATTCGGACGGGGCCATTCCAGGATGTCTTTAATTTTAGAACACTGTGGTCTTACCTGTCCGCGACCCACTAGGTAGCCTAAATATTTGGCCTCCTTTAAGCCAAAGAAACATTTTCGGGGGTTTATGCGGAGGCCGGCTTTAGCTAGTGTCGTGAGGACAGCTGAGACCTGCAATAGATGTTCCTTCCAGGTACCGGAATAGATGACAACGTCATCCAGGTAGGCGGCACTATAGGACTGGTGAGGTTTTAGCACTCTATCCACCAGACGTTGAAAAGTTGCGGGAGCCCCATGCAGCCCAAATGGGAGGACCTTGTATTGCCAGTGTCCACTAGGGGTGCTAAAGGCCGTTTTCTCTTTTGCGGATTCCGTTAAAGGAATTTGCCAATACCCTTTTGTCATGTCCAGAGTAGTCAAGTATTGAGCCGTACCCAGCCTCTCAATGAGGTCATCGATGCGGGGCATCGGGTAGGCATCAAATTTAGACACCTGGTTTAAACGTCTAAAGTCGTTACAAAATCTCCAGGAGCCGTCTGGTTTGGAAACGAGAACGATTGGGCTGGACCAGGGACTATGGCTTTCTTCAATAATGCCCATATCCAACATTCGTTGTACCTCTAATTCCACTTCAGCACGTTTTGCCTCCGGGAGTCTGTAAGGCCTCTCCCGGACGACAACTCCAGGGTTTGTTACAATATCATGGGCAATCAGCGAGGTCCGGCCAGGCAACTCGCTCACTACTTCAGGAATGGCTTGGATCACATACGTTAACTCTTGCCGCTGTTTGGGGTTTAGCTCGTTACCGAGATTAAGGGTAGGCGTACCAGCGAAAAGGGAGAGGGACCTATGGGAGTCAGGAAGCTCCTCCCGATCTTTCCAGGGTTTCAGTAGATTTATATGATAGATCCGCTCGGTTGGTCGACGATTGGGCTGTTTCACCAAATAATCGACCAATCCCTTCATTTCTTTAATCTCGTATGGTCCTTGCCAATGAGCGAGTAACTTGGAATGGGAGGTAGGAACGAGTACCATAACTCGGTCTCCCGGGTGGAACTCCCGAAGAACAGAGTTGCGATTGTAGCACCGGGCCTGCGCTGCCTGCGTACGAGTCACGTGGTCTTTTAGGAGGGGTCTGATTTTTGTGAGACGGTCACGCATTTGCGCGACGTACTCCAGCACGTTAGAGGAGGGAAGGGCCTCGGCTTCCCAGCCCTCTTTTAATATATCCAATATGCCTCGGGGTTGTCGACCATACAACAACTCGAAAGGGGAGAAGCCCGTAGAGGCCTGAGGTACCTCTCGGTAAGCAAAAAGCACAAGTGGAAGAAGTTTATCCCAGTCCCTACCGTCCGCGCTGACTACTTTGCGAAGCATCTGTTTGAGCGTCTGGTTAAATCTTTCTGCCAGTCCGTCAGTCTGAGGGTGATAGACCGACGCTTTCAGGTGCTTTATTCTGAGTAATTTGGCTACTTCCCTGAACGTATCCGAGGTAAAAGGCATACCCTGGTCCGTGAGGACTTCTTTGGGTATTCCCACTCTAGAAAATAAATTAACCAATTCCCGTGCGATGTTTTTAGTATTAGCGGAGCGCAGGGGAACCGCCTCTGGGTAACGGGTGGCATAATCTACCATAACTAATATGTATTTATAGCCACGGTTTGAGGGCTCTAAGGGTCCTACTAAGTCGACCCCTATTCTGTCAAAAGGAATATCAATTAAGGGGAATAGGGACTAGGGGAGCGCGGTCCCGCCTGGGAATCTGGCGGATCTGACACTCCGGACAGGATTGACAGAAACGCCGGACCTCCTCATTAATCCCAGGCCAGTAAAAACGGAGCTTGATCCTCTCCAAGGTCTTTTCGGCCCCTAGATGGGCACCAAGGAGGTGAGCATGGGCTAATTCGCATACCTCCCGCCGGAAGGTACGTGGAACCAGCAACAATTTCCGCACCTCGCCCTCGTGAGTCGCCACCCGATACAACAGATCATTTTCTAGCACAAAAAAGGGCTCGTGTGGAGTGGAATCCCCAGCTTGTGAGCTATTGGGCCAGACTACTGCATTCCGGGCAAAGCGCAGGGAATCATCGTTCCACTGCTCCCTCTTAAATGAGGCTGGTGTGGACCTGAATTGGTGGTCCAAATTGTCTAGAGGATCTTGTGGCCTGGGCCCCGGTTGAGTCCCCTGGCTTGTCCCTTCCCCGGCGTCTTCTTCCGGGTCCAGGTCTAAAGCCGTAGAAACACTCCCCGAGGTGCCAGCGCCAGAGAGGCCTGCCCCAGTGCACGGCGTGGAGACCGCGGGAGGGGTGCCTTTTCCCCTCATAACTAGATCCAATGCGGCCCCGGGAGCGGTGTTTGTTTTACCGCAGTTTCTTTTTGACCAGTCTTGTCCCAAAATCACCGGATAGGGGGGTTCAGGTAACACAGCGACCATTAATTTGGTTAATTCCCCCTTCCAGGTGATATAACATTGTGCGGAACGATATGACTTGGTCCCTCCATGTACACAAGTGACTTGTAAACACTGTTTCAGCCATTGTTGCGGTAAAACATAACGGCGAGCCACAATGGTAATGTTGCTGCCGGAATCGAACAAAGCCACCACCGCATGCCCATTTAATAACACCTCCCCCTTATTTGGACTCGCCAAGGGATGCGACGGGGTACAGTACCTCTCCGTAGTTGCCCAGGTGCAGTCCATTGGCTCCGCCGCCACATTCAGGGGACAGGTTGGTAAGAGATGGCCGACCTCCCCGCACTTGTAACAGTGCGGAGAGAGCGGTTTTTCTTTCGGCCTGGCTGGCGCTTCCGCAGCGCGTCGAGGGGGCTCGGGGTTGGCCACCCGTCCCTGTCGGTTCCCGCGAGCAGACTTTTCTGACCCCCCAACTCGAAGAACCGCGAGCTGACGCTCAAGTACATCTAGGAGACCTGGCATATCCTTATAAGGATGTCTCCGGACTTGCTGGGCGAGGGAATGTGGCATGGCGTTAACAAGGCCTTCACAGGCCACCTGCTCCACTACCTTGCAGGCTTGGGGTCCCTCTGGATGTAACCAGCGGCCCATTTTGCCCCAAAATTCAAAGGCCTGAGCGCGGGCAGGTTTGTCGGGGTCAAACTGCCAATTCCGCCACTCGGATGCCTGCTGTCCCGGTGTGATGCCGTAGCGGGCCAAGATCTCCGCCTTGAGGAGGTCATAGTCCGCGGCCTCCTCCTCGGGAAGGTCATAATAAGCCCGCTGCGCGGGTCCCTTGAGGTAGGGTGCCAAAATGGACGCCCACTCGGACCGCTGCCACTCGTTCCGGGTGGCCGTCCTTTCAAATATCCCCAGGTATGATTCGACGTCATCAGCTTCAGACATCGGTACCAGGGGAGGTGGTTTAGGTTTAGGAGGACTTACTTTTGCTCTCTCGGCCTCAGCCAATTTGTTTTTCGTGGCCTCTAACTCCCGATTGGTGGCCTCCAACTCCCGATTGGTAGTTTCTTGTGCTAGCTGCAGAGCATGTAGCTGAGCGTTCATGCCCTGTAGGACGGTATTCAGGTCTTGTCTTTCCGTCATCTCCAGACTTCTATCCTGCCGACTACGCCACTGTAAAAGATGTAACAACAAGCAACATAAAGGTTTGGGGTTTTCCGGCCCCGTATATTGTAGCTGCTCCACAATCAAAAAGAAAAACTTTGGTCATTAATATAAACAACAGTAGTTCATACACGCGACGCCGAACATGGCGTCGGCGGCCATTTTAATAAGGAGGAGCCGGAAGTGTAGGAATGCTGGGAAGGAGCCGTGAGGGAGGATGGGAATGATGACGTCAGGGCAAGATGGCGGAGGAAGGGCGGAAGTACCGTAGTGCGGTCAAAGTTGGATTATGGCGGCGGAGCGTCTTTCTTCCTGCAAGAAATAAAAGAGAGAGAATTAGTACCCCGCCATTCCCTGCCGGCGAATACCTTTTCAGGTGTGTTTAGATCCATCCGCGGTCTCCTACTCGCGCGTGCGTGACAATATATATATATATATATACAGTAATCCCTCCTCGATCGCGGGGGTTGCGTTCCAGACCCCCCCCGCAATAGGTGAAAATCCGCGAAGTAGAAACCATATATTTGTATGGTTATTTTTATATATTTTAAGCCCTTATAAACTCTCCCGCACTGTTTATAAATATTCCCCGCAGAGTTATACAGCATAATCCCTTTGTATTCTCTTAGATATTAGGTAAGATTCATTGAAATTATGTATATAAACACACTGTTTATATACAGTAAAACCTAAATATTATTTTAAAGATATTGAGTGTCTCCGATATCACATATGTTACAGCCATTACGATAGGCCACCAGCAATAAATACGTACAATGCAAGAAAAATAGTATACAATAAATGTGTGTACAGTGACACTAAACGTACGTACATGTACTAAGCACTGTAAGAAGAAAATTAATTATGGTTACTCAGCAACAATGACACGATGACTTGTCCGATAACAATGAGTTTAATTTTACTGCACAACAAAGGAGAGCGTTACAGCCCTTGTAAAGGAGCCACTTCAGGCGATTGTGTAGCACTGCCGTTGTTCTTCTTCTGGCAGTCTTCAATCCAAATCCCTAAAGCAGATTCCATCCAGACTACTGCCTTATTACATCCACTTACAACTCGTTTTGCACCCTGGTTAAAAGGACACTGCAGCCGTAGATCTTATATTGCTTTCCTACTTTTTAAATAAAAACAATCGTAGCCTTCAACAAATCCAAAACGTTTACCTTTTCGGCAATCGTTAACACCTTCTTCTTGCGCTTGGGCACGGCCCCTGAAGCAGTAGCAGATTGTTTTGGAGCCATAATGAACGGCTTGACTATGCACAAAGATAAACACAAAAGAGCACAACTCTTTACACAGCGAAACACGTTGATGCTGAATGAGCGAGACGAGACTTCCTGGTTAACACTGCATTCAGCACGCAGGAGCTCAACTGCGTGCTCTGATAGGTTAGCTTCTCAGTCAGGAGAACTTAACTGTGTGCTCTGATTGGTTAGCTTCTCAGCTATCCGCCAATAGTGTCCCTTGTATGAAATCAACTGGGCAAACCAACTGAGGAAGCATGTACAGGAAGTAAAAAGACACATTGTCCGCAGAACCCGCGAAGCAGCGAAAAATCCGCGTTATATATTTAGTTATGCTTTCATATAAAATCCGCGATAGAGTGAAGCCACGAAAGTCGAAGCGCGATATAGCGAGGGATTACTGTATATATATATATATATATATATATATATATATATATATATAATTTTGAATGTAGGTAGATCATTTCGACCTGGTCATTTTAAAAGTAGCTCGCAAACCAAAAAAGTGTGGGTACCCCTGATTTAAATGATGTTAACATTTTATCTGTATAATGTAATAAACATATTTTACTGCATTTCATCTTAAAAAAATTATATCGTCATCATATGTAAATACACGCTACAGTTGCTCAGATTATGTAATATTATAACAGTCTCTCAAGTTTACAGTCTGGTAATTGTACTTATAAGTACAAGCAGTTCTAGAAGGAGCACTTGATGGACTGATTGATTGCGTTTATAGTTCTTGGGATGAAACTGTTTCTGAATCGCGACGTCAGTACAGGAAAGGCTCTGAAGCGTTTGCCGTATGGGAGCATTTCAATAGACAGTGCGCATGGCTGAAGCAGCGTGTGCTTGATGCCATATACCGATAATTTTCATTCCAATCAGCTGCTATAGAGCTGTGATTGCACACTCAGATACAGTGATATAAATATTCCGAGTGGTGCAGTGAGAGTAATATGGAAAAAGATGATCTGCTGTGGCAACCCCTAACAGGAGCAACTGAAAGAAGAGGAAGAAGAAGAAGAAAGTGCAGTGAGAGTAACAATGCTAAAGCACCTATGGTATTTGGAATAGTTTGGCCATTCCGTGGACCATTACATTGTTACAGGTTAATTACAATCAGATGCCTTAAACTAATAAACAATATGCGGTTAATATCAGTGTATATGATAAAGCCACGTCAGGGATGTGGATCTAAAAAAGAAAGGGAAACTACACTGGAACAAAAGCACTGCTTTGACGCTGGGTGCCAAAAGTTTGCAAAACTGAGTGGAGAACTTGCGTACGCCAGGGTTTGAGCTAGCGTGAAAATGTGCGTGGCTTTACGCCAAGTTTAGGTTTTATACATAGCAATTTGAGCGTGGAAATGGGTGTACGCAACATTTTTGTATGTACGCACCCTTTATACATGAGGCCTCAGGTCTTTACAGCTATATATATGTATATTTGCAGCCTAGTAATAAAATTTTGAAATTAACTGCAAAATACTGGAAGGGTGCTGACATGTGCTTTGCAAACGCTAGAGCAGGGGCGGTGAACTCCAGGCCTTGAGTTTTGCAGTGGCTGCAGGTTTTCATTCTTACCATCTTCTTAATTAGTGACCAGTTTTTGCTGCTGATTACTTCTTTTAATTAACTTGACACAGGCCCCATATATGTTCTTTTTCTTTAATTAGCAGCCAAACAATAATGAGACACAAAACAAGCCACCACATGACCAGCTCCCCTGTGCCCATTACACAATATCTGAAATTAAAGAGAGGTGATGGTCTTGGTAAGGTTGATCTCTCAGGTCACCAAAACATTTTGACGGTGCTCTTAGAAAGAACAGAAAATCAACAGTTTTCAAAATGTGTGCTGTGGCAGAATGAGAGCAGCAACAAGCCATGGAATTAAATAACGGGTTTAATTAACAGCAAGAGTTGGCTTCTCATTAAGAAAGTGATTGGAGTGAAATTGGTTGGAGTTTGAAGCCCCAGTTTAGCTGGTTATCTGTTAACTCGTTTCACATCTCATTTCTGCTTGTCTGTCATTTAATGAAGAAAGGAATTAATTCAGAGGGCTGAACTCTTCTAACAGGACTATTAAAGTGATGGGGATAAGTTAATTAGCAGTGAAAACTGGTCACCGATTAGGAAAAAGGGTTAGAATGAAAACCCGTAGCCACTGCGGCACTCCAGGCCTGGAGTTTGCAACCCATGCGCTAGAGGCTGTTGAGAGTTTTTGGTCTGTTCTGTGGTGTGAGATTTAAATAAACAAATACATTTTGCTCTTAAAAACTCGGGTTTTGGTTGCAGCTAAGGAACAGTGTGGACATTTTTAAAGCTTTTTTTCCCTTAAGAAGGTTTTTTTTTCTTTTTTTTCACCCACAGAAGAGCAAAAGTAGCTGGGTGTTTGGAGGTATGCTTGGAAAATATACTTGTACGTGTGCTTGTTCTTGTTATCTGTATTTGAATTTGCATCGAGGAGGCAGGGTAGAAAGCTTGATATCGGTATTTGTAAGCAAATAACCGTGTCGTCATAACAGTGATTCCTTAGTTTAAAGGAAAAGAGAAAAAAAAGAAAAAGGTGATGGCTGTGATGCGCAGGTAAGCGGCCATCATTAAGATGGCGATCAGGCACAAGGGGCTGTAGGAGCAGATATGGTAGTAAAGTTTTATTTATTTGTTTATTTTCGATTGAACGGTACTTAGAGGTTCAGAGGTAGAACAGTTAAGCGGGCGACAGCTTAAGGGTTCATTAATATGGGGTAATACAAACAGTGTGAGTAGAGAGCTTATAAGTAAGAGGAGTGCAATGTTAGGACAAGAGACAGAGAAAAGTAAAGTTAACCTCATAGAAAGACAAATAGCAGGCAGCTGAGAGGGAGAACAGGACAGGAGCTTAAGGGGTAAACTTGTAAAATAGCCATAGCAGATCTTAATGTTACCATTTAAGTTCAATTATTACATTTTAAGAAAAAAAAAGTTAAGGCAGTTTTACTAATCCCACATCAAATTTTAATAATAAGGCCAGTGCAATGCAAATCCTGTTGGATGTTGGACTTTTTAGATGATGGTTTGGAAGAGCCATTTGTCTATGAGGGCTACATCTGCAAGAGATGCCAGCTGATCCAGCACCTCGAGCTCAGGGTCGCTAAAATTGAGGAGGAGGAGTTGCGTTGTAATAGAGAATTGGTGGACTTGGCCCAGGTGTCCTTTAGAGAGATAGTGTGCACCCCCAAGGTGGCGTGGGAAGAGATTCCAGACCAGACAGGTAGAAATAGGCGGGTTACGGTCACAAGGCGTAAGTTAAAGGGTGCACACTGTCCGGGGGCATCAACCCCAGAATTAGAAGTGTCAAACTGTTATCATGTCCTTGCAGAGCTGGACGGTGTCTCTGATAATTCTGAGGTGGTAGGCAGGGATGAGGAGTTCCAACGGGCCATCTCTAAACCAGTTCCCAAAAAGAGAAAGGTAGTAATAGTTGGCAGCTCAATCATTAGGGGGATTGAAGCACAGGTGTGCTCCAGAGAGAGAGAGTCTCACACAGTGTGTTGCCTTCCGGGAGCACAGGTGGGAGACCTCCTTGGAAGGGTGGATAGGCTCTTGGCCAGAGAAGGGGTGGATCCAGTTGTCATTGTCCATGTTGGAACAAATGACACACATAAGGGTAGTATGTCAGTTCTGCAAACTAAATTCAAAGAGTTAGGTGCCAAGCTGAGGAGCAGAACTGACAAGGTAGTCTTCTCTAAAGTTCTGCCTGTGCCACGCGCCAGTCCAGGTAAGACTGAGGAGATTAGAAGGCTTAGCGTGTGGCTCAAATCTTGGTGCAGGGTAGAAGGGTATAGGTTTATGGGGCATTGGGACTCCTTTTGGAACAGACGGGACCTGTTCCGCCATGACAGGTTACATCTGAACTAGAGGGGCACCAATGTATTGGGGAGGCGTATGTGTAGGCTAGTCGAGGATTGTTTAAACTAGTAAATGTCATGGAGTTTAGGACAGGCTAGATTTAGATCTATACATGGTCAACAAACAATGGTGTAGAAATAAAAATGTATAGTAATGTAAATTCTAAGCAAACATTTAAATGTAAAAAAAATAGCTTGCCTTAATGCTAGAAGTATCAAAAATAAGGTAAGTGAGTTGGAGTTGTATGTAGCAGAGCATAATTATGCTATTATAGCAATAATGGAAACCTTGCTAAATAACAAAGATGGGGATGAGTGTAACATAGAGGAATACACATTTTTTAGGAAGGATAGACAGAACAGAAAAGGAGGTGGGGTTCATGTTTATGCCAAACAGAATTTAAATGTAAGTCCTCTTCAATTGGATGATGAGCCCCATCTTAGTGAGGACATGCGGCTTCGCCTGGAAAATATTAGGGAAAGAGGTCTTATTTTAGGAGTGTGTTATAGACCACCCAATTCAGACAGTAATTTCAACACACATCTTTTTAGTAATATCAAAAAGCCAAGTTTACAGTACAGGGAGATATTGTAGTCATGGGGGACTTGGGCGGTCTCATGGTCTGGAATCCCTACAGATTTTATTTTTTTTTCTCCAGCCGTCTGGAGTTTTTATTTTGTTTTTTCTGTCCCCCCTGGCCATTGGACCTTACTCTTATTCGATGTTAATTAATGCTGATTTATTTTGTTTTCATATTGTGTTTTTTATTTTTCTATTCTTTATTATGTAAAGCACTTTGAGCTACTGTTTGTATGAATATGTGCTATATAAATAAATGTTGTTGTTGTTGTTGTTGTTGACTTTAATTATCCATATATTAACTGGGATAACCTTGCAGATGGAGGAGCACAAGAGCAGGAGTTTTTAGAAGTAATTGGTGACTATATTTTAACACAGCATGTTAAAGCACCAACACGGGATGAAGCCTGTCTGGATTTAGTATTTTGTAATAATCAGGATAGAATTGAGGGTGTAGAAGTGATTGAACCACTAGGGTCAAGTGACCATAATGTAATACAATTCTCAGTATTTTGTAAGAGTGCAGATGCAAAGACCAAAATTGTTAAGTTGAACTTTGGTAGGGCTAATTTTGAGCAGATGTGACAATGTCAAAGTAGGATACACTGGGATAAGCTTTTAAGTCAGGCGGGGAGCAGTGGAACAGGTTTAAAAATGTTTTACATGTAACACAGGACAGATACATACCTAAATTTGGAATTAATAGGAAATGAAAAAAACTCTACAGTGGATTAATAAAATTTTAAAAAAGAACTTGCAAGGGAAAAACTGCTTTATAAGGCATATAAGACTAATGACTTCAAAGTGAATCGTAGAGCATATGAGAACATGAGGGCAACCATTAAGAAGGATATCAGGGAGGCTAAAAGACAGTTGGAGAGGAATATAGCAGATAAGGTGAAAAAAGGCCCTAAGAGATTCTTTCAGTATTTTAGTAGTAAAAGAATAGTCAAGGAGGAGGTGAAATTCATCAGAAATAGTAAAGGGGAATTAAAAGGTACAGACAATGAAATAGCGGATGCCATAACATTAACCTCCCAGAGGTAAACGCGACAACTAAGGAGGTACTGAGGGATTTGGAAAATGTAGAGGGAGAATTGCTGCTCAGATTAAATAAGCTGAAATCAAACAAATCACCAGGACCAGATACTATTTATTCTCGAGTTCTTAAGGAGGCTAGTGAGTACATACAGTGGGTACGGAAAGTATTCAGACCCCCTTCAATTTTTCACTCTTTGTTATATTGCAGCCATTTGCTAAAATCATTTAAATTAATTTTTTCCCTCATTAATGTACACACAGCACCCCATATTGACGGACAAAAAAAAGTTCTGTCAGGTTGGATGGTAAACGTTGGTGGACAGCCATTTTTAGGTCTCTCCAGAGATGCTCAATTGGGTTTAAGTCAGGGCTCTGGCTGGGCCATTCAAGAACTGTCACAGATTTGAGAGGATCTGCAAGGAAGAATGGCAGAGGATCCCCAAATCCAGGTGTGAAAAACTTGTTGCATCTTTCCCAAGAAGACTCATGGCTGTATTAGCTCAAAAGGGTGCTTCTACTAAATACTGAGCAAAGGGTCTGAATACTTAGGACCATGTGATATTTCAGTTTTTCTTTTTTAATAAATCTGCAACAATTTCAAAAATTCTTTTTTTGTCTGTCAATATGGGGTGCTGTGTGTATATTAATGAGGGAAAAAATTAATTGAAATGATTTTAGCAAATGGCTACAATATAACAAAGAGTGAAAAATTGAAGGGGGTCTGAATACTTTCCGTACCCACTGTATATAAACCATTGACACATATTTGTAGGAAGTCATTGCGCACTGTTGAGATTCCGAAGGACTGGAAAATGGCAATTATCATCCCATTATATAAAAAGGGTGACAGGGCAGATCCAAGCAACTATAGGCCAGTAAGCTTAACATGCATCCCAGGAAAATTAATGGAAGGAATTATTAAGGATAAGATTGAGCAACACCTGGCAAGGACAGGAATTATTCTGAACAGTCAGCATGGGTTCAGAAGAGGGAAGTCGTGTTTTACTAATATGCTGGAATTCTATGAGGAGGCAACAAAAGGATACGATCAATGTGGAGCATATGATATTATTTATCTTGACTTTCAGAAAGCATTTGATAAGGTGCCACATGAGAGGTTGGGCATCAAATTAACAGAAGTGGGAGTTCAGAGTTATGTTTTTAGATGGGTGCAGAATTGGCTCAGACACAGGAAGCAGAGGGTGATGGTGCGAGGAACCGCTTCAGAATTGGCTGATGTTAAGAGTGGTGTTCCACAGGGGTCAGTGCTAGGGCTGCTGCTATTTTTAATATACAGTGCATCCATAAAGTATTCACAGTGCATCACTTTTTCCACATTTTGTTATGTTACAGCCTTATTCCAAAATGGATTAAATTCATTTTTTTCCTCAGAATTCTACACACAACACCCCATAATGACAACGTGAAAAAAGTTTACTTGAGGTTTTTGCAAATTTATTAAAAATATATATAAATATATATATGATATATAAATGATTTAGATAGGAATATAAGTAACAAGTTGGTTAAGTTTGCAGATGATACCAAGATAGGTGGATTACCAGATAATTTGGAATCCGTTATATCATTACAGAAGGACTTGGATAGAATACAGGCTTGGGCAGATTTGTGGCAGATGAAATTTAATGTCATTAAATGTAAAGTATTACACATAGGAAGTAAAAATGTTAGGTTTGAATACACAATGGGTGGTTGGAAAATTGAGAGTACACTTTATGAGAAGGATTTAGGAGTCATAGTGGATTCTAAGCTATCGACATCCCAACAGTTTTCAGAAGCCATTAAGAAGGCTAACAGAATGTTAGGATATATAGCACGATATGTGGAGTACAAGTCCAAGGAGGTTATGCTCAACCTTTATAATGCACTGTTGAGGCCTCATCTGGAGTACTGTGTGCAGTTTTGTTCTCCAGGCTACAAAAAGGACATAGCAGCACTAGAAAAGGTCAAGAGAAGAGCAACTAGGCTAATTCCAGGGCTACACGGGTTGAATTATGACGAAAGATTAAAAGAGCTGAGCCTTTACAATTTAAGCAAAAGAGGATTAAGAGGTGATATGATTGAAGTGTTTAAAATTATGAAGGGAACCAGTACAGTGGATCGAGACTGTTATTTTAAAATGAGTTCATCAAGGACACGGGGTCACAGTTGGAAATATGTTAAGGGTAAATTTCGCACAAACATTAGGAGGTTTTTCTTTACACAAAGAACAATAGACACTTGGAATAAGCTACCAAGTAGTGAGGTAGACAGTAAGACGTTAGGGACTTTCAAAACTCGACTTGATGTTTTTTGGAAGAAATAAGAGGATAGGACTGGCAAGTTTTGTTGGGCTGAATGGCCTGTTCTCGTCTAGAGTGTTCTAATGCTCTAATTGAAAGTTAGGTTGTGCCATGCCCCCTTCTGCTTTAGCTCATTGTACAGTCGCCCTTTGGATGCATGGATGTTTAACATTCCAAATAAATGAAGTTATGATTGAGTCTAATGTCTTAAAAATGTATATGTAGTAATGCTTTGAAATAGGAAGAAAAGCTTGGGAAGGATGGTCATCTTAACAATGCTGACTCTCCCTGCTAATATAAGATGGAGGGTAGACCATCTATTCATGTCTTGTTTAATTTTTTCCATGCAGACAGCAAATTTTGAAAAAGAGTTTTATATTTGCTTCTGATATTTACCCCTAGATATTTAAACTGATCTGCTAAAATAAATGGGAATTTATCCAGTCCAACATTGTGAGTTAGAGAATTCACTGTAAAGAGCACACTGTTTAGTGCTTTTAGCACTAATGGCTCAGAAATTTGTGGGACAGATATATACAGTACCATATCATCTGCATATAGTGATATTTTCTGTTCAATTTTTTCTCTAAGAATCCCCTTTATCTCTGGTGCATTTTGAAAGTAGACAGCCAGTGGTCCAGTGGTTCAATGGCGATTGCAAAGAGCAAAGGTGATAAGGGGCATCCTTGTCGAGTTCCACGTTCTACTTTGAAATAGTCAGAAATAATGTTGTTAACACAAACTGAGGCTTTTGGATTAGTATAAAATAGTTTGAACCACACACATTTGTTCGGGCCGAACCCAAATTTGTGAAATGTGGTAGATAAGTAGTCCCATTCAACCATATCAAATGCTTTTTCTGCATCTAAAGATAAGATCTCTGGGGTGTTAGACTCAATGGGTGAATATATTAAACAAAAATTGAAGGTTAGAAGTTAAGTGTCTGCCTTTAATAAATCCAGTTTGGTCTTGTGATATTACAGAAGGAAGCATTTTTTCAATTTTTCAATCCTTCTGGCTAGAACTTTGGAATATCTTAACGTTATTATTGAGAAGAGAGACTGGTCTGTATGATGTGCATTGTCATGAGTCTTTATTTTTCTTAGGAAAGATGGTAATTAATGCTTGGTGAAAGGCTTGATGTAGAATTTTGTTGTCTTTAACTTCTATAAGCATTTCTAATAATAGTGGAGCTAACTTATTTGAACATTTTTTATAAATTCCACTTGGTAGCCATCAGGGCCGGCTGTTTTTTTTAAAGCCGTGCACTCTGAAGATCCTTTCCGATTATATAAGGGTAAAAGAGGGTGGCCTATTACTTAGTGTTTATTTTTTGGATAAGGAGTGATTTAAATGGAGTTTTATGATTGGTTTGATTTATAATATATATTCTTTTGGTTAAACAATTGTTAGGTGATTATTTCTTTTTCTGGGATAAACAACTCAATCTGGGGACATCAAAATTGGGTCTAAGGTTCTGTCGGTTTTCGGACATAATAGTAGTATTTTTCCTATAAGAAGGAGTTTTTCGTGTGTTCTGGGCTCCTCATCCAACAATTAGGGGAGTTCGCTACACCATAAATAAGAAAGTTCAACATGGCGGACGTTGTCGACTGTTATGACCGTTACGCGTAGAATTTCGAAATGAAACCTGCTTAACTTTTGTAAGTAAGCTGTAAGGAATGAGCCTGACAAATTTCAGCCTTCTACCTACACGGAAAGTTGGAGAATTAGTGACGTTGGAAAGTTCAATATGGCGGCTGACAGTGGCGTCATACCACCGAAATAAGTACGTACATCAGTTTCGGTTAGCGCAGGGAAGCCGCCTACCAAATTTCGTGAAGATGGGATCAGCCTTCCACCTACACGGGAAGTTGGAGAATTAGTGACGCTGGAAAGTTCAATATGGCAGTCGACAGTGGCATCATACCACCAAAATAAGTACGTACATCGGTTTCGGTTAGCGCAGGGAAGCCGCCTACCAAATTCCGTGAAGATGGGGCCATAAATAAGAAAGTTCAAAATGGCGGACGTTGTCGACCGTTATGACCGTTACGCATAGAATTTCGAAACGAAACCTGCTTAACTTTTGTAAGTAAGCTGTAAGGAATGAGCCTGTCAAATTTCAGCCTTCTATCTACACGGGAAGTTGGAAAATTAGTGATGAGTGAGTGAGTGAGTGAGTGAGTGAGTGAGTGAGTGAGTGAGTCAGTGAGGGCTTTGCCTTTTATTAGTATAGATATCCATCCATCCATCCATTATCCAACCCACTATATCCAAACAACAGGGTCACAGGGGTCTGTTGGAGCCAATCCCAGCCAACACAGGGCGCAAGGCAGGAAACAAACCCTGGGCAGGGCGCCAGCCCACTGCAGGGCATATTCAAAATATGCTATTGTAAAGTACATATTAGAGTAAAAAACAAAATTCTGTGGAATAAAATTAAAATTTTCCTCTCCTCTCCATAATGCACTGCTTCTTATCCAGATCCTTCTTGTGCTAACTGTACCAATATTATGCCTGTTAATACCATATGCAATTTTAAGCTCCCTCAGTTTATACAGAAATATTCATTACAGAGCCTTCATATCAGATTGGCAAATTTACAAAGAGCCTGTTTATTCAAAATGTGTTCTGTTGATTTGGGAACACAGCACTACACTGGACAGATTTGCTTGATGTTTATTCTCAAAATCTACCCTGAAAAGAGAACAGACAGCTCTCATCTGGACAGATGGGCTCTGTAATGCCCACCTTATGTCTTTACACATTCAAAGTCTGCTTTATGCAATCACTTTCCCTACCTTTAAATATATTTGTAAAAAATGCAATGTTCAGATGAATAGTTTTATGCCCAACAATGGAATAGCACCCCATTCACAGCTTGTTTGCAAGTATATACCTATTCTGTTTTCTGGGCACCTGCAAAGGAAAAAAGGGCCAGAAAAAAATGAATGAATGAATGGACCTATACTGTATTAGACTTGACTTTCTTGACATTAATCTGACATACCAGCTTCCATTACTCAGAGTAGACTTACCACCTTCCTTGCCTTCTCCTCGGTGCATGCACCACTGTTATTTCATAAACTCCTCTTCTTTCTGTCTCTGCTTTGATTCATACTGCCAGAAGCCCATCAATTCTGCTGCCCCCCTCCAGGTTTGTTTCCTACACCATGAGATTTATTTTTTTTAGTTAAAGATGAAGTCAACACAATACCTTTAATAATTTGGACATCATTAATTACATCTACAAAGATGCACCAGCTCTCCCTCATAGATTTTATGAAAGGGTCAGTGAATTTCAAGACACATAAGATAGATCCTGCCACCCTAACTTAAAATATTTCTTTTCCTTTGTCGGTTCTTTTGTTTCTCAGATTAAGAAACCTTCTCCAGCCTCACGTTTAGGTATGTTACTACATTACATGATAGTAAATATTCTAATAACATATTTTATACATACAGTACATTTTCAGTCATAAGATGCTGACCTTGATACTTCAGTGTTTATTTCATTATAACATTTTTTATCATTATGATTCAAGTTGTTGGTTTTTCATCTTCTTAAACAATGTTAATTTACACAGATGTTTCTTTATCTATTATGGATTAACTTTATTAGGTTTACCTTCTCTGTAAGGCAAATAGCCTGCTCCTTTAAATATCCAAAAATATGGCTGTAAATGAGTATACTGCACATTGTACATAGACATTGTCATAAGAGTTAGGTGTTGTTTAATCAAGTCTTGGATATGTAATCTAGGTTACTTTGACTGTGGTATGATTGCTTGTGTCTAAGCTGGTAGTTTCAGCATCTAAGAAACAGTTGCCCTCCTGTATTTTCCATGCACTGCAATCTCCAGAATTACACAGAATGATGGGATAAACATCCAGCAAGCAGCAGCCAGATAGATAAAAACACTATTTTAATGATCTCTATATATAATCTTCATTTGGATCTTGATCTTTGTCCGCGAATGAATTAGAAGAAGAAGCACTAGATGGCAGTAGAGGGACAGCTAAAACATAGGCATTGCATTAAGAATCTCCTCCAGGCTTATACTACTGAAGACTGTAGTACTCCAGTCACACCTCAAAACACAGACATTCAAACTAAACAAATTGTAGTGCTTTAAATTAACTAAAGAGATCTTCATTTAGATCTTGATCTTTGTTTGTCCGTGAATTCCACGCATGCGTAGACCACCTTCCAGTTTAGTACGTTGTTGTTACTCACGGATGTCAACAATGTGCCGGAATAACGAAAGGGGTGGTGGACAGTGTTACGCTGGTTAGATCCTGAGGCCTGGTTAGAGAATGAGATTGCCGAAGATAAAAGGTACGTGCCTACGTAACATATGAATGAAAGAAAGACAGTGGGTAAAATGAATGACAACGTAACAGCACGTTCCGGAAATTATTATTGTTACGTTGTAGCAGGAGAGTGCTGCGCGTTTCACAGTTGTAACCGTGGCTTGCTCACATGTCAGTGAAGTGATCCCTATTTATGCTTTAAACAGCCTGGATACCTATGTGTCCCCCTTTTATAACCATTGCTCTTTGTATATTGCCTTACTATTTGGATTGCCACAAAGCAACCTGCGAGACTGGAGAAAGATTGAGAAGACATCATGAGAGGAAACGATAGCGTCGCGAAAACGAGACGGACTGTGAACGGACAGAAGCAGAAATGCTCCTATACCACCACATAATTACTATTCGGACAGTGATTCCGAGTAGGCCATTCCTATCGAATAAATGTCCAAGGGTTTTCTTTTGTAATTTTGTTTCCCTTATAAAAAATCATAATGCTGTGCGACGAAGGGCCCAGTTCACGTCTGGCAGCTACGTTTAAACAGGAAGCCCTTCACAGACAATTTTAACACGTGCAACGTGGTTGGGCACACATGGCTAGTAAAAAGATAAGAGGAGTATGGTCAGACTTGTTTAGGCTAACAGAAAGGCCACAAATCTCAAATATTACCTGTTTACAACAGTGGTACATAGAAGAAAACCTTTCTGACATTGAGAAGAATGGATTACCGCAGCATAAGACAAGTTCCACATGTCAAGAATCATCTGAGGCTCCACCTCAACACTTCCCCATTGCTCCTCCTACCTATATCTGTTGCTATGCAACACTAATCACACAGATGTGATGGAAGGAGCAGGATAAATAAAAAGGGAGAGAGCAACAGGAGGAGGAAGGGAAGTGCCTTCTTTGTTTTTTTGTTTTTTTTTTGTACATTAGGTGGACAAGTGAATGAATCACTACACATAACAGATACGTATGCAACAACATTGTAAGCAGCTGTGAGAGGCCGTGTGTTGACTGCACGAGGTGGCAGCAGCTTTTAAGTAGAAATGGAATCAGGAGATGACAAAAAACAAAATAGCAAGAGTCAAAATCAGAAAGACAAATGGCAAACTTGCTCACAATGTGAAACAAGAATCATGGCCAGAAAATGGTATGGGAAGTCCAAAAATGAAAAAGAAACATATAACCAAAGCCAAGATTGTTAAGTGTTAATTGAAGTCAAAAAGCAGAACAAGAATTAAAAAAAAAATAAATGCATGCAAAGGTCTTTGAGAGAATCTCATTGTGGATAATCAGGAAGTGTATTACACTGACCTTTATGCCTATGACATAACAATGTTGAAATTGCATAGCAACCAATTAGCAAAAATCCCAAAACTGGCAGCGCCTATACAAAAAGTGACGTTGTTAATAATTTTCAATATCCTGAAAAAAACATCAGACGCAAAAACAAATGTGACCATGTGTTTCCTTGAACTTCAAAATCCCCAAAAGGTGTCAAGGGAAAAAAAAATGTAAAAAAATAAATCAATAAAAGCGCCATTTTGTATTTGTTTTAATTTCCGTATGGTTCTCTGAGTATAGAGGGCCCCCAACCTACCACCTAATCTAATCTAAATATTTCACAACACATTCTTTTTACTGTCACAATTTGGTGGCATCTAAATCAGTCCACATGCACAGTTCCCAAAACACTGCACTGAATGGTGGATGATCATTTTTTTTAATTTATCACTTTGTTATTATTATTTTTTTTTCCAATAAATATGGCACAGTGGTGCAATAGTTAACACTATTGCCTCAAATCAACAGGAACCTGTGTCTTTTGATTTTCCTTTTTTTTAATGTAATCAAAACAACCCAAAGATTTTCATGTTACACTTATTGATGCCTCTGAATTGGGCCTGAAGTCTGTATATTCCTTAAAAGGAAAGTTTGCTTAAAATACAAGTAAATAAAAAATGAGTAGAACAGTTCATATATAGCAACCAATTAGTTATCATAGTTTACATGGATAGAGTTAAAGGGTGAAGACAACTCCACAAATCAGGTAATGTTTGGCAACTCAATACTGAGCTAGTATGTGTGAGCGTGAATGTGTCCAATTGTTCTTTACATTTTGCTTTAAAGTTTTGTTTCTGCTCTCACTTTCCATCCATATTTTGAACCTGCCTAATTAAATTTTAATATAATCTAATAGCGCCAGACATAATGCGGGAACCAGATATGGACTTCCAGTTACACTGGACATTTGCTTAATTGTGGCCAATTTAAAGTTTCAGTTTGTGTCTCTTCAGCCTCTTGGATGCTAATGAAGACAATGAAGTTTGTTTATTTACAGTACTAAGCATCATACACACTGAAGCTTTCAGAAATCCACCCAAAACAGTCCAAGGATATTGTGATCTGCTTGTTCCCTTTCATTTTCTAAAGTTAATTTTCCACATTTTAAAGTTTGTAAGTCACTACTCACCTGTCTCACAGTTGTATGTCAAGTGCAAAAAATGGACGGTAACATTTGTAATCACCAACCCACTGCTCTTCACTTGCAGCCTTTTTAAGTGCATTTGCACATAATGCATAAAGCACCTACTGTGTTAGTCATGTCTGTCTATCTGTCTGCCTGCACAAAACAATTTATTTCCCAGTGGAGATATTGTTAAAACGTGGCACACTTATTCTTCAAGGAAATTTGTATGGACAGTTCATCATTAGAGGAGATGCGTCAAACAGAATATGTTACACGAAGTTTTGAATTTTCAATATCTTTCATTAAAAAGCATCAGATAATGTGCAAATTCGTCTGTCTTAGAACAGTGATACATTCTGTGCAACAAATATAATGAATTAGTTTACTGTTTCAAAATTTACCTTGAGAGTGGTTACTTCAACTTGTATATTTTGTATATTTTCCTCTTTTACTAGTCCAACTCAGGTCCCCAGTTCAACTTAGTCAAAGGTCAGGGGGAGGTTCGCTCACAAGTCGCTCGTACACCAACTCAAGTCTCCAGTTAAAGGTAAACGTTAAAAAAAACTCCTACCTGGAAGTGAATGGAAGAAGACAGGAATTTTAAAAAGTCTCTTATCTAGAAATAAATGGAATAGTCGCTCTGTTTATGAAGAGTCAGCAAATGCATACTCTTTATTTACAGGACACTAAAAACAACCACACAGTGACATTATCTGAACATTATTATTTATAAGAAACGGGCATTATCAAAACGATGCTGTGCACCTGAAGGGCCACTTTTGTTTGTTTTTTCTTGAGACTCAAATTATAGTCTTTGTAGTTTTATTTATTTTGGTAATTTAATTTATTGTTGATGTCTTGGCTTTTAGTGGGTAACTGAGTGGTGTGGTATTGCTACTATAGCTCAGAAAGAGGGGAACGTATTTGCTGCACTAAGTAATTGGGGTTGTTATGGGGCTTTTTATTTTTTATCTCTCATTATTTAAAAAATAAAATGTATAGTTTTTAAATAAGAAAAACTTATATTAAATAATAATTCAAAACTTTTCTCTGTAGCAGCAATCCTCTAGTCCAGGGGCCTCATTTATAACACTTTGCATAATTTAGAGAGTGAAAATATGCGTTGGGCAAAAAACTGGAAAATGCTTTCTTCAATTCAAATATGCAGCATTGGTTCTTTTGAAAAGAAACTAAAATACAGTCTGTACATTATATTTATCACAATTTAGCTTTAATTTTTTAATCATGTCAATGCATTTTATGATAACAGCTCAGTGATATTAATTATTATGCAGGCAAGTTTTCATGTAGCTGTTTTGACTGTATTTCTCTATTTATTCAGGGCTGTTGCCATTTCCCAGTTTCTCCAAAATGTTCCGTACGCTTGGGTCAGAGCTTTCATAAATACACACATATTCCCCTGTCAAGTTTTCTTTTATAAATCCCAACGTTTGCATGGGAAGTTCTGACCCTCATTTTGTGCATACACAAGCTTTACAAATGAGGCCCCAGGTCTTAAGCAGCCAACAATTTCACCTGAGTCTTCAACAGATGTATTGAGTCTTTATCATGTATCTCTTTCTAAAATTTTATGTTTAAGAAATGTGAACAACAGTTGGCCATAGACCCTCCACAATTAATAACAGCACATCACTTGATTACGTTTTTATATCATCTGAAACCCAAGCATATTTGGGCTACATATTTTAACTGTTATGTTATGTTATATTGTAAAATGTTATTAAAAAGCAGCTATTTAAGGTAGTCTACTAATTCATGGAATTGCATGTACAGATCAAATCCCATTATAGTGAATACCGAAGTAACAATATTTTCAGAATGATGAATACTTTTTGTTGACCCGGACAAACATTCATACAACATCATGCTTAATGGATTTTGTTTTAACAAAATTGATATTTCAGTATAAACAAAGTTTTTTTGACCAAAAATGGCCAACGAAGATAATAAAGGGATGCAAAAAATACTTAATGCCTTAACTATTCTTTCACAAAGTCTCAGGAACCCTGCAACATGCTGTCTGTTTATTGTTAGACCAAAAAGAAAGTGACAGTCTGTTGCGAAATTTCCATTCTACAAGAGCATAGTTGTGACATCATACAGGTATAGCTGAATTCTGAGTCAGTGCTCCACTGAGTGTCTCCGCGGATAGTTGTGTCGTGTGCAGATACTGTATTGTTTGAGTTTTATAGGGCTTCTCAAAGTTTTCTTTGTGATTAACAAAAAAACAGAAACTGCGTCATTTTACATCAAAAAAAATAGTTACACCTAACATTTCATTTTCATTATGTATTCATACCTGTATTTCTATAAAAAAAAAAAAAAAAAGTTACATCTAACGTCTAATTTTCAAATAAAATATTTTTTGCTGTTGAAGAAGCACTGTTTTTTTATACATGTATTTTTAAGCTTGGTGTGTCCAGAATTCTAAGGAAAATGCAAGTACTTTATGACTGTATAGAGAAGGCAGGTACAGTTTCAAGACTTCATTCATATAGGAGCTGTTACTTCAGTACTCAAGCACACGAGATTGGAGTCACAACACTGGAACAATCGTCTTCCTTTAGATTTAGAAGAATCATCGCTGTGGCAGACCAGGAGAGTGCAAAGAAGATCAGGTCAAAGCCCAGTGTTAAATGTTATAAAAATAGTGCGACAAGCACGTTACATGGTAAGCCTGATCCTGCAGACGACAACCAATTTTTTTGCTCTTGGCTTACTGTTTTTCCAGGCACAGCACAGCAGCTATGGAACTGTTCCTGTGTCACTGCTGTTAGAGATGGCGAATCACCAGCGACTCCAGTCACAACAGTATATTTCATCCATCCATCCATCGATCCATTATCCAACCCACTATAGCCTAACTACAGGGTCATGGGGGTCTGCTGGAGCCAATCCCAGCCAACACAGGGTACAAGGCAGGAAACAAACCCAGGGAGGACCCGGAAAGCAAACCCAAGTTTCCAAACTGCGAGGCCGCAGCGCTACCCACTGCGCCACCATGCCTCCCCAATAGTATACAGTCGAGTCTTGCTTATCTAACCTTCGCTTAGAATGCTTCGCATTCTGTATTATCCGACATCGCACCGCAAAAAAAAAAAAAATGCATCAATCGGCAACAAGAACTGCAAGTTGCAAGCGTCAGCATAGTCTATTTTTAGTTGCTAAGTGAATATTTTCAGTTAAATTTTTCTGTTGTTTTGTTGTAAAACATGATTACAGTGGATTATGTGGCCAGCCCTCTCTGGCGTGTGTGCGTGTGTCTCTCTCGCTCACGTGTGTGTGCGCCTGTTTTTCTCTCGCTCGCGTGTGTGTGCGCCTGTGTCTCTCTCGTGCGTGTGCCTGTGTCTCTCTTGCACCTGTGTGTGTCTCTCTCGCGTGCGTGCACGCGTGTGTGTGTGTCTCTCTCGCGTGCGTATGTAAGCGTGTGTCTCTCTTTCTCTCACGCGTGTATGTCTCTCTTGCGCGCGCGTGTGTGTGTGCTTGCGCCTGTGTGCGTGCACCTGTGTGTGTGTGTCTCGTGCGTGCGTGTGTGTCTCTCTCGTGTATGCGTGTGTCTCTCTTTCTCTCTCGCGCCTGTGTGCATGTGCCTGTGTGTGTCTCTTACGCGTGCATGCACGCGTGTGTGTACACATGTGTCTTTCTTTCTCTCGCGTGTGTGTGCGTGTATCTCTCTCGCGCGCGCGCGTGTGCGTGCGTGCGTGCGTGTGTCTGTCTGTGTGTGTCTCTCTCTCGCACAGGGAGAGACTGGACACGTGCGAAAATCATCGGTGCGCACAAACCGAAAGGGAAACTGGCTCGTTTGTATGCCTAGTGTGTGGTCGTGAACAGATGCAAAAGTTTGGCGAACTTTTTGGTCATAACCCGATTTGTACATGTCCAGAGACGTTCGTGAACCGAGGTTCGTAATGTGTAAAATCATAACATAGTTTGATGTTTAATAGGCTTTTTCTTAACACCTCTCATTATCCGACATTTTCACTTATCCGACGTTCTGCTGGCCCGTTTATGCCGGATAAGCGAGACTCTACTGTATTTATTTTCCCCATATTCATTGTAACATAATATCCATTATAAGGAAATATTTTTATGGTCCCATGAATTTCATAGTAACTTTCTGATGAAGTAACTAAATTATGTAAAATACAGTAATTTTCAAATCAGTTATCAAAGTCCCAGAAGATGCCTGAATGTCACACCATGCATACAGTTTTTAACTTGTTTCATGTATTTTTTGTATTATTTCTGTCTTTAAAAACTCCACCATGGACAGCACCACCTGAATGGTCACCCTAGGCTTTGACATGCATAGCTGTAACTTACTTTGTAATTCTTGCCGAGCCCTAGATTTGATGTAGCTTTGAACTGCATTGAAGTCCTCTATTTTATTTAATGTGGCTCTAAAATTATCTTAGATAGATAGATGCTTTATTAATCCCAAGGGGAAATTCACATACTCCAGCAGCAGCATACTAATAAAGAACAATATTAAATTAAAGAGTAATAATGCAGGTATAAACTCCTAAACTTTTAATGAGGTTGTGCAACATTATGTTACTTAATTAATATATAAAATAATTATTTTCAACAACTTCCCATTTTACATAAATGTGCACATGGATTAAGCAGATTTGAAAATAGACATATAGGTGGATTGGTGGAATATTATAGCACCTTTAAAACTAAAAATGTGAAATTTCTGGAAGATAAAGCATTTTATTGTGCATGATAATTAACCATTTCACTGTGTAAATTTTTTGCATTGAAGGACATTTAGGTGCCATCTGGGTTCTTTTAAATTTAAACAAATGTAAGGTTATCCATAACAGAGCTAATTTTAATGATGTCTTTCACAAAGTGTACTTATACATACATTTGTGCCATCTGTTGACTAGAGAAATTGAGATTGCATGGCATTTTAAAAGGCATATTGATTAGACTGGCAGTCATTCAAGAGTCAAAGAAGACACAAGGAACACAGTATGATAACAGCAGGATTTTTATTCTCTTTACAGCTTATTATATCATAGAAGGTGATCTTCTCTGAAAATGCCCACTTTTATATTTTAAAATTACATTGTATTTATGACAACACTCAGCTGTGAATGACACCTTGGACATTTATTGAAGGTTATTGTATGTTAAAAGAATATATGCAGCAAAATACAAAAACATACTGTTTTTAGTCTTGGAGAGTACTCTAACATTGTGTGTGCTTTGGCCAGAGCTGTCTCAAGGGGAAAGAGAGGCAAGCAGATTGCTGCCCAAAATGCTGTTCTCTGGGGGTCCCGTGTTGGCAAAACCTCTTTCCCACACTTCACAATCGGCAACCCCATTTCACACATGCATATAAATATAAATATGTACCGTACTTGTTTAATGTTTTATAAAGCAACACAACAAACTCTGATTTTTACTTACAAATGGGTGAGCAGATGTATTATTCAAAAGTGGAGGCACATCTATCCCATACTAACCACATCATGAGCTGCAAAAGCTAAAAATAACTGCATAAATTGTGCAGCATGACTATTTTGGTTAAAAAAAATAGTAAATATAATAATGGTGAGTACAAGCAGAGACAGAGAAATTATTCAAGGGAGTGGTAAAACACAAAAAGTTGGTAAAAGAGTGGCGATGCAAATGTGGCACTTAAAGGATCTTTTGAAAGGTTTATTATAAAAGCCAGGAGTGAAGAAGAAAAAGAAAATGTGAGGTGATTGAGACAGTAAAGATGCTAGCTAGACACCTAATGGTATCTATTAGATTAGTAACAACTGTACAAGACAGTTATGTAGCTATGTCATCACCTCATCAATACCCCCTACCTCCAGATAGCAATCCTGCAACATCTGTCAACATCAGCCCAACAAGCTGTGCTGGTTCCTCCTCACCTCTTGAGACAGCTATTGCTTTTGTTAAAGCAACAAACTAATGGTAACCAAGGGTTCTCAATATTCTTAAATTTCAGCATAGGTAGAACATTAGAAAATCCAGAGTCAACCCCTCTGTACATGGGTAAACCTGTACAGAGTTCACACTTAAGGCATGAAATGACAGAACTGATAGGGGCTGACAAGAAATTCAAAGAACTGGTAAAATGTGTTTTATTGTGTTATCAGAACACCTATGATACGCACCTAAATGGTACCAAGTAACCACTTATATTCCTTTCTTAATGGGGATAAGAAAAATGTCAAAACCAGCTGTATGACTGTTACCTAAAACGTTTTGCCTGTCTCACTCTCCATATTGTATCCCATGCATTCAACCCTAGAGGCCTGTATCAGCAGTCAGTTCTGAGACTGTCTTTTACTTTCAGTAATTTACTTCAACTCAGTTTACCGCCAGTGGAGGACTTACCCAAAAGCATTGTTTTAAGTCATTAAGAGAGCACACACATACAAGGAATGATCAGTCTTAGCTACTTGGCTTGCTGGCAATGATCAGAAAGAGAGAATGGCTTCAATGATTTACTTAAAAGTGATTTCTGTTTGCATGATAAGCAATATCAGAAAATATATAGTAAGTAATACAAAGAATTATACAACTTGGGTAGGTTCATGCAGTACATTTTCCAGATGGTCCAATTACTCAGTTACAGATTATATTCCTTGATTGAAAATTAAAAGAAAAGATTTATTCCCAAAGAGAGAGAGAGAGCTGCTTTCAAGTAGCAACTAAGCAACAACATACAGTAAATTTCATTTAAGTGTCCAGATTTAGCAGAGCGGTTTCTTGTAAATAGCCAATTTTTTACAACTGAGCTGAGTTTTTTACAAGAATCAGAAAAGCAACTGGAAACTACATTTTTGCAACAAAACACCAACTGAACTAAACTGAGAACTCTTTAAAAAAATTCTAATAACAATCAGTCACTTTTGGTTTACTTTGTGCTAGCAGAGCAGACAGTATTATTACAACACAGAAAATGGTACCAATCATTATCATCAAGTCAAGGCTGAATTCCATGTGAATCAAAAGCTGCAGTTTCTAACTAAGCAAAATACTCTGTTCCCTGCTTTGCTTTTCAGCTTTTCCAGACAGTGCACTACACTTTTGCTCAGCATGACAGGCTTTTCAGTCTTAAGAATTTTACCTGAAATCTGTCAGTTGAAAAGGTTAAAGCATCCCTCGTACAGAAGGCAATAGCTTTTTTTTCTGTGCCACTTTTTCAAATGGTAACATCCAAAAAATAAATAGTAAAATAATAATAAATATGAAAAAGTCACATTCTGACGCAGAGTTTCAGTTTGTCAGAATATCCGAGACCAGCATGGCGTGGTAAATATCTGGATTTTCCATGTAAGTCCTGATGGATCATTTTAATTGTTATAGTGCCTTAGGTTTACTGAAGGTAAATGGTCATAATTTTTTTAACCAAAAAGTGCACAATTTCTTTTTTTCTGTGAAAGCTTTCCTTTTAATATCTCTGCAAAAGTTGGACTCTGTCTAATGCACATGTGGTAACTATGATGTAATGGGTCAAGTGGCACATAACATCATATCAACCAGATGCACAAAATGGTAACTCGCATGTAATCAAACTAGAAATAGAAAATGGTGACACCCACACAAATAAATGAACAAAACAACAGTACCCATTAAAATATTACAAAACAGCATGAAAATAAAATGTCGCTAAAATAATGGTAAAAAATATACATAATATCTATAATAATGAACTAGGGGGCAAAGCTCCCCACTCCCATGACCCCCTCCCCCCGGGGCACACTTTGCGCCAGCCACTTCACATCTCTGCCATTTATGTTGTTTGGGGAGTTGGGGCTGAATGCACGCTAAGGAGATGCGGATGGATCAGCCACTGGCTTGCTGCTGCCGAGCTGCGTGTTCTGCTTGTCGCACTGCGCGTTGATCATTTAAAAGCCTTTACAGCAGCTGTCCTTTTGTCTCACTGCTTTGTCTTGCGGGACATCAAAGTGTCTTCCGAGAAGATCATGTCTTGACCCAAGTTTTTTTCATTATAATAGAGAGATATACTGTATATCACATGTGTAAATACAGTTTATTTTCTTCAGCATCCCACCTGCTGGAGTTTGGTTCTCCACTCCTCTTTGGCCATCCGACCATAGCATTGGACTCTGACTTTTACCATTTAAACTTCTAGTGCCTTAAAGACTGTATTTACTTAACATTAATTTAAGTTAGGCTTAATTCCATTAGGGACACTTCCATTTTTTATCTGTTTGTTGGTTTATTTATATTGGTAAATTATTTTCATCTATCCATCATTTATTTATTTTTTATTTATTTTCTTTGTAATTGTTATTGTTTCTTTTTCTTCTTTTAAAGTACTTTGAGCTACACTTTGTTTATGATAATGTTCCATATACCGTATATACTCACATTGAAGTTCTTCCACATATATGCTCGATTTTACCATATAATTTCCAGTATTTTATAATGTCGGTCGTATAAGTTGAATGCGGAAAACTCACGGCATTGGTCCAAGAGATTATGATACGTTAACACCCACCTGAGAGAGTAACCACGGAGCACACTATCTTTTTTTTCTATGTATTGTGCCTATGCGACCATGCGGTAATACCCAAACTATTCCGAAGGAACGTTTGCACTATTTTGTGTTTTCTATCACCCTCATACATCTTTATCGTAAGAGCATCCCTTATCTACGCTGGAGCGTTTGATCAGAAGAAAATATGAAGCTGGTTTTAAATTAAAAGCCTTTGAAGTGACAAAAGAAATTGGTAACTGCGCTGCTGCAACAAAATTCTATGTGTCTGAGAAACTGGTGCGAGATTGGAGGAAGCAAGAAGATGCAAAAAAATATATATATATACTTAAATATATAAGTGTTGTATTTTTGAACAGGCGTATAAGTCGGGGTCTGATTTTATGATCGATTTTTCAGGTTTCAAGACCCAACATATATGCGAATATATACGGTAAATAGATGTTATGGAGTTAGTACAGGGCTGCAAAAGGACCTCTTTTGGGCAAACTTGTTGCTATATGGACAATGAATGGAATTTCAATAAAACTGTTCAACAAAGCAGAGTTCAGGAATGTGCTTTGTACAATTCACCCTTTGGTGGAAAGAGAATTGGAATGCTGTGTGAAAGCAGTAATTAACAGTGACTCAGCTGTGCCCATGCTAACAGTTCCTAGGAAAGTTAGAAAATATCAAATTTTCAGGGCAAACAAGAATACAGCTCTTTAAAATTGAAAAAGGAAAGATTCTACAACTTCCCAGATACTCTGATATATAGTATGTAGGTTATATGACTAATGCCTATTGTGGCAGATGACTGGGGACCTTGCCCCACAGGGACACCTGGAGAAATGAAGGACCGGGAGAGGGGCAATATATTCCTCAGGACGCAAGAGGGCAGCCCCCCCTGGATTGCATCAGGGCAACGGGATTGGAGATTGAAAGCTCAACCCTGTTGGGGCCCATGGCCACTGCCAGGGGGCACCTGGACAATTCCGGAGTCCTGGACTACAGCACTTCCACCACACTCAGAAGTGCTGCCGGAAGAGAATCCAGGCACACCTGAAGTGCTTCCGGGTGCCCATGCAGCATTTCCACCACATCAGGAAGTGCTGCAGGAAGATCATCAGGGTGCACCTGGAGCACATCCGGGTGAACTATAAAAGGGGCTGCCTCACTCCATTCGGGGTGCTGGAGTCGGGAGACAGAGGACAGAGTTTGTGGGCAAGGAGTGGAGGTGGAAGAAAAGAGAGACGGGACTGAGAGAAAAGAAGAAAGGAGTGAGCATTATTGTTGCTGGTTTGGGCACTGTGTGTTGTGCTAAGGACTGTGAAAAATAAAGGTGTGCATTTTGGGACTTGTGTGTCCTGGTGACTGTCTGTGTCGAGGCTAATCTTCCACACTATGGATTACCAAAAACTGTTCCTAATTTTAAGTCCATTATGGAGGTCCTGGAACTAAGAAATGTTACACAGTTGCATTGTGCTGACAACACTCAGCCTTCCAATCTGGGCCAGGTCTTTCCATGTGTCTAAAGATGACACATTGTAGATGCTGTAGTTTCCAATAATGTGCATCTTATCCAAAATCACAATCAGATTAAAAGGAAAATCTTTACTAGTCAATGCATTGTCTTCAGCTCTCTTCTTAGGTGTACTTGTTGTATTCTTTCAGTTTAATCTCTTTTTTGTTTTATTCTTGCCATTTTTTTTAATCATTCTTTGAGATTCTTATGTTCTGTTTGATTAGAACATAGTATGATAGAGTTGCTGAACACAGGCACAGTGGTTGGCAGTACCCTGCTTATTTGGTAATTTTGAAATGAAAAAACCCAAAAGAAACACAAGTTAGCATGCACCATGGTGTCAACACGCTGTTCAAAACTTAAACAGAACTTAAACTTGGCTGCTGAGAGCTATGTCTCTCTGCCTTCTCTGGCATTAAAAAATTACCTTCTGGCTTTTATCTTCTGTCTTTATGGGTCCCGGCCCTAGAAGGGCAGGACTGATGGTACCCTTTCAGGGCAAGGCTGTGGCACCTCTCCTGGCAACTGCTTGGAGTTGTGGAGAAAAATGGAGGTACCATTAACTTACCACAGCCATCCAAGTGACTCCAATGCACATGTTTGTGACAATAGCTTTTTGAATGTGAATTGTGTTCCATATATGCTTGTTGTCTATTGTGGGAGCCTGAGTAAGTCACTTAACTTGCATGCTTTGGCTCCAATATTACAATTTTGAAAGTTGGCTTGGCCACAATAATCAGTGCTCCTAAGTTAGGCAGTACTCACCAATGCACAGTACTGGCATCTTTTCCAATTTCTACCTAGAGTGCCCATACCTGTTCTTAGCATACAGTATGTGTGAGTAACGGTGCCCTATACCCACAGCGCTCAAAGTTTCATAGGGGACATTACTATCTTAGCATAGCAGTGTATTGTGGCGCTCAAAGTTTCATGGGGAACACTTGTTTTTACATCAGTAATTGCAATTGCGGCATTTGAGGGGAACCAATCCCTCCCCACACACAGATCAAATACAAATGTGTCACCAGAAACAGGGTACTATCAGTAAGGTGGCTCTGTTTCATGCAATGACAATAATACACTGACTAAACAAAAAAAAAATGTATTCTTGTACAGTGAATCACCTTTTCTCTAATTTTACATAAAATAGATCTTAATTTTCATATTGTGTTATGACAGGCAAGACAGAAGCAAGTAAAATAAGTTTATACAATATATTAGTCATAAAGGAACTGGATAAGTTTCTTGAACTCTTGGCAGAGAGGCTCAATGGGTCATCTGGCTCCTACATTCATAAGTGGTATTATCTGTTGGTCTCTTAAAGGACCTGATGGGGGGGTCTTCTCATATTTCACTTCCTTAACCTGTTTGTGCTCATCAGTTATGGGACTGTTGGTTCTCTCTCCTGGCATCTGTAGTCTGTGTAGAAATACTCTGAGGGCAAGTTGTTTTTGTGGGTGTTGGTTTCACTGTTTGGTGGTTATTACTCTTTTTGTTGTTTTAGCTTATATTCAGATTTTGAAAATGTCTTAATTGTTCCTTTGTTGAATTGTACTCAGTAAAAATTAAAACCCTTTTCATGACTTACAGAGATCACTATGTATGAGCCTTTAGCATACACAGAATCAAGGAAATTCCAAAGTTACCACTACCAGGAATTTCAGAGTTAAGGAAGTGAGAACACTACTTAAAATATTTAGACATGCTAACAATATAATGGATTTTAACCTTACCATATACACAAAAAGTCTTCACATTTTTTTCTTTTTTTAACTTTTTCATCTCTAAGCCATTCTGTGAGGTAGCTCACTGAGACTTTGCGATATTGTAGCCCATAGTCTGGTGGTTTGGTACACTGTATTAGATACAGGGTATCATTTGTAATTTTATGCTGATCATTTTTCCTACTATCAATCAGTTAGTGCGTTTAGATGTAACATTGACAGCTTTATTTAAATCACCAAATTTGGTGGAGTGGTGGCTCTGAGGCTAGGGATCTGCACTGGTAATTGGAAGGTTGCCAGTTCCAATCCCGTAAATGCAAATAGGGACTCTGCTCTATTGGGCCCTTGAGCAAGGCCCTTAACCTGCAATTGCTGAGCGCTTTGAGTAGTGAGAAAAGCGCTATATAAATGCAAAGAATTATTATTATTATTTGCTGTTGTATTAATTAGCTTTGCTGTTCTCATTGGTTTCCTTTTGTGTTTCTCTTTCCCTTAGTAAGACCGTTAACTATTACCACTTTCATTTTGTTTCTTTTAGCATCTGAACTTTAGCTTTGTTCTCTTGAGTTTACAGACTGTTAAATTTTTAGTTTATTTAACATTTAGTAATTAGCTTGTATTATTGTTTAACATCATTACATTTAATCACAGTATTTATAATATCTACTGTAATTCATATTTTTTTTTCTTTCTCTTAAAGTTGATGAAGTTTGAGTAAAATGAGTGTTTATGAGATCATTGGATCATAGTCATTATCTAGATTTGTGTATCTTTATACACTTTTTATTTGTTTTCTCTAATGCTATCTATGTACTATTTATGAAAATTTATGATCATTTCCATCAACTTCTGAGTCACACTTGTCATGTGGAAAATTGTGTATTTTAGGCATTCTGCGCTTGTTGGCATATCAGACAATATGGATTTAAAGGGGTTTGATCTTAGCCTTGCTTGGATAGGCAAAATGGGGATCAGGGAGAAGAAGGAGCAAGTCACATACATTTCATTTAATGTCCATATTGTTATTCTGAAAGTTGGCTGAAAACATTAATGATGATAGGACCCAACAGCAGGGAATGTAAGATTTTACTAAAAGTAAGAAAAAAAAAATCTAAAGAGATTTTCTTTTTCTCTAAAATGCAAAATTTCCATAATGATTGCTCATTAACGTTTGTAAGCTGGAATGTTAAAGGACTCAATCATAAACTCAAGAATAAAAAGCTGCTTTCACATCTTAGTTTTTTGAAGTCAGGTAAAAAGCAGTATCTGAACAGAAAGGATCACTGAGCATTGAAAAAAGAGTTGGCAAGATCATTCACTGTTACTTTGTTAAGAAGAGTAGAAGAGTGGGAATAGTTTATGAGGTAAAATCAAACACTGGAGTTTGCTATATTGTAATTAAAGTGGTAATTGATTTAATTATAGCTAATAAATGTACCAAATTTGGACAAAAAATCATGTTTATAGTTTTCATGTTGTTTATCAACATAAAGGTAGATTTTAATTGTATATTAAACTCTGCTTTAGACAGGTCATCAACCACTGCATCTACAATGCCTAAAACAGCCTCATTAATTTCACATTTTGCCATAGATCACAACCTGTGGGTTTCCCCACTCACCTTTGACTGAGCTGTGCTAAAAGTTGGCTTTATGGAAACGAATGAAAGAGCACAAACAATTGACAGGCAAAGCCAACAGCACTAGTAACCAATAGGATGGACAGGTACTGAAGAAAGGGCGGTATCCTGGACCAGTAAAAAGGGATGTAATCACATCTGGCAAATGCAGTGAGGTGTGAAATGGAAGGACAAAGTTCAGTAAAGCTCAAGGAAAATGCAAAGCTCAATAGCTAGCAAGAAAGCTATAAAACTACAGAATCCAGGAGCTCTGGCTACAAGTGTAGGTATTGTTTCACTAGAACTTAAAAGGGAGGAAGGAGAGAAGTAGTGGCAAAAATGTTGTCCTTGGACCCAAGGCAATCCTTTATGAACAACATCAGTTTAAACTTAACAGGTCCCCGACAAGCTACTCCATTGTAATTTATATTCACATATACGGACTTTGAAAGTGAATACACTTTCCTATAAAATTATGTTTTGCAATGACTGTCAACAAAAGCCAAGTCACTAGAAAAAGCAGGAATGTTTCTCTCATGGGCAATTGTATATAGCATGTTCAAGATTAAGCAGTTGTAGTGACCTAATAATATTCTTATTACTCATTATTTGATTCCTTTATCCACAGTGAATTACAGCATTTGAGATACAATTGGCTACATTTCTTTCATTTTTCCAGTTGGAGTACAGGCAGATGAAGTGACTTGCTCATGGTCACACGGTGACAGCACCACAATTTAATCCCACAATCTCAGGGTTTGAAGGCTTAGGCCCAAAGCGTTAACCAATACATCACACTGTCTACCAATAATATTAGCCCTTGATTAAATAAATAAATAAATATTTCATACAGAAAAATACTTAGTTACAGGTTACATCGACTGAAGTGATGGCACTATAACTGAGGCACATTGTCTTATGAAACATCCCAGTACTGAGTAACATAGTTTAAAATAAATGTAAAGCCTTCATAAACTTCAGGAGTCAAAATTGAACTCTATTAACCATCTATTGATGTTTTATAAGTGTTATGAAGACCAAAAGAAGCTTTTGTTATTTGTTTTGTTATGTAAGAGTTAATGAGTAATAAATGCATTTTTGCAGCACCTAAACTAAAGTGTTACCAATTAAACTATTGAAGGAACATATGAGAATAATAGCTTCCCTGCTTTTGTCATGTTTACATAATTAGGAGATCCATTTTGGCTGAACATGTTACATATAATCTGGATATTTTCTTTGAGAGTGCAATTTAAAATATTTTTGTTTGTTTTGCTGACACTGTTGTGCCATTTACATTTAACTTATAATAAATCATATTTATCCTTTCCGATAGTCTAATGAAGTGTTAATGAGTTCACTCAGCAATCAAGAAAAGGTTTTCAATATAATTTTTAGTAATATATTATATATTCTCAGATAGGAATGAAAAATCAAAAAAGCTCTCCTTATTGAAATTTTTGGTTTCTCCTAGATAACAACGAGATCAGACTGAAAGAAACTGGAGACATTTTCTTTTGTCTCATGCTTCTTAGATTTGCCTCCTAAGAAAAACTACCTCTTTAGTCTCAGAAGTGTTTTATCTTAAGTTTCATCAGAGATCACTCAGCAAAGTCACACTATGACTTATGGCTCAGATTTGCCAAGTAGTTCCTTGACATTTTTTTAACAAGTTGAAAGTATTTGCATTGTGTCTTAGTAATATATATTGAAATGTATGAACAGTTGTTTGCATAAATAAAACACTTCACTGTAGTCCTTGCTTCTGAATAATACTTGTAGTTGCTCTAGCTTATATTGCTGTGCTCTAATTAGATTAAACTCAGTCTCAAATAAAAGGCAGGCAGTGTGGCATAGTGGTTAAGACTTCAAACCCTGACATTGTGGGTTTAACTCCCACTACTGACACTCTGTGACCATGAGAAAGTCATTTAATCTGCCTGTGCTCCAAATGGAAAAACCAAAGTTTTTTTTTGAATGTTGGAAGTCACCTTTGATAAAGGTGTTAGTCCAAGAATACGTTCAGTCTTGAAAGAGAATAAAACAAAACTAGGAAGAGACCTCACAAAACAGAACATGCTTTTCAAGCCAAATCCTCAATTTTGACTCTTTTTACCTCGGTTGTATCTCATGTCTCTTTTTGTCTCAAGCTATTTCTCCTAAGCAATTTTAGGAGAAACATCTGTGACAAAGTTGATTCTTAAATGACAATCTCTTTTAAATCTCATGAGCATTCAACGATCAACCTTTGAGCAGTAAAATTACTATGGGCTGTATTATTTGAAACTGTCCATTAAAAACATCTTTTGCTATATACTTCTACTTTTCTATGTAATCTCTGCCAACTTCAACAGCCTTGCAACTGCAAGAAACAAGAACATGTACTCCTTCTTAAAGTAGTTTACAACCTGTGCTCACACGACTTTCAGTTTCGACGTATAGAACTTTTCCAATTGATGGCTTCATGGAAATCTGAGGGGTAAAGATTTGGCTGCAGGATGGATGGTGAAGAATAATGCACAGACGTTTTATGTTTGCTCTCTGTGTTTTCAAACCATTGTTTAGTCTTGCATTGTAGTGAGATCAGAGTCCCTGCTTCTGCATTTTTTTCAGAGCTTAAATGTATAGACCTCAGTTAACATTTGTAAGAAAACAAAGGGAACAAGATAAAGGTTTGGGGAGATCTGTCCCGTATATTGTCAGGATTGCTGTAAGGCAAAATATCTTTTGGTTAGAAAAGAGAGTAATCTCTTCAAACTGAATCATATAACAGAATGAAGATCAGGAGGATTGTCGGGTTTATATGGTGGAGAGGCAGAAATAGGCAGGTTGTCAAGGGGAAGTGACGTCATCCCAGGGCGGTCTTATGCTGATACAGGAAGTGAAGTTCTTAAGTGTACCTGCAAGGAATGAGAGAAGGTATTAGTGCATATAATCAGTCCCATGTGGCGCTTCGACAATAACTAGATCCTGCTGCTGCCTCCCATGCACGCGTGTGTGACACAGTTTAACCACAAAATATTATATCTGCCAAAATCAGTATTGCTTTTTTCCCCACAAAACAGTCCCAATGACTTTCCCCAACTGAGTGGGCAAACTTAAATAACATCTTCAGAGGAGAGGTAGGATAATGTCATTCCATTAATTGTGTTTTGGTCTTTAGTTCAAAATACTTGATCTATGTTTCATTTGTAGTGACATTCCGTGACAAAAGCTTTCACCCATAGTCTTGTTATGGGAGAGCACTCCTTCTGCACAAGTTTACGACAGACAATTGGTATTTGTGGAGATCAATATGCAAACACGCTTCAATATCCGTAGACATCAATAATTTTCTTTATGCTTCTATTGTATACTAAGAGCACAGTTATCAGTCTTCTCAGATGAGCGTGGATAAGAACATCACTCTGACAAATGGGAGGTGGCCATTCTGTCCATCAAGCGTGTTTGTTTAGCTAATAGCTAAGCTGTCCCACTATCTCATACTGATTCTTCTTACAGGTTTTCAGGATTTCTTCTTAACTACATGTCTTGGTAGTTTGCTCCAGACTCCTAGGATTAGCTCACTAAATCATTAAAGCAATGTTGGACTGACTATTGTGCTTTGCTGGCCAGAGAAAGGCATGTCACTAAGCTTCCCTTAGCCTTTCTTAGAGCCTTCAATTTGAGTAGACACATATGCTGTTGACAAAAGTATTATTAATCATTTGCTCTCTGTATCTTTTTTAACTTCTGTTCAATGTTCATTATTGATTATTTCATTCAGTGTTCATCATTGATTATTTCATTACCAGTAGAAGCACAATTACAGTCCATTGTTAAAAGACACATCAAGGAAAAACACCATATTAAGTATTGCTCTGCATTGTTGTACTAGAAAGCGAGGCATTTCAAATTCAGCACTGAATAAACTACAGTGAAACATTTTCTGTTATTTTTAACTCACATGTGAAGCAGTGCAAAATGTATAACTAACACTGGTAACATGAATGCAAAAATCAGAAACAGAATTGAACAGGCAACCATATAGTTCAATTCCTGTTGCTTGTAATAATGGAAAGTAACGTAAGGCTAAAAATCAAAGTAAAAAAGACAAAGCAAAATAGATCAAAAAACAAAGAGTGCATAAAACTACAGAGGCTGAAAAGGGTGAGAGAAAATTCTTGACTTGTCAAGTGGCAGTGACTGAGCAGACCATATAATTAAATAAACATTCTCATTTTGCTAAATATTAATTAATATTCCCATATGATAGCAGAATGTGGTGCAGTCAGATGTGAAATTTGTGATATTCCAAACTCTACACTTTACTTTTGTGTGCTTAAAGAACTCATTGGTTTTGGTCTGGGGGTATAATTGGATTTAAAATAGAGAATGCCCATTAAGTCCCGCAAGGTTTTCAGATATGTGCAGGCATACGTGATGATCAAAACCAATGAAGCATAAGCACAAAATTTTAATGAGTTTTCCTTAGTATTGTTATATTGTCAAAGTGCAGGTAGAAACAATAATTTAAAAATTTATCCGATGTCTTACAGCTTTATAAAGCACTGATTCCATTTACCAGTCGTTTGCTAACTTATGTTTCACCCAGAGTTATTGCGCCGCCTTAAGTTTGTTTTTGTTTATTTAATCCTTGTTTTTATTATTTAAGCTATTAATGCTGTGTTTTGTTTGTCTTTGTTGCTTTTTTGTAATGTTATTGGTGTTTAATTTTACTGTTACGTTTAATGTTAAGTATATATTTAATTTTTGTTTTTTATCTGCTCTGTCTACTGTATGTGGAGCCTAAGGAGGCAGGGACACCTAATTATGCAGCAGGGGTACTGGCCCCAACAGTACTTAAAGAAATATTCCACCCAAAAGTGATATTTTTATAAATGTTTCTTACCCCATGTCGTTTGCCACAATGGAGAGAAAAATTTTTAATCTTATCTTTTCATGTTGGACAGAGTTAATGTTTATGTTTCAATGGAAGTGGATGATGACTAATGCTGGATAACAGCAAACAATATCCAAAACATCCATGAAAAAATCTCACATTACCCATGACACATAATCCACATCAAGTCATAGAGTCATATAATCAAAACATGCAAAACACGTGTGATTTTTGCTAAAATATTGTTAATTTGAATAATTCTGTAAAATTCACCCATAACCGGGTACCCTTCCATACAAGGTCATGTTTCTGAATTAAAGATCTGCATTTCCTCTGATACACTGGCCAAGAGTCTTTAATTCAAAAGTGCGACACTTGCTACAAAATTAATTCTTACATTTAATTTCACAGCAAAGTTTTGCAAAGGCTTAATAAGGTCAGAAGGAATGGAAACTAAACAATATTAAAAATGCTGGTTTTTATTAATTTTATGCATGTAACATGCAAATATATATATATAGACCACACAAATGGTATATACTGTATGCTATATAATGCTATGCTGTATGATAGGGTTTTTTTTTCTATATTAATTTATTTGAGGAGTATGACACTGCTGTCACTGTCCTGCTCCACTGACAGACTGAGGAGATCGTTCCTCCCCCACACTATGCACACTATGGGGGGGGGGGGCCCCGGGGCGGATAAACGTTAACATTATACAAAGTTATTGTCTGTTTTACCTGCATTTTTATCACTCTTTAATTTAATATTGTTCTTGTATCAGTATGCTGCTGCTGGAGTGTGTGAATTTCCCCTTGGGATTAATAAAGTATCTATCTATCTATCTATCTATCCCAACACAAAGAAAATAACCAAAACAACAACCGTCTGATAGAACATTTGCAGCATCTTATTGCAGATGTTGAAAAGCACCAGCTTTATAAGGAAGTATAGTCGGCTCTGTCCTGTCTTGTAAAGAGCATCAGTATTGGCAGTCCAGTCCAATTTATCATCCAGCTGCACTCCCAGGTATTTATAGATCTGCACCCTCTGCACACAGTCACCTCTGATGATCATGGGGTCATCTGGACCCACTGCTTTGCTGGCACGAAGTCTCCTCAGCTCTCTGCTCACCTGGGCTGCTGTAATAGTGGGTTGGGGGAAACTCTCTCCTATGCTGGTATCAGCAGAAGGATGGGTGGAGGGTGCAGTACTCCGAGGTGAGAGTGGGTTAGGGTTGTCAAACCTGTTAAAGAAGTTGTTCATCAGGTTTGCTCTCTCCACGTCTCTCTCGATGGTGGCACCCCGCTTTGAGCTGCAGCCAGTGATGATCTTCATCCCATCCCACACTTCCTTCATGCTGTTATTCTGCAACTTCTGCTCCAGCTTTCTCCTGTACTGCTTCTTCACCGCCCAGGACTCGGAGTTCCTTCTGCATTCTACATTTGACATACTACTTATAATGTATTCAGTGTGTCAGTGTGTCTAGGATTTAAAGACAAATACAATGGAACCTCGGGTCACGACCGTAATTCGTTCCAAAACTCTGGTCGTAACCTGATTTGGTTATGACCCGAAGCCATAGGATTGTATGTAAATACAGTTAATTCATTCCAGAACGTACGAACTGTATGTAAATATATTTTCTTTAAAGATTTTTAAGCACAAAAATAGTTAATTATACCATAGAATGCACAGTGTAATAATAAACTAAATGTAAAAACATTGAATAACACTGAGACAAACACCCAGGCTCCTTGCTCAGCTGCACATGAGCCTGCGCGCGCGCGCTCTCTCTCTTTCTTTCTCTCCTGCACCAGCTTTCTCCTCCTGCTTCCTGCCTTCTCTTGCAACTTCTCGTTCTTTCCTGTTCTCTTCTTTTTCCCTTTAGCCGACTTGTGCTTCTATTTATGAAGAGGGCGTGGTAGTCGTGGCAATCAGCAGCTCCTGGGAACAATTACGGATGTGGACTGCTTCTCACCTGTGCACTTAGGTGAGAAACTCCCACATCATGAACTCCTCAGAAACTGCTTCGGCCACACACCACCAAGCCCCCTCGCTAAGCTGCGAGTGCGGAGATTATTTATTAAAACTGGCCTTTTTGACGGGAGCTGTTGACCTGCTATACCACAGGAGGAAGCTGGGTTGAGAGGAGGTAACAGTTTTGAGGGAGAGTCCCTCTGCACCAAGAACAATGTACAGTACAGGGAGAGACTGAACACGTGCGGAAATCATTGGCGCGTACAGACTGGAAGGGAAACTGGCTTGTTCATCACCCGAGTGTGTGGTCGTCAAGAGATGCAAAATTTTGGCAAACTTTTTGGTCGTAACCTGATTTGTACGTGTTCAGAGACGTTCGTGACCCGAGGTTCCACTGTAATTTGTTTTTCTCATTCAATGTATGGTAACTCATTTAAGCAAATCATTTAAGCCAAGTATAATTCTGAACCTGATTTTTCAACATGGATACCTTTATATAATGTGGCGTGTTTTATATTGACATTATTTCAAACATTTCATATTAAATATTACCTTTTATTTGATTTTAATAGGCTTAACGGCTGAATTAATATTTCTGTCAAAAGACAAGTAACCAAATTATTAGATAGATTTCACAAAAAGCCTTCTCAGAGCTCATTAATTTACAGTTTGAGTGGTTTATATATTAACCACAATCTATCACTACAATAATGTGCTCAGCTCTAATAAATTAACCTGAGGTGCACATTTTTAATAAAGACCAACTGAGCCATTTACACTGAAGCTATGTTTTACATCAAAAAATGTTATTCCATGAGTCATACTACATTAATGACTTTTAATACAGTGTTATAATTGTACCTTGTAACCACTTGCCAAGAAAGATTTTTTTTAACTAAATGCTTCATATGCATATTACAAAAATAAAACTAAGCAGATCAAGTACAACATGAAATCCATCTAAAACTTTTCAATATTAAATAGTTTGGCTGCTGAGCTCATTTTATACAGCTTGCAGCTGCAAAGACCAAATTAAGTCATCAGTTTTAGATTTAGCTTATACTGTATATGCATTACTCATGCATTATTGGTGCAAAAATTAAATCTTAATGAACTCTTAAAGGACATTCTTTTCTTATTTCTAGCTGCCAACCTTTTTAGAGGTCCTACAGCTGGGATTTTGTAGTATTATTATTTTATAAAATGCTCTATTTAATCGAACGAGTACTTTTAGTTCTGTTAGTTTTCTGTATTGTGAAATCCTGTAGTCAGAAGTTTTTCCTGTTGTCAAGACTTAGAACCTTGTCACTTACAAGGTACAACACTAGATTGAAGATTCAAGAGTTTTAGTCATCACACACACAGTTATACAGGTGTAATGTACAGTGAAAGGAACTAACTGGCCTACTCCAAGATTGTGCAAAACAAAAGCAAACACATAATACAATACTAATAAAATTAAGAAAAATATAAGTAAATTAAGTCACATAAAATTAAGTTAAACTAGATTAGTTAACTCTTTCAGGGCTGATTTTTTTTTCCATTTTCTCCCAGGTCTGAATATTTTTCCCAAAAATGCAGTTTCCTTAAAAGTATACAAAGTAAGCACTATATGCATTTAACATTAAACATTAGCTTTCTAAGATAGGCTGCAGCACTACTTACATACTGTAATTTTTATAAAACTGCATGTAGAACTCCATCATTCATTTTCTAAAAGGCCTCTTCTGGAATAACAAAAACAGCTACGCGACTTTCGTTTTTGATTCCCAGATCACTTGCATCAAAATTGGGATTTGATAAGTCAGAGTCTGATTCAGCAGTAATACACAAAAAGCAAAAAAAAAATAAACAAATAATGCACCCAGAGTATTTTGCTGTGCTCTTTCGTCAATGCCATTCAAGACATTGTTTACTCTATGCTCCTCACACATACACAGGGATTCGATTTCAAGTCAACGAGTCTAACAGTCCTCCTAGCAAAGAGGGTCTACCCATAACATGATGGTAAGTTTTGTTGACATATGCAGCTGATTATTACCCTCTGCCCCTGGATATCAGCTAAAGTCAGCATCAAACCTCAACACCTGGTGTCCACAAAAGTGGACATCCGCTCTAAAAGAGTTAAAATCTGAAATCTGAAACAACAAAGTATAAAGTGACTGTGCAGTATGTTAAAATAAATGTACAATCAGTTTTAGGTTTGAATGTTTGTTGGCATGTCAGAGTTCAGAATGCTGATGGCCTGAGGGTAAAACTAGATACTACTAGCTCTGTCCGTTTCATTGCATGGCCAGAACATACTGCAAATTAAGAACACTTTATCATTGACAAAATGAGTCAGTTTATTTATGATAGCAGATGTTATTTTAGTATTCAAAATGCAAGAATTTCTCGTCTCTCTATCTCTCTCGTTCTCAGCTCTCAGACATGTCTGTCCTACAGCTTGGTTATGGTTGTATTGGCCATTACTCTGTCAAATAGCAGCACTATATGAGTGAGAAAGTTTTTGTTTTCACTGTTTGAATCTAAATACCGTCCCTATCTCTCCTTCTTACATCCTCTCACTCCAATGTAGGCAGCACCCTATAGGCCACTGATACTCTAAGTCCAGGCTGGAGGCCTAATCCGGTTCACCAAATGATATTAATTGGCCTGCCAATCTAATATGAATGTGACAACAGCAACGTTTAACCGTTTTGATCAGCAAATGAGCTACTGCTACTATGTATTTATAATTAGAGGACAGCAGGAATAATGGTGAGCTGCAGCAAAAGTAGAAAGGTAGATGGTGAAAACAGACTTTTCAGCCCTCAATGGACAGACACATTTTCCTTCATTTTGCCATTTCATGCCAATGTCAGTCCACTCTGTTTAATATGTCAAACCCTGGTTTCAGTTAACAAAGTTTCTAACATCAGACGACACTATAAAAAACAAAGCATGCCAGCTTACATAGTGCTTACCCCCCTTGGTAGCCCCTCCAGACAAGACAGCATTTCTTCTCTGAAATGTTCCTACGAAAGCTCCACGACAATTCTGAAAACGACAAAAACTACACATAAGAAGGCAACAGCAGCTTCATTTCATGTTATCTGGGAATTAGCTAAAAATAGCAAGACATTTTTAGACTCTGACCTGGTAAAACATTGCACTTTGGGCATGATTGAGGAACTCTTTGCTGGAGATAAAAATGAAGATTATTAAATGAGTGAAACAGTTACCCATGTCTGACTCATCTGTAGCTAGCAGGGTTGAAATTCTGTATGAAGACTGTTTTTCAACTCTTTAATCAGAACTGAAGTTGGCTGATCACCTATCCATGATATTGACGAGTCAACGGATAATACAGATACAGCCCAACTATTGGTGTTTGTAGGATACTTTAATGGTAAAGTTTTCAAGGAAGAGTTGTTGTGCCTTTTGCCCTTGAAGAGAGTTCTCTTTGTTTATGCACGATTCAGAGCTCATGGCTTGCGTCACAATTCTGTGTGATTTAACTAGCCTCTTAAACAAGCTCAACGTGCAACTGCAAAGACATGGTGCAAATGTTGAGGAGCTGTTTGAAAAAGCAACAGCATTTTGTGCAACACTGGATTTATTTCTAAATGATGCAAAGGGAAAAATGTTACATTTTGCCACTCTACATAATGTCACAAGCTCTGTGAATCCAACCGCTCTTTCTGTGATGCCTTGATGTGACTATCCAAATAATCAGCCACCTACTGTAACTTGCTTTCTTTTTTCTTCGGTTATAGTTTTAAATAAAAGTGCACTTGTTTTGTTATACTTGTACATCAACATTTATATGTTACTTACATAATAGCCAGATTGAATGTTATTTATTTGGATTTAGTTACTTACTTGCTACAGCCTAAAGTCACAAGTACACTGCAGAGCTTCCTGTGTTTGAGCGACACGGGCATGCTCAAAAAATACACATGTAATGCCACAAAAAGTGCACGCCGACACTTCAGTTCGCAAACATTGGTACGAGAATGCAGTCAGACTTCTTTTTAGGGCACATACACCGTCCAGATCTAAACACTAGCGTGAATAGCCGCTCACGTACTGAAGAGTCTGTAGCTGCAGGTGGAAGCTGCCGCCGCTGTGCTTTGTATATAAGAGCCAGATTGAATGTTATTTACTTATTTACCTTGGTTTATTTACTTACTCCCTACAGCGTAAGGTCACAAGTTGAGTGCAGAGCTATAGTGCGTCTTTATGTGAAAACAGCAGTGTCAGATGGGGGGTGGGGGGTAGGGTAGGATCGTGAACGCATCTGAGAGAATGAAACTGAATAAAAAAAAATAAAAAAAAAGCTAACCTTTACAAGTATCATACATTTACATTTACACTGGCTGTTACAGACTGAAATCAAATGTAAGTTTTTATTCTAAAATAGTAAGAATGTGAGCAGCTCACTTCTCAAAACAGGTTCATCAGGGATCAAACCCGTGAAGTTTTGAATACCAGTCAACAGTTGATACCATTGCGCCACCAAAGCTGTCGTAGTAAATATGTGTCAATGTCGCACCTTAATGCGTGTTCTTTTTCTGCAGTTTTATTTTTTAATAAAAGCGCACTTGTTCTGTTGTATTTGTACCTTTTGTGAAAGTGTTTCTTTGATATTTGGACTTCAGGCTTCACACATTATAAACTTCATGTCTACATTTTGTCAATTATTACTAAAACATGAAAAACGTTTCTTTTTTAACTACAGTATGTGTTTATATAGATCATTGTAGACACAGAACACACATAAAATGCATGTGTTCCAAATAACGATATAGTATTTATAAAAGGTGAGATTTTGCTTGACTTCTCACTCTATACAACTCCAAGAAACTGACACACAGGTAAACAGACTTGAGCTGAAGAAAACTGTGTGCTGGTGGGGGATGTGATAGCAGACTGCTTGCTGCTTATCAAAACATTTAAAGGACAAAAGATGCTGACGGAGAGGTGAGAAGAGATTTAAGGTGGGATGGATCTACGAGTTTTTTCGTAGGCTCTGGTAATTCTAGTGTTAAAGACCACTCCTGTTAACATAGCCAGGACTCTTGGGAGCCTGTTTCATGGCCTAGTCAACAAGGAGAGTGACCAGGAATCAACTTTGGAAGCCTACATAGTCAAATTTTTGAACAAGTTAACACCCAAAAGAGTTGAACCTTTTCACTTTAAGTGTCCATTAAGAAGAAACTTAAGCAAAGTGCCTAACCTTAAAGAAGAAAATTAGTACAGTGGATCCCAACTTCAACTTTAAAATAAATTCTTAAGCTAAATGTGGAATCACAGTTGGAAACTTGTTATGGGCAGATTTTTCACATATGTTAGGACATTTTTCTCCATGAAAAGGACCATAGACACATGGAATAAATTACTAGGACTTTAGGAATTTAAAAAACTTGATATTATTTAAGTGAATCTACAGTAAGTGAATAGGAAGAATAAGGCTATTAGGCTAAATAGCCTGTTCTTGTCACAGTTTTCCTGCTAGCTTGCGCCAATAGACCATGTATTTTGCTTGCTATATTATCGAGTGAAAGAACTAGAAACTCATCTCTCTGCATCTTTTCAATATGGACTCCAACACTGCTCTAGAGTGTAGCACAGACTGAAGGCTGGAGCATTTCTCTACTGCAAAGAGAATTCTAGTATGCGGACCTCAGCAGCAGAAGACAACCTATAATGGAATGTGCTGTGGGTGCTATGTTGAATTTTACATCACTAAATGAAAGCAAGGTGCACAAACAAGGGAGGCTGTACAAAAAAGAATTATATTTGTCTCACTAAAGCAAACCATGAAGCAGTCACTAATCCTCAGTAAACACATTTTATGCAAGCAAAAGAAGATCACAGTGTGAGAGCTTGGAAGATGGCAACTGCAGTACTACACCCTCACATGACAAGGTGCAATGAAACCAAAACAAGCCTAAAGAAAGAAACATGAAGTGTACTCTCCTGCCACATGTACCAGTGGCCTCAGGATTAAGCAGTACCTTCAGTATGGCAGCAGATAGAAGTCGGACTAAGACTAAGTACCATTACTGCTTTGGCCTTGTGGTTCTGAGGCTAATAGTGATGGTAACCTCATAGCAGTTACGAAATGTATAGCGGATGTATTTCAAATTTTTGGTGTTATTTAACCTGAAAGCAATAACCTTTGTCTGTTGGTTTAATCTTTATAAGTTTTCCTCCCTCCACATTTATCAGGAAAACTACATTTCTGAATTCAAAGCTTCTTCCATAAATTCATACCTGCTAGTTCCAGCAGTGCATCTACTTCAGTCTATCTGTAATGTATCACAACACACACACAGGGTCACAAACTCAACCGATTATCAACCAATATAGTCATCTAACTGATTAACAGGCCAGAAATGTTTTTCAAGAATTTTTATAAAGAGCTGAACAAAATGTTTTTCGTGAGATGAATGCTTAGACAAGAATTGCAAAGGAATAATATACATAAGATTGTGTCCTCTTTATAGGAGAAGTATAAAGAGGAACCCAATCTGCTTACATATATGTCTTGTTGTTTTAGTTGTTTTCTTTGTGTTGGGATAGATAGACAGATAGATAGATAGAGCATTACTTGTTCCCAGGTGGAAATTTAAATAAATAAATACATAAGCAGGTAGATAAATAAATAAATATATGCACACACACTTTTGTTTTGAACACACACTAAAATAACTATAAAGCAAGACAATTAAAAAGAAAGAAAAGTTGTGAATTGGTAGTCACAGTGAGGTATTATACTGACATATTGCTGTTGGTATAAAAGAGTCCCAGTAGTGTTTCTTGACACACTTCTGCTAAATATGCTGTTGGCTGAAAGTCCTCAGTGTTAGTGCATCAGAGAGAGCATGTACACCATTGTTCATAATGGCATTTGGTTTTGTGTTTGCTACCACATCCAGGGGGTCCAGAGTGAGTCTCATAACTGAGCTTGCCCTTTTAATTAGCTTGTTGATTGGGTAGGCCTCTCTTGAAGTGATGTTACCAACCCAGCACACCCCAGCGTAGAAAATCGCATCACAGAGTTGCAAAAGATATGAAGGATGTCAGTAACCACATTAAATATGATAAAATATATATTATAAATATTAGATTATATAAAATTTATATACAGGTTGGGCCATTTATATGGATACACCTTAATAAAATGGGAATGGTTGGTGATATTAACTTCCTGTTTGTGGCACATTAGTATATGTGAGGGAGGAAACTTTTCAAGATGGGTGGTGACCATGGTGGCCATTTTAAAGTCGGCCATTTTGGATCCAACTTTTGTTTTTTCAATAGGAAGAGGGTCATGTGACACATCAAACTTATTGGGAATTTCACAAGAAAAACAATGGTGTTCTTGGTTTTACCGTAACTTTATTCTTTCATGAGTTATTTACAAGTTTCTGACCACTTATAAAATGTGTTCAATGTGCTGCCCATTGTGGTGGATTGTCAATGCAACCCTCTTCTCCCACTCTTCACACACTGATAGCAACACCGCAGGAGAAATGCTAGCACAGTCTTCCAGTATCCATAGTTTCAGGTGCTGCACATCTCATATCTTCACAGCATAGACAATTGCCTTCAGATAACCCCAAAGATAAAAGTCTAAGGGGGTCAGATCGGGAGACCTTGGGGGCCATTCAACTGGCCCACGACGACCAATCCACTTTCCAGGAAACTGTTCATCTAGGAATGCTCGGACCTGACACCCATAATGTGGTGGTGCACCATCTTGCTGGAAAAACACAGGGAACGTGCCAGCTTCAGTGCATAAAGAGGGAAACACATCATCATGTAGCAATTTCACATATCCAGTGGCCTTGAGGTTTCCATTGATGAAGAATGGCCCCACTATCTTTGTACCCCATATACCACACCATACCATCATTTTTTTTGTTCCAACAGTCTTGGAGGGATCTATCCAATGTGGGTTAGTGTCAGACCAATAGCGGTGGTTTTGTTTGTTAACACAAACACAATGGGCAGCACATTGAACACATTTTATAAGTGGTCAGAAACTTGTAAATAACTCATGAAAGAATAAAGTTACGTTAAAACCAAGCACACCATTGTTTTTCTTGTGAAATTCCCAATAAGTCTGATGTGTCACATGACCCTCTTCCTATTGAAAAAACAAAAGTTGGATCCAAAATGGCCGACTTCAAAATGGCCACCATGGTCACCACCCATCTTGAAAAGTTTTCCCCCTCACATATACTAATGTGCCACAAACAGGAAGTTAATATCACCAACCATTCCCATTTTATTAAGGTGTATCCATATCAATGGCCCACCCTGTACATGCAATATATTCATATGTTGTGTACTAAAATAATTGTACTTATTTACTGAACCGTGCATGTCTGAGTTGTATCTGTGTAGCAGTGTAACAAAATATCTGAAATCCCAAAGCAGAGATGCATTGTGGATATTTGAACAAATTTATGAATTAAAATTCATCATTCTTTCCACACTATTGGCTTTGCCACTGTAAAATGAGAGAATTGAGAAAATGACAAAGTGTAGGGGTGTCAGCTAGATTGTTCTCTGTTCCTGTCATACAAATGTCCTGACTCTTTGTGGTCATAAAAGATCCCAGGACATCTTTTGAAAAGACGGGTATTTCCTGATGAACTGACTTACTTGCCCACCTCGGCCTGATCATGTTGGCCCAGTGATCATCCCCTGTGCCTTATTGGTTAGCTATCTCTCTAACCCATTCACCACTTTATAACTAATGTGTGGTGAACAAACTGGTGCATGAATGTCTGCCATCGCATTATCCAGGTGGATACTACGCATTGGTGGTGGCTGAAGTGGTAACCCCACTGAATATGTAAAATGTTTTGTGTATGTTAGAAAAGCACTATATAAATGTAATTAATTCTTCTGTATTTGGACTAAAACAGAACACTTCTCATTTGTGTCTTCTGGTCTGTTTATCTCTTTACAAAAAAAGGGTCTGTAACAGTAATGCAGAAAACACTTGCATCAATAATCAGCTAGTGAAGTGGTTGTTAAGAAAGGAAGTACAGGATAGGATGATTTTTGAAAGCATATGTTTTCAGCAAAGAACATATCTGGGTTTTTCTTTAGTTTGACCTCAGCAAAACTGGGGCATAATACTTATAAAAAAAGAATAAGTGCTAAATGCATCTGGATAAGAACTCCATTGAATCATTGCCCTGATTACTGTTAGAAACAATTATTAAAATCTAAACATAGCACAAAAGTATTGTCATCAGTCAGTAGCACCATCTGTGAGCTTAAGGTTAAATCTTCTAGACAGGAACTAAAAAACATGTCAAATTTTCACAGCCACCTTTGGCTCAGTAAGTGAACCAGAGAGAATCCAGCATTGTGGGCAACAGCCCAGGACAGTCACGCAAGACATGCAAGGTTGATTCAAAAAGAAAACAAAAAAATTAAAGAAAAATTCTTAACAATAACACATACAATTACTTGGTAAATTTCCTTCTCATCCTTGGGAAAAGCCTCCAAGGGCCACCATTGAAAATTTATTTCCAGAAGGTCAGTAGTTCATTTGATCCTCAAATTCATCATCTTCTGGTTAAGTCAGTCATTACATAGCACCCAGTTAAAAGGGCAGTCATTTCAAAAGTTTTAAAAATCCTAGAAGTAGAAAACAAAAAAAACTTTTAAAAGTCAACTGCTTTGTGTGTATGGTGCAAGTTAAAATATTCATGACAATGCCTTGATTTATTTGGTGAATTTACCCAGTGAATGATTACCACGCTAAACTGCTCCAGTATAAGTGAATGGAGGAGTGTGAGTAAGTATGGCTTGAAATGAGTTGCCCTGCCTTTCACCTGATCCTGCTGGGAAAGATGGCTTTGTAACTGTATGAATGGAGATGTACCTCTATTTGAATAAATTATTGAAAAGCAAGTGAGTTTGACTTCCAGGATGACATTTTTTAACTTATTTATGAATATCAAAATGCATTTCCTGCATATGAACATTATAAAAATTACAATAAAACTTCTGAGATACAACATGAAATCTGGCTTAAACCTTATAGTTCATCATATATCAGTCCAGCTAAGCCTAAAAACAGCAGATGATTCATGCAAGACTCAGATCTTGGTGTTGGATAGAGATTTTAATGGTTATTAAGCATTGAGACATTTTTTTGAACAGATGGGACCAGTTATGTCTGAGCTAGAGGAGCACTGAGGTACTGCAGAGGTGTATGAGTAGGTTAATTGGGGTAAGGACACATTGTAGGGTGGTTAAGACAGGCCATGTTTAAAATATCATATATGTTGGCATACAGTAATTTAGTAAAAGCAGAAATGACAGCCCTAAAGGTTTTAATACAGAAAGAATAATCTGAAAAAATAAATCAGCAATGCACCAGAACATTTCTTAATTTACTTGCTTACTTTACATCAGGGATTCTTAAACTCGGTCCTGGGGGCCCCACTGTGGCTGCAGGTTTTTGTTCCAACCAGATTCCTAATCAGTGACAACACCTGATAGCACTGATCTCCTTTAATTAGCTGGTTTTATTTATATTTTATTCTACATTCAGAAAAGCACAGCAGCATGATTTTTACATTTATAAGAAACATTTCTTATAAATATTTCTGTTTTTGCTATGAATTTAAATGCTTAACTCTCTTTTTATTATATCTCACCCTTTCTCTGTGCAGTTTGCTCCCTTCATTGAATCTTAATAATGACAATTAAAAACAAGCAGAGCAGAAACCCAATCAAACAACACTCGATCGTGAAAGGCTGCAACTAATTTTGCGTCAGCCCCACAAAGTAGTAAATAACGGATTAATTAAACAATAAGAACACCTAGAATGACAATCAAGATGAAAAAACTGTTAAAAAGAAACAAATACATATAACTGCTTAGTACATTTTACTACTTTTTTTTTTTTTTTTACCAAACTTAGTTTTCTAATTTGTATATTTTTCCCCAAAACATGGAATCTGGGAAACAACAGTTCACTTAATTAGCACAGGAGTCCAATTAAAAACAGAGGCTGGTTGGAACAAAAACCTGCAGCCACAGTGGTCCCCCAGGACCGAGTTTAAGAACCCCTGCTTTACATACTTAACAGAAAATGAAAAGTAAAACAAATCACTTATACTTATATGTAATTGTCCATTTGCTTGTTCCAAGATAACGAAAGGGGGTGTAAGTCACAAAACACACAAAATTTGCAAACAAGGACCTCACCAGTCTGGTCCAAAATAGGCTTCACCACAGGCAGTCAGACCCCAAATTCAAGAACACTGGCTTTAAAATTACAAAACAACGTTCTATATGTTTAAAATACACAAAAATGCTCTTCAAGGAAGAATGTAAACTATAAAGCCTTGAGAAGATAAGGCAAATGATGAATCTATATAAATAAAGAATTTATTTATATTAACAAAAAGAATCACAAAATGGCAAAACGGATAAATAGCAAAAATAAGGCAAAATGTGAATGTCTGAAAAGGCAGCCCAAGACTAAGAAATCCATATTAATCAGAAATCAACAGCTATAAGCAAAAATCCAATAAACCAAGAATCAAGAACAATGCTGACAAAACTACGCTAAGCCTATAACAACAACAACATTTATTTATATAGTACATTTGCATGTAAATAATGTAGCTCAAAGTGCTTTACATGATGAAGAAAGAGAAAAAAGACAAAGTAAGAATTAAAATCAGAGAACACTAATTAACATAGAATAAAAGTAAGGTCCAATGGCCAGGGAGGACAGAAAAAACAAAAAAAAAACTATAGACGGCTGGAGAAAAAATAAAATCTGCAGGGGTGTGACGATGTGGGTTCTGGCTCCACGCTCCCATTGCTGTTTGGAAGCCCTTGAACCCTACACCGTCAATAATTTCACCGAGATGAGCTAAACAGTGAGAAAACATTTGAGCAAGGGGATGGTAAAAAGTGCACAAGTGCTTTTATTAAAAGAGTCAACCAAAAACAAACAAAGTGTTCAATAAATTGCAGTGATTCCAAATCTTCATTAAATAAATAATCCATAAAAGAAATGTGGAGGTTAAAACCAATAAATAGAAAAACAATCCTAAAAACCAGAGGTTAAAACATTCCTTAGGAAACAGTCTTTCACAACAACAAACTCGGTGCTTCTTTTAACTTGTGACTCCCCTGCTTCTCCCTGTCCAGGCTTCGCAACAGGGGAGCCACTCTCTCTCTGCAGCTGCCCTTTTCCCTTCACTCAAAACACGAGACTGGAGACCTCCCGATCCCTGGCTTCGGTCTGGCACTCATCCCAGTCCCCGAGACTTGGTTCAATCCAATGGCCAGGACGCACACAATTGACATTCCCCGACCAAGCCTCCCGACTCCCGCTGCCTTTCCGGTCTTCTGCGGCCAGTCGCCTTGCCCTGGTCACTCCCACTACGTGGTCGCTCAGCGGGAGCAACATCAACTCAAACACCTGGGTGTCGGCCTAACACCCAGCTTCCTCGCAGCTGCCTGTGAGCGCTTGTTCGCTCGCCCACACGCTCCGCGTGTCTCTGTCTCCGACTTGCTTCCTCGCTCCCTGTAACCTCTGTCCTCTCTTTTACTTTCTTTTCACGTTCTTTTCTCTCTCTCTCTCACCTCCCAACTGACTCGCGCTTCTTTTATACAGCGAGGGGCCATAGCAGCTGCAGCATATTAGCCACGGGAACAATCACGGATGTGGGCAGTTCCTCACCTGTGCCCTCGGTGAGAAACGCCCACACCGCTGATCGCCCCGTGGCTTGCTATGGCCTAACGCCCCCTCACTAGCAGTGATTATTTATTTAAAAACTGGCCCTTACTGAGAGCGCTGTGGACCTGCTATACCACAAGGGGTTCTAGGCCATGAGACCGCCCAGCCCTCTGTAGGTATTCTACCTAACATACATGATCAGTCCTCATTGTATTCAGGATTCTCATGGAAAGACTTGATGATGATGGTCACGTGGACTTCTGGCCTTTAATCTATCAATGTAGGGACATCATGGTGCTTTGATTTGGAAAACCGGAAAAAGAACAAAAGAGAAAGTAGGGGTTAGTACGGATTTTGGAGCCACCATGAATAGTAATGATAATTAATTTAATATGCAGTGCATCAGGATTAAATTAAAATGAAGTTATGAGAAAGCTATGTTAAAGTAATATGTTTTTAGCAGTGTTTTAAAGTGCTTTACCATATCAGTCTGGTGAATTCTTATTGGCAGGCTATTCCAGATTGTAGGTGCATAACAGCGGAAGGCCGCCTCACCACTTCTTTTAAGTTTATCTCTTGGAATTCTAAGCAGACACTCATTTGAAGATCTAAGGTTACGATTTGGAATATAAGATGTTAGACATGCCGATATATAAGATGGAGAGAGAATATTTAAGGCTGTGTAAACCATAAGCAGTATTTTAAAGTCAATTCTGAATGACACAGGTAACCAGTGTAGTGACATCAAAATTGGAGAAATTTGCTCAGATTTTCTATTCCTTTTTAGGATTCTAGCAGCTGCATTCTGCACTAGTTGCAGTTGATTTACAGTACAGTATGTCTTTTTTGGGTAGTCCTGAGAGGAGTGCGTTACAGTAATCTAGTTGACTGAAAACAAAAGTGTGAACTAATTTCTCAGCATCTTTCAATGATATAAGAGGTCTAACTTTTGCTATAGTTCTTAAGTGAAAAAATGCTGTCCTAGTGATCTGATTAATATGCGATTTAAAATTCAGGTCACAGTCAACAGTCACCCCTAAATTCTTTATCTCCGTCTTGACTTTTAATCTTAATGCATCAAGCTTATTTCTAATAACCTCATTATATCCATTTTTGCCAATCACTAAAATTTCAGTTTTATTCTTTATTTAGCTTTAAATTACTACTCATCCACTCAGAAACACAAGTAAGACATTGTGTTAGTGAAACAACAGAGTTGGGGTCATCAGGTGCTATTGATAAATACAGTTGCATGTCATCAGCATAGCTGTAGTAGTTGACGTTATGCCCCAAGATAATCTGACCTAACGAAAGCATGTACTGTACGAGTAGATCGAAAAGAGCAGCAGACCCAGGATAGAGCCTTGTGGAACACCATATAGAATATCATGTGTCTTTGAAGTATAATTACCACAACTAACAAAGAATTTTCTACCTGCCAGGTAGGATTCAAACCAATTTAAGACACTGCCAGAAAGGCCCACCCACTGACTAAGGCAATTTTTAAGAATATTGTGATCAATGGTATCAAATGTGGCACTCAGATCTAAGAGGATGAGAACAGATAAACGGCCTCTGTCTGCATTTGCCCGCAAGTCATTTACTACTTTAACGAGTGCAGTTTCTGTACTGTGATTTGTTCTGAAACCCAACTGAAACTTATCAACAATAGCATGTTTATTGAGGTAGTCATTTAGCTGCATAATGACTGCCTTATCTAGAATTTTACTTTACTTACTATAACAGTCAATGAACCTCTGAGGGTCTTATTTCCTCTTGCAGACTATATACTGTATATATATAGAGAGAGAGAGAAAGGGCGGTCTCGCAGTAGTTGTGTCATGGTGGCCCTGCCTCGTGGGGTTCCACCCACACAACATCATGAAAATAGCTTTAAGGCTCACATACACAATACGTAACAATATTAACAAAAATAAAATGGTAACAAAAACACATTAAAATAATAAAAGGAGAATTCACTTAAACCAAGGAATGAACCTAGAGGTGACAATTAGTATAAATATTAACATACATTATTTATAGTACTAGGTTGTTGTACCATGTTAGCCATTATGAACGTAGTGAGAAGTCAAGTAAAATGAAACCGTTTATTGGCTAACTAAAAAGATTACAATATGCAAGCTTTCAAAGCAACTCAGGCCCCTTCTTCAGGCAACATACAAGGTAAGATCAAAAAAGGTGAAGGATGAACATTTATATAAGAGGAAATTTAAATACACACTGACTTCAATGAGCCACATACTAGAAAGAGCATGTTGACTCTTCTAAGAAGTAAAAATTGTGGTCAGACATTGGAAGTGTGTTATAGATTTCCAAATGTAAAAAACAGCGTCAATATTGGTCAACACAGGTCAGCAAAATTCAACTCATAAAATATTATTTTAATTTTGAATAGTTATTTTTATTTAATTCATGAGTACAATAAAAATATAATTGCAATATGTCCATTACATCACATTTAAGTACAAAACTAAAAAGAAATATAATTAAAATTTAACAAATTGCATAACTTAGTCATGTATATAACATTGTTCTAAATCGATTTAACAAGAAAATATTTGGTGAATGTAATATATTGTAACATATTTGTAAAGAAATGACAATATACTGTATATCCTTTGACTTACATATAACTTCTCTAGTTTTAGTTACATCTTAGTTTTTTCGATCTAAAACTTTCTTTGGTGGCCTGACATTTGTAAACTTTTTCTGATGCTTCCCTATGAATCATCCAGAAGTAGGCTGCCATCATACTGACATCCCAATATCCCTAGTCTTGTCTTTCCATGTCCTTGATATCCTTACGGAGTCTCTTATCCTACTCTTCACTTACCACTCCAAGATTTTCAGGGAAAAATTCCAAATGCAAGTCTAAAAAATGAACTTAGAGACTCACGTTGAAACCCAATTCCTTAAACTTAGCTAATAAATTTTTCATAGTTTCTTTATAATTTAGATCTTCATTATTACCTAAAACTTAGAGATTACTTCTTTGAAAGATACCCAAGAGTCTTGTTCCAGGTTGTTTATCGCACCATCGTATTCTGCATCAGAAATCAGTTTTCTACTATCAAGTCCTGCAAAAATATCCTCTTTCAGTTTAGCCAGTGACAACCCTGGAAGCTTTTGATACAAATACATATAACACGCTTTATCTCTTGATAGGGCTTTGACACACTGCTTCATTAAACCAAGCTTAATATGAAACAGTGGTAGCAGCGCTTCACCTGGATCCACCAAGTCTGATGATTGTTTTGGGCACCTAGCTGCATCTTCCTTCTGAACCCAATGTAAATTCTTGGGTCTGCTGTTTCACTCACAAAGAAAAAATGGGAATTTTATAAACCCTGACTGCTGACCCAGTAAGATACAGAGAACTTTCAGGTCCTCACATATGAAGCAGCAGTGGTCATTGTAGGTAATTTGTTTTTAAAGATTTTCAAAGTTCTTATAAGTTTCTTTGAAATGCACAGAATGAACAACAGGTATTGATGTTTATATATTACTATTATGAAGAAATACTCCTTTTATAGGGTTCCTTCTTAAATAAATAAATTTTATAAATAGTCTATTCTTCTGCATTGTAATCCCTTCCAAGTTTCGGCACTTGACAACTTGCGTCTCTGCAATTAACCAAGGCTCCATCCTTCTTTTAAATATGATGCAAACTCTTCTTCTCTAGTTCAGTACCAAGAGAAAGTTGTGTCTGAATCAAACAAGTTATTATCCTTTAATTGGGACCATAAGAGCTCTGCAGTGTCATTGTGAAGGCCTAGAACTCTTACTAAATCATTAAGTTCCTCCTGAGTGAATGGCTGTTGCTCATTGCTTGAACATGTTGGGAAAAAATCTTCATTATCACCTGAAGTTCTACAAATCAAGACTGTCAGGTGGAGTAGAGTTTGGTACATCAGGTCCATTATATCCTTGAATATTTGCAGGGACAGAAATAACAATCATCACTGTGTTCAATTCCAGCTATTTTCTGACCTTATTATCAAATAGAACTAAATTTGCACCCTTTACTACCAATATCTCAGCTTCATACATCATTGCTAGTCTTACCACTGTCTTTAAAACCTTACCTTTAACCTTCACCTTAATTCGTCAATCACACAATACTCCTGATACCTTCTTCCAGTTGTTCCATCTACACTGCACTCTATGGGTTATCTCTGCATTTAGTTTTCCATCTTGGCCAACCACCGATCTTAGATATTTAAATGTATCCACTCTTTCAACCTAACTTCTGAATCCTGAACTTCATTAAACCTCATATATGCTATCTCCTTCCTATTTATCTTCATCCCTCTATCTTCCAAGGCCAATTTCCATTCTTCCAACTTTCCCTCCCACTTCCTCTTTTCTGGTGCTACACAACACAATGTAATCATCAAAAAGCATGCACTGGGGGATTGGTCTTTTATCCCATGATCAACACATCCTTAATGAGGTCAAAGAGGTGAGGGCTTAGAGAAGATTCCCTGGTACAGACCTACTCTAACTGGGAGATGATCTGTTACCCTAACACTGCTTTTAACCTCTCTCCCTCCTACATATCCTGGACAATCATCACATACTTCTCTGGTACTCTATTCTTTCTCATGCACCTCCAGACCATCCAAAATTCTAAAAATGAAATGAAGCTGTGAATATTCAAAAACAAAATGTTAAATAAATAGCAGTAAAATAAATTAAAATCAGAAAAAAATTGAAACTCGATTATCCATGTTTCAAAACTTACAGAAAAAAATTCTAATGTTGGAAAAAATGAACAAACATAACACATTATAGCATTCATGTAGAATAAAACACCACAGGTAAACGAGAAATGCAAAAGACCACTAAACCTATTTTAGAGTATCATCAATAAATTCTTGGTAGTTTTTAAAAAAAAAAAAAACTCTTCACTGTAAAGAAAATGTGATTTATTTATTTATTTTTTGCAACACAATATAAGACATCGCTTTTCCATTGAATTTTAGGGATTACATTATGATTCTTCCAGTTAAGCATAATCAGTCGATGCATGAGGTCACTGTGAGAATGCCATTGGAATATTGCCAATGAGTGTAAATCATTGTATAAATTTTATACAAATGAGCAAATATCTTCCCCCTCAGAATGACATAGTGAGACTGGTTTTTGATGGTATAAGTACCATTTAGGATGGAAAGGTGCAGACTGATGGGCAACAGTGTAGGATCAAAGGATTAACTGAAAAACAAGTGGAGGTCGTAACCAGAACACACTGGATGATTAGATCTTCAAACCCCAATACATAACCAAAAAATTAAAGTATCAAATCATTACCTAGAAGTCTTTAAAACTGTAGTATCAAAAGAATTTAACACAAAGTACAGTGGAACCTCAGTTCACGACCATAATTCGTTCCAAAACTCTGGTCATAAACCGATTTTGTCGTGGACCGAAACAATTTTACCCATAGAATTGTATGTAAATACAATTAATCCGTTCCACACCATACAAACTGTATGTAAATATATTTTTTTACACATTTTTAAGCACAAATATAGTTAATTACACCATAGAATGCACATCGTAATAATAAACTAAATGTAAAAACATTGAATAACACAGAGAAAACCTTGAACAGCAGAGAAAACTAACATTGCAAGAGTTCACACTATAGCCTTACGACCCGATCGCTGTAAACACTTTTTTTTTAATGAGTTTTAAGCACGGGGGAAAAAAAGGAACATTTGAACAAATCCGAACTTTATTTCAAAACCAACCACATGCAACCAAGAAAGTTACATTGCAGGAGTTCACGCTAATAGCCTTACAACCCGATCGCTGTAAACACTTATTTTAAAATTAGTTTTAAGCACGGGGAAAAAAAAAGGAACATTAGAACAAATCCGAAATGTATTTAAAAACCAACCACAAGCAAACAAGAAAGTAACATTGCAGGAGTTCACGCTAATAGCCTTACAACCCAATCGCTGTAAACACTTTTTTTAAATGAGTTTTAAGCACAGGGGAAATAAAACAGAACAAATCCGAACTTTAAAAACCAACCACAAGCAACCAAGAAAGTAACATTGCAGGAGTTCACGCTAATAGCCTTACAACCCGATCGCTGTAAACACTTTTTTTTAAAATGAGTTTTAAGCACAGGGAAAAAAATGAACATTTGAAAAATCCGTAACTTAATAAATAACCAAAAAAGTAACATTGCAAGCGATTCACACTACGAACTGAAAAATTAACATTTGAAAAATCTGTAATACAAAAACTAACCATAAACCACAAACAAAAACTAACCTTGCATGAGTCGAGTTCTGGCTTGAAGTGAGGAGGAACTAGGTGGAGAGGAGGTTACAGTGCTTAGAAGCCATGGCTAACTGCAAAAGCACATGAAATACTGTAGAGCACAAAGAGTTCACAGGTAAAGCACGCATGTCTGACTAAGAACAATGAACAGGGAGAGGCTGAACACATGCTTAAATACAGTAATCGGCACGTACGAGCAGGAAGGGAAATAAAATAGATCACAAAGAGTTCACAGAGAAAGCACGCACGCACGTGGAAGCACGTACGTCTGACCAAGAACAATGCAACACGTGCGGAAATCATCGGCACGCACAAACCGAAAGGGAAACTGGCTTGTTCATATACCGATTGTGTGGTCGTGAACCGAGGCAAAAGTTTGGCGAACTTTTTGGTCGTAAACCGAGTTGTACGTGTACCGAGACATTCGTGAACCGAGGTTCCACTGTATTTTGTTTAGCGTGTCTACTGTGAACACTAGGGGGCGTTGCGACCCAGCTGGCACTTCACATTTTTTGGGACTCAGCCTGTATTCTTTCACCCATCCACACAATGATTAAGAAAAATAATGAAATGCTAGATAACATAGCATGAAATGAGAGTACAAATCAAATTAGGTTATTTTTAAAGTAAACAATGCACTTGTCAAGCTTCATGTATAAAGAAGACAGACTCAGAAGAACTCTCCAGAAGACCAAGAGGGCTTGGAGCAATTCAAGACAGCAGGGTATTAGCTTCAAGCAAAGTTTAAAGGAACCTCTTCTCAGTTTAAGCATTTGAGAATAGGGGTGAGAGGATTAGAAGCATTTAAAATTACAAAAGTTAATATTACAGTAATTAATAAGCTTCTGTAAAAAGCCAAGTTTCCCCCTTAAGACAAATAAAGTGCTATGTTTGTATGCATCTGTATATCTACCTGCAGTGGATGCTGTTGCTTTGTTCCTCAATTGAAACAACGAGGCAAAGATGGAAACCGTCTATGTGAAAATTTCACAAACAACCATAGAATACGTAGAGTATATGATCAGGGATTGTGACCGCAGTAGTACTCTGGGATTCTCTCAATCTCAAAACTGATAATATTATGAAAACATTTACATGAACAGGAGCTGAGGAGCTGTGTTGGGGCAAAATGGCCTCTTCTCATCACAATTGTTTTTATGGTCTTAATGCATATGCAAAAAATCTTACAGATAAAACAGTAAATGTAATGTTTTAGTCAAAAACTAGAAAAATAAATCAAAATTTAAATTGTGTTAATGGTAATAGTATAAACTGTACATACAGACATACAGTGACCAATACGTTTAACCCAGTGTAGATGTTAGTAGTAGTACTGACAAGCTACTTTGGCCTACTCTAAATAAAGTTTTTTCTCAAGGATATTATATTATTAAATCAATACATTAGATAAGTATAATTTTTGCTTGTTAATATTTGCAAAATTATTGATCTGTCAGGTTGGAGACAGTTGACTTTAAGATTTTAAGTCTTATTAAAGGTTCTCTGTTACATTTCATTCAAGATGTTAACTGTGCTACTTAAAGACATTTTCTTTTTTCCATTTAGGTAATAAAGATTGGCGAGTATGACAGAATATTACCTACACCTTATGAAATTGAACAAGTATTAATGCTGGAGGTTTCTGTCATTCCAAGCTTTCTCTTGCATGATAAAGAAGTCACAGTTCTACTGTATAGAGATACTTTGGTATGCCCAGTTTTCACAAAAGACCATGGGAAGCTGGGATGAAGCTACATGGCCTATAGGCTAATAGACGACCATGTTACCCTTGTAAATCAGACAGTTCAAGAGCTGCTGTAGCTTATTTAATGGATACTAAAGTCCTGGGGTTGCTGACACACCAAGAGCCACCAAACTGTGTAGTGATGTAGATCCAAAAGAGGTTTCCAGAAAAGCCACTGGACATAAACCAGGACAGCAGGGTATGAGCTACAAGGAACGATTGAAGGAACCAAATCTTTTCTATTTAAGCATTTGAGAATTGGGGTGGCAGGATTAGAAGTATTTAAAATGTTAAAATTACAAAATTAATGTGCCTATGATTCAACCAGACTTGTCCCATAATTCAGATGTACACATGAGAGGGAGTTTCCTAAGTCTGGAGGAGAGTTTGTTACATATATGGTGGATCATAAAAACTACATGCAAAGCCGCAATATGCAGTAAGACACTTAATCAGGTGCTCACTTTTGATTGCTACAAAAAGTTCTGAAAAGCTCAGTAGCAGAGGATAACTGAGTTGGAAATGTACAAACCTTAGAAAAAGAACCTCTTTAAATTTCAAACTCTTGTAAGTTGTAGTGGTTTACTTGCTTATCGCATTCATAATAACCAACTTGTAAGCAGTAACTTCCATCCTTAATGACCAGACCGTCTTTTACGTATGTTTCTTAGATTGCTCATAAATCCTGTAAAATCCACACATGGTGCTGCCTTTCCAAAATGTTAGAATGCATTGCATTGATTAAATGCTGAAAGACAAGCTGCCCGAATGAGTCAGGCTGCACCTCATTAAATAGTTCTGGGTTCTGGGAAAGAACTGCTTGGAGATTTCATTTGGAAGTGCTTGAGAGGGTCAGAGCCAAAAATATATAAATCATGATATGAATGATCCTTTGAGTTTGAGTACAAACTTTATACTTGGATAAAAACAACAAAGAAAAGCATATTTTGCAATATCTCAGTGGCATTTAAGGATATCTTAAGGACATTTTGAAATCTCCTAAAATGACTTCCTAATGTATTTTAAAAATTTATTAAATCAATTTAAGATATCTCAAAATCACTTCTTGTATAGTAATTTTTTCAATAGGAAGTTTTAAAATTGTAAGGAGGTGATTTTTCAGGTACCGTGTACTTAGAAGTATTTTTATATGTTGTAATAAGCATAAGTTTAATATGTTACTGTACTCTGTGAAAATATATCTTATAAATCTGCCTTTTTCTACTCACATGCACAGTTGACACAGAGCCAGATTTAGCACAGGGGTTCATCATACAGAACTGCTAGGCAAGCATTATAAGAAAAGACAAATAGAGACAAGTGGGAAATGTTCCCAATATTGTATCACTTATATTTACATATAAATGACTTAACAAGGGTGGCACGGTGGTGCAGTGATAGTGCTGCTGCCTCGCAGTTAGGAGACCTGGGTTTGCTTCCCGGGTCCTCCCTGCGTGGAGTTTGTATGTTCTCCCAGTGTCTGCGTGGGTTTCCTCCGGGTGCTTCGGTTTACTCTCACAGTCGAAAGACATGCAGGTTAGGTGCATTGGTGATCCTAAATTGTGCTTGGTGTGTGTGTGCCCTGCGGTGGGCTGGCGTCCTGCCCAGGGTTTGTTCCTGCCTTGTGCCCTGTGCTGGCTGGGATGTAGCGGGTTGGAAAATGACTGACTGACTGACATAACAAACAAAGATGCAGTATGCACCACTAATCAGCAGCTCTAGTCAGGGTATGCTAGACCAAAGTAGTGAGTCTTCAGCCTGGATTTAAAAGCTGAGACTGGAAAGTCACCATTTATATTAGCGGGCAAACAATTCCTCAACTTCAGGCTCTGTAAGCTCTACCTCCCACTGTTATTCTAGTAATCCTTGGAATCTTAAGCAGGTTGGCTTCTTGAGATCTCATTGTGCACTCTGGTTTGTAAGTAATAATAAGTTCAGAAAACTAAGCACGCCCTTGGCCATTTAAGGTTTTACATGTTAAAAGGAGGATTTTGAAATCAGCCCCAAACTGCCAGTGTAATTACTTCAGCACTGGAGTTCATACTTTCTGTTTTTTGTAATAATTCTTGCAACAGCATTTTGAATCAACTGAAGACTGCATTAAGCACGATTTGGACTACCAGTGAATAATACATTTCAGGAGTCAAGCCTACTAGAAATACAGTGCATCCAGAAAGTATTCACAGCGCATCACTTTTTACACATTTTGTTATATTACAGCCTTATTCCAAAATAGATTAAATTCATTTTTTTCCTCAGAATTCTACACACAACACCCCATAATGACAACGTGAAAAAAGTTTACTTGAGGTTTTTGCAAATTTATTACAAATAAAAAAACTGAGAAATCACATGTACATAAGTATTCACAGCCTTTGCTCAATACTTTGTTGATGTACCTTTAGCAGCAATTACAGCCTCAAGTCTTTGTGAATATGATGCCACAAGCTTGGCACACCTATCCTTGGCCAGTTTTGCCCATTCCTCTTTGCAGCACCTCTCAAGCTCCATCAGGTTGGATGGGAAGCGTCGGTGCACAGCCATTTTAAGATCTCTCCAGAGATGTTCAATTGGATTCAAGTCTGGGCTCTGGCTGGGCCACTCAAGGACATTCACAGAGTTGTCCTGAAGCCACTCCTTTGATATCTTGGCTGTGTGCTTAGGGTCGTTGTCCTGCTGAAAGATGAACCGTCGCCCCAGTCTGAGGTCAAGAGCGCTCTGGAGCAGGTTTTCATCCTGGATGTCTCTGTACATTGCTGCAGTCATCTTTCCCTTTATCCTGACTAGTCTCCCAGTTCCTGCCGCTGAAAAACATCCCCACAGCATGATGCTGCCACCACCATGCTTCACTGTAGGGACAGTATTGGCCTGGTGATGAGCTGTGCCTGGTTTCCTCCAAACGTGATGCCTGGCAGAGATGCAGAGATGGTTGTCCTTCTGGAAGGTTCTCCTCTCTCCACAGAGGACCTCTGGAGCTCTGACAGAGTGACCATCGGGTTCTTGGTCACCTCCCTGACTAAGGCCCTTCTCCCCCCGATCGCTCAGTTTAGATGGCCGGCCAGCTCTAGAAGAGTCCTGGTGGTTTCGAACTTCTTCCACTTACGGATGATGGAGGCCACTGTGCTCATTGGGACCTTCAAAGCAGCAGAAACCTTTCTGTAACCTTCCCCAGATTTGTGCTTCGAGACAATCCTGTCTCGGAGGTCTACAGACAATTCCTTTGACTTCATGCTTGGTTTGTGCTCTGACATGAACTGTCAACTGTGGGACCTTATAAAGACAGGTGTGTGCCTTTCCAAATCATGTCCAATCAACTGAATTTACCACAGGTGGACTCCAATTAAGCTGCAGAAACATCTCAAGGATGATCAGGGGAAACAGGATGCACCTGAGCTCTATTTTGAGCTTCATGGCAAAGGCTGTGAATACTTATGTACATGTGATTTCTCAGTTTTTTTATTTTTAATAAATTTGCAAAAACCTCAAGTAAACTTTTTTCACATTGTCAGTATGGGGTGTTGTGTGTAGAATTCTGAGGAAAAAAATGAATTTAATCCATTTTGGAATAAGGCTGTAACATAACAAAATGTGGAAAAAGTGATGCGCTGTGAATACTTTCCGGATGCACTGTAAATGCATTAATTAACTTCTCAGTATCCAGCATATTTAGGAAACATTATAAATTTGCAATATTTTTATGATAGTTTTGTATTGTGTGCTTTGAACAACAGGCTAGTGTCAAGGACAATGCCTAGATTGATGATTTGGTAAAACTAATAACGATTTCAAGTGAGTTATATATTGTTGCATTCAGCATCATTTTCCCCAGTATGAAACATTTCTGTTTTTTCTGTTTTAATCTTACCATTTTCTTTTTCTTCTTTAAAAAGACATGGATATGCTATTTTACAATATGTGTGTAAATTTGAGATGCAGATCAGTACTCTGACCTTGAATGTAGACTGCAAATATACACAAGAAACTTAAGGAGATTTGGAGTCCCAGCCAGGATAAACCTTGTTTAATTGCCACAGTGCAAATAAATAAATAAATTTTAGAAGCAGGAAAAGTTAGGAAAGTTTTCTAAAAGAGAAACAGAAACTTTCTACAGGTCTCAAGCATCCATATCTCCAGCTGCCTCTGTGCCATCTCATCAGGGATGAATGATCATCACCTTAAATTTAACCTTTCAAGTGAGATATCTTGTATTTGCCCTTTCCTATATTTGTCTGTAAGCATCGCCCTCAAGGATCTTACTCTTTCACCATCTTTGGTGGTCAGGAATCTTGGCATAACCTTGGACTCTGCGCTTTCATTCATCAAGCATATGTCTTCAGTGGCCCAGTTTGGTCTTTTCTTTCTTTATAATATTCATAGGAGTCGACCCTCCCTCACTACTTATGCCATATAACTCCCTTGTTGGGCATTAGTTCTCTCTCGGCAGGACTATTGCAACTCTCTTTTAAAATGACAGTACATCTTTTTAGTACTACTTCTTCACCTACTGTAGTTGTGTTTCTTATGCTTTGCGTAGAATGGCTCAAGAGGAGTGAGAAACAGTTCCTTAGGGAGCAATTGACACTGTGCTTCATAATTTCTATGTAGTTGACTATTTCATGTTAACTTACGGGGGGTAAAAGATTATACCATAATCTTAGTAACTATGAGAAACTGATATTCTATTGAAATTAACAGACACTATGTGACTTTTATTTGAACTTTAAATTTCTAAGATTGGCTCTTTTTCTGGCCTGTAATTATTTATGCAGGTAGCAGAGACAATTATTATATTTTATATGAATAAGAATTTTTAAGCACTAAGTATTGTTTACAAATGACTAACAATTTAACTACAAAACAAACATTTAAGAACTTTTTATTTCAATTATTGGCTGTTCTGCTCTTCTGGTGGGATTTCCTTCAACTGCTATCAGCTGTGTCTGCCTCTACTTTAAGGGAGGAAATGGAAAGGCTATTCCTAATCCCAGTGCCTCCATGAGATACTTATCAGGCTCTTACGTTTGCCAAGGTGTACTCAGTAAACATAAGGCTTTCCTTTTCAGTTTTAGACTGATAACTCTTAAGATGTCATTTAAAAAAATTCTGTCCATCCCTGGTAAGACTAAGGCCAAGGATATACTTAAAGTTATGAGACATGTTCGCTTGTGGGCACCACTGGTACACAAGCAGTGTACTGACTATACTTGTGCACGTACTTTATGTAAATCTGGAGGATTCCACAAGGTGGCAGTGTGAGACATCATCATGGTGAGAAAACATTAACGTATTATGAGTTGAAGGAGGAAAGATGTTACAGATAAAAACTGTTTGCATTCTGATGCTGTTGTGAAGGTGCAAAAAAAAAAAGTATAGCAACAGCGATACAGACAATGTTATGTGAGACCCTTAAATGTATTGTGTCATTACGAGAAGTGGATGAAGAAAAGCACCATGAATATTTTTTGCATGTCAGAATTTAAGCCACATTGGACCATTCATCAAACATCGAAACACGCATACTGTTGGAGCTGTAATGCTGATGAATTCCCATTTCATTTCACAGACATTTTCCACTATCTGTCTGAAATTTGCTTCCATTTCGTCTTGCATGTTTCCATATTAACTTTCAAAGAGCTGGCAATTTGATTCCAGCTCTTCTGACGGCATGTCCATCACTATGGAGATATTCATAGTAAAAAACGATGCTGACATCACATACCAATTTGAACACACTACGCCCTCCAGATTTTTTCTGGTACTGCAACTGGTACACGCATTGTGTTAATTTCTGATGATGTGCTCAGAGGACGCATCAAAAGAGTGCTGGGAACGTATGGCAGTCGTGATGTGCGCACATAAGTGCTCTGAGCATCAAGTATAAACCTGGCTTAAAGTACAGCCTCACTGCATGTCTTTCTTTGTGCCATTTCGTTCATGGGAGTAAAGTTAGGCACACTTGGGGAGCCATTGCAAATTGCACACAGACAGTGCCCGAGCTGAGGCATCAGCTTGAAATAGACTAAAAATTGAATATATGCCTACTAAGGCTCATTTTTAATACATCGCTGTTTCATTGCTTTTGCTATAGGACAAAAACAAAAGACTAAGAAAAAAGAACTTTTTGTCATTATTTGCTACTGGACAAGAGAAAATTAATAACAAAAGTGAATTTGTTAAAATGTAATGTTTTTGCAAGAGTACAAAAGGCTTTTAAATTGTATTCAGCCGTGCTGTAAAAAAATTAATATTCGGAGTTATGGCAAAACATGGTATTTTTAATGTTAACATTGCTTTGAGGTATTTCATGTTTGGTTGTCTCAGAAGATAACAATCAACATAGTTTATAGACATATTTATTTAAAATGTGTATTTCCAAAAATGTTAATTTCTGAAATTGTGCAACTGAAAACACATATTTCAAAAAATGAAGGGCTATTACTACTTAGGTGTTATTACTTTGGATAATAAATAAGTCATGTTTGGAGAAACTATTTATCAAAGTTTATTTAAATTAATAAACATGCCATATATCTTTAGAAAAAAAACGTAAAAACAAGCGCACCACATTCCACTTTCAGCATTGCTGCTAAACCTTTTGTTCAACATAAACATAAGAAGAACCTTATGTTAATACAAACCTATTTTCCATTTACCAAAAGTTCAAGCATAAAACACAAAATCTTTCACCTTGACAGTTACTGTCATAATGTTTGCAGATCTGTGTGTTTTCTTTTGAATTAAATGTGTCTGTGTGAGAGGAATGCTTTTCAGAGCTTGTAAAAGCACACGTGGACTGCAATCGTGTTTTCCCGGCTGCTCATTTTGATTTAAATTACTTACCTATTAGGCGCTGACCTCATGGAGCCTTAATTTTGGAAAATAAGTGAGGAATAGGTGCTGTAAATATATTATTCGAAATACACAAACAGCTGGAAGTCAAAGCAAGTATTTTTATTTTTGATGTGAAATAATTAAGTGAATGTCAATATTCAGTAGCTTAGTGAATGAAGTAATCATAAATTGGTTTATGAAGATCTGGGTACAAAAAGAATGTACAGTTCACCTGTTGGTGGTGTATACTGTACATCATATAAAAAAACAAATTTATTATAACATTCTCAAGCCTGCAAAGCTCATCATGGCACAACCCAGCCATTGGCAAGGAGAGCGTCCATACTAAAACCCATTCGTGTTCAAACCCTCACTCAAAATATGGGTGTTATGAGATTTTTGAAGATTATTGCAAGAAGAAAAGGAAATGGCCAGAAGGTGATAAATGAGCCAAAAGAAGAGCAAAATTAAAGCCAACAAAACAGAAGGATAAAACAAGCATCTATTGCAAATAAAAACTTTGATTTTGAGATGTAAATCTACCGAGGGGCAAAGCAATCAAGAAACAACATATTTATACCATCGTCCCCTGTGACGTCAAAGACACGACAAGGAATGAGCCTGCCAAATTTCAGCCTTCTACCTACATGGGAAGTTGGAGAATTAGTGACATTGGAAAGTTCAATATGGCGGCTGACAGTGGCGTCATACCACCGAAATAAGTACGTACATTGGTTTCAGTTAGCGCAGGGAAGCCGCCTACCAAATTTTGTGAAGATGGGGCCATGAATAAGAAAGTTCAACATAGCGGACGTTGTTGACCGTTATGACCGTTACGCGTAAAATTTCGAAATGAAACCTGCTTAACTTTTGTAAGTAAGCTGTAAGGAATGAGCCTGCCAAATTTCAGCCTTCTACCTACACGGGAAGTTGGAGAATTAGTGACGTTGGAAAGTTCAATATGGCGGCCGACAGTGGCATCATACCACCGAAATAAGTACGTACATCGGTTTTGGTTAACGCAGGGAAGCCACCTACCAAATTTCGTGAAGATGGGGTCAGCCTTCTACCTATACGGGAAATTGAAAAATTAGTGACGTTGGAAAGTTCAATATGGCAGCCAACAGTGGCATCATACCATCGAAATAAGTACGTACATCGGTTTCGGTTAGCGCAGGGAAGCCGCCTACCAAATTTCGTGAAGATGGGGCCATAAATAAGAAAGTTCAACATGGCGGACGTTGTCGACCGTTATGACCGTTACGTGTAGAATTTCGAAATGAAACCTGCTTAACTTTTGTAAGTGAGCTGTAAGGAATAAGCCTGCCAAATTTCAGCCTTCTAAATACACGGGAAGTTGGAGAATTAGTGAGTGAGTGAGTGAGTGAGTGAGTGAGTGAATGAGGGCTTTGCCTTTTATTAGTATAGATTGAATTTACGTACAATGTCAATTAATGTTTACATTTACTTGAGTTGGTTCATGGTTTATTGGTTTACCCAAATGACTTCCATAAATAAAAGTCTATTTTATTATATTTTTATTCTTCCTATATCTTTAGGTTTAGCTACAGTATTATCCTTGAAATCTCTGTGCGTGTGACAACTGCCCAGTCTTGCTGTTTACAGGACATCTGATGATCTCTTACTCATCTTTCAGTACATTTTGTGTAATACATCTTTGTGTCTGCTGCTCACTTAACCTTTATCTGGTTTCCTGAAATGCCTGAACAGGTTTGTGACATTTATTAACCCTTTATGCTATTCATTTAAGATGAATGCTATGTTACTCTAAAATTATTCTCTTACAGAATCTGTAGTTGTAACAGAGTGAGCAGAGTGAGAGGATGGAGAGACACAAGCACAAAAGCTGTGTGCCAAATGACAGTCTTGTACCAGGTAATAAATTATCAATAAAATCAGGCATTGCGCACTGACACAATTCAAAAAAATGTCAAGGTTTTTTCACACTTTACCTTCCCCAAAATTATCAGGCCTTTTAGAGGAATTAACTTTCCAGGCACTGCCATGCCTTTCTTCCCATCTTCTAAGACAGAGAAGGATTTAAGCAGTCAAGTTGGATTCCCTAAGTCAGGGGTGTCGAACTCCGGGCCTGGTGGGCCGCAGTGGCTGCAGGTTTTCAGTCTAACCTTTCTCCTATTCAATGATCAGTTTTGACTGCTAATTAACTCCTTTTTCCTTCATTTTAATAGCCCTATTTTTAAGGATTCGGTCCTCTGAATTGATTTGTTTCTTCATTAAATGGCAGTCAAAAAGAAATGAGATATGCAAAGAGCCAACAGATGACCAAATAAATTGGAACGTCAAACTCCAGCCAATTTAACTCCGACCAGTTTCTTAATGAGAAGCCAATTCTTGCTGTTAATTAAAGCCGTTATTGAATATCATGACTTGTTGCTGCTCTCATTCTGTCACAACAGACATTTCCAAAACTGTAGATTTTTCTTTTTTTTAAGACCACCGTCAAGATGTTTTGGTGACCTGAGCAGACCAACATGACCGAGACCTTCACCTTTCTTTATTTTCAGGTTAGATGGCTTGTTTTGTGTCTTGTTATTGTTTGGCTGCTCATTAAGGAAAAAGAAACAACTAAGGGGTATGAGTCATGTCAGTTCAAACTTAGGCAAAACAAGTTAATCAGCAGCAAAAATGGCACACTAATGAAGAAGATGGTTAGAATGAAAACCTGCAGCCATTGTGGCCCTCCAGGAGTGGAGTTCGACACCCGTGTCCTAAAGCAACTGCAGCTTCTGTATGTCACAGGTTCTTTCCTCTACCTCAATAATAAATCAAAGGGCTTACCCTGAAACTCTGCATCCCCTTCTTCCCCCGTCAAAAGGCTTGCAAGAAGGTTGAACACTTCAGCTGATAAATACACCACACCCACAGAAGATCTCCTCCCGACATTAAATATCTTCATGGAATATCTGTAGCCAAACCTGGGTGGACAGCTCCTCATCCCGACCGACAGGCTTACACGCCACCAAGTTTGCACCACTGAATGAAACCTTCTAACTGCAACTTCTGTTTCCTAGGGTCTCAGATTATCTTGCATGTGCATGCCCTTTGGCAGAATGGATCCACGGTCCAGTCACCTTTCCATGAACTCCCTCTGGGCTCTCACACATCTTTGTACTAACTGGCTACTCAGCTGTCAATCTTCTATAGCAAGGGATGGGGCAAGGCCAGGGTGTCAGGACCATTTGTAGATGCAATCATGGCTCAATAGGCCTCTTGCACTCACATACACACGTCTGCCACCATTACTCATGGTGCAGTCCCCTGCAGCTGTCCAGCCTCTTGTCTTGGCATCCCATGCTGCACCAGTGTAGCTGTCAAGCATCCTTTTTCTGGAAACCCATTCTGTAAAAGAAGGGTAAACTAATATACACAGTCTCACTATTCTATGCTCTAACCTAGCCCCATGACATGGCCTACCAAACTGTCACAATGGAATTGCCAACTGGGAAGAAAGTCTGAAAACCTGCAAAGAACATGCAGGCTCGGTAATAAAGGTTTTGAATCTGAACCCAGGACACTGGAGCTGTGGTACAGCAATTTTAGCCACTGTTACATCAAATTCTGTTTAAACCATTTCAGGGTCACAGTGGGATGGAGCCTTTCCAAACAGCACTTAGCACAAGAACACTTCCCCGAACCCCCCTACCCCACAGAAGTCCCCATGTTCCTTTACTGTATGTAGTCCCCTAGTAGGAATACTGATCAGCACTCGGCTCCTCTTAGGAGGCTGATTACTCCAAATAGTTATCAGGAGTGTATGTACAGCAGAGTTTCCCATCATTCAATATTGTTTTGAAACAATCCTCCTGTCCAAATGCACAAACGACTACCTCACAGCACAGTGACAAATTGCAAAAATCAAAATAGGCCTAGAAAAATAATCCAAAATTGGAGTTGGTAAAGTACTTGTGTAGTAAATACAAAAAATAATTCTAAAGGCATATTTGTCTTTAAATATCCACTGACTGCACATCTAGACTTTCACAAAGCATATTAAAATCATTGTGTACGTTTTTAGGTTTTGTGGTTTTGGCTGGACTTGCACAGAGGCTCTTTGGACTGACAGAGGCATATGGAAAATAGTTTTACCAAACCGTTCTAACTGCCACATACTGAGGTTCGGTCCTACATCGGAGATTTTATTAATCTCTACCTGTGGGTATGAGATGAAGCTGAATTTTTGAAAAACCAGATTACAGTTACATACCAAAGCTACATAAGGCCTTTGTGATTAGCAGCATGAAAACAAGCTTTTTCCACTTTGAGTCATTTTTCTCAAGATACCATCTTACACTGATTATACTGAAAGTCAGTGATTAAGAAAAAATTAAATCAATTTTGTGAAGGTCTTTGTATATGGATGCCATAGTAACAGCCTTTGAAATGTAAATGTCAAACCTTACTGCAGCTGCTGCATTGTTTGAGCATCTTGTGCTAAACCTTTGGTGCCTCTCCTGAGACACATAACGACATCTAAAACTGCGAAACCTCATTTATTTGATGTATATGCCGCAGATTATACTGGGGCCCTGTTCATTGTTGGTTCCTTACTGATGCTGCTGGAACTGACCCGGGACTCTACCTGCCTACAATTGGATTATAGGATAAAGCAGATCTGAAGATCTATGGATGGATGTTAGCAGGTTTGCGTGGTGTTATTTAAGCATTTTGTATGTATACAGGTCAAACTCCATTATAACAAACTCTGATTTAATGAGATCCTTGTTTTAATGTTTTAGTTGTGGCAAATTTCATATCAAACTAGTGTTTAACAAAAAAAACTCCATTTTATCTGCAAAATTCATTACACTGGAAAAGCAGCAAAACATACATATTTCTTCTGCCCTTGGCCCAAAACTCATGATCAGTCAATTGAATTGTACGTTTTTGTTACTTGGTTTACTCGTCACAGTCTTGCATTACAGTAATACAGTAGTAGACACTAGAAATATCTTCTGCGCTTTATTTATGTTGATGTTTTGATATTTAAATGTTTTTTTTATATGTAATTACATGTTTAGAAAAATTCAGGCTTTTTTGACTCGTTTTTCCAGGGGTAAACATAATGCTGAAGAGTCAACTTAATCCAAAATGGAACAAATACAGTATTTTAATAACCGTTCATTATAGTACACACTCACACACAATACCTATTGTGGCAGGCAGCCGGGGTCCATGCCCAGTCGGGACACCCCTGCACACTATATCCAGGGGGAGCAGCCCTGGACAGTGCAATACCTCTCCCTGGACGGTAGATGGCCAACCCCCTGGGTTGGAGTGATGCTTCGGTTTTCCCACAGGGGTTGGGTGCAGCCCTGTTGGTTCCCGCAGGCACCGCCAGGGGGTGTTGTGTTTGGGACTCCTGAGCCCGTGTGGGCAGCATATTCATCATCTTCCGGGTGAACTATGAAAGGACAAAGCGACCACCACTCAGCAGCCAGAGTCGGGTGGAAGGAGGACAAAGCTTGCTGAGGAGGAGTAGTGGTGGAAGAGAGAAGAAGAGTGTGCTTAGTGTACTGTGCTTTGGGACTGTGTTCTGTCTGTGGGTTCGAGGAAGGCGTAGCCCACAGACGAAGAAAAATAAATATTTGTTCTATTTTAAACGTGCCTCCATGTCAATCTGTGTTGGTTCGTGCACAATATAGCGCCTTTTCTTACACTTTAAATACTCACAGTGCCATAATTAAGAGATTTCAATTAACGTAACACACATATTGTTGGGATTGGGACGGAGTAACTGGGCAAAAGTCTACCGACTCCACAGAGGCAGTGCTAAATCCAGGACTCTGGAGCAGAGAAGCAGAAGCTCTGACCATTGGGCCTCTTATGTAACGTCTCATGTTCCATTGTTCCTGTCACTTCTCACAGAGATGTGCATTAAGTTAATTGACTGACATGAGCGAGAGTGGGTGTGTGCATTAGTGTAACCTGCAACAGACAAGCAAGCACACTGTCTAGGATTAGTTTCTGCCTCGTCGTGTTCGTTGTTCCCAGGGCACGTTCTGGCTCATCACAATCTTATAATGCAATCACTGGGTTCAGAAAATGGATAAATGTATAGCTGGCCAAATAAAACTGGGTTTGGGAACAATTTGATAAACACATTTAGTCAAGACTGTTCTGTTCTGTGTATTGTATTGTATTGACTCCCTTCTTTTTGACACCCACTGCACGCCCAACCTACCTGGAAAAGGGGCTCTCTCTGAACTGCCTTTTCCAAGGTTTCTTCCATTTTTTCCCTACTGGAGTTTTTCCTTGTCTTCCTAGAGAGTCAAGGCTTGGGGGGCTGTCAAGAGGCAGGGCCTGTTAAAGCCCATTGCGGCACTCCTTGTGTGATTTTGGGCTATACAAAAATAAATTGTATTATACTGTTGTCTGAAACTGAATTGGTGTGAGGTAGAATAAAAAAAAAAATACAAAAATAAAAATCCAGATGTTTAGAGATTATTTTAGTAGTAGGAACCAGCACTGAAGCATTTGAAAATATCTTAAAAATGATATATTTCAGTTAAGGTCATACACTGTAATAAAAATAAAATGTGGTTGTCATTGACAAATTTAGATTCTCCACTGCAAATAAGAGAGAATAAGAGATCTGACAAAAGTGTTGGAAAAGTAAGACACCTGCTGGTCAAAAGTGGCATAGCATACTGTAGCACACTCATTTCTTAAAATTGTATTTTTTTTCTACTTATAATTTTCTGTTTTTCCAGCAACTGCATTACTAACAGATGAAGGAGAAGTATTAAAGTAGATGAGTTCCAAAGTCATTTATGGGCTGGCATGTACATTGCTATACCTAAATTGCACCAAAATACAAAACTGTCATGGCATGCATTGTTTTGTGAGGATGTTAGCAAAATAACAAAAAAGAATGATCCAATTTAATGTGAAAATTCACTTCAGGTTATTCAGCTTAATCAGCCAGTCAGTCATTTTCTAACCTGTTTAGTCCTGAAGAGGGGTCTGCTGGAGCCTATTCCAGCCAGCATAGGGCGTAAGGCAGGAACAAACCCTGGACAGGGCGCCTATTCACTTTAATTATGTTTGTATTTTTATTCTAAATATGTCTTACAAATTAAGTCTATAAAACTTCTACCTTCAATGGGAAAGAATGTGACTCTGTTACAGCAGTCTTATAGTGTCGTGGTAAGGTCGGGATGTTTCTCTTTTGGAGGCTAGTGTTTGATCCCAGAACACTTTGTGGATTTTGTTCAATAAGATAGAAAGCAAATTAGCATTTGGAAACACTTTAGTTTAGAAACTGGAAAAATGTTTTTTCTACTCATTTTAGTCTTACATAACAAAACTTAACAAAGGCTTCTGTTGGTCTTCATGACCCTCATAAAGCATACGTAGATAGGTTATTCAGCTCTCTGCAGTGTGAAATAATAAATATATGCTGGTACTATGACTTGTTAATATGAAGGATTCACAGGTCATATAAAGAAGTATGCAATATGAAGAGTCATACAGTGGCATACAAACATTTGGGTTCCCAATGTCTGTTAGTGAGCAGAAGAATAACTGATCACCAAAAGGCATAAAGTTAAAGATGACACATTTCTTTAATATTTTAAGCAAGATTATATTTTTATTTCCATCATTCACATGTACAAAATACCAAAAAAATGAAACAGGCCTCAAGCAAACGTTTGGGCACTCGACATGGTCAGTACTTATTAGGACCCTCTTTTGGCAAGTGCCACAACCTATAAACACTTTTCGTAGCCAGTTAAGACTCTTTCGATTCTTAGTTGGGGTATTTTCACCCATTAGTCCTTGCAAAAGGCTTCCAATTGTGTAAGTTTCTTAGGCGTCTTGCATGCGCTGCTCTTTTGTGATCTATCCACAGATTTTCAATGATGTTTGGGTTGGGGGGCCATGAGTGCCATGGTAAAACAATCAGTTTGCACCTCTTGAGGTATTCCATTGTAGATTTTGAGGTGTGTTTCTGATCAATCTCTTGTTGTAGGACCCATCCTCTTTTTAATTTCTGTTTTTTTTACAGGTGGTGTGATATTTGTTTCCAGAATGTGTTGGTATTAATTGTAATAAGAGAGGTCAAGCAAAATGACACCCTTTATTGGCTAAGTAAAAAGTTCACAATATGCAAACTTTCGAGGCAACTCAGGCCCCTTTTACAGGCAAGATGTGAAGATGACATCTTCCCTGAAGAAGGGGCCTGAGTTGCCTCGAAAGCTTGAATATTGTAATCTTGTTAGTTTGGTATTCATTTGAATCCATTCATTAGAGGGTCAGCTCAAGTTGGATAGTTGGGAGACAAAGTCAGAGAGGCAAGATTGTGTTGGTTTGGACATGTACAGAGGAGAGGTGCTGAGTATTTTTGGAGAAGGATGCTAAGTATAGAGCTGCCAGGCAAGAGAAAAAGAGGAAGACCTAAGAGAAGAAGGTTTATGGATGTGGTGAGAGAAGACATGCAGGTGATGGGTGTGACAGAGCAAGATGAAGAAGACACAAAGATATGGAAGAAGATGATCCACTGTGGCGACCCCTAATGGGAGCAGCCGAAAGAAGAAGAAGATTAATTTGAATCCATTCTTCCCCCTACCAATGACGTGTTGACTATGCCACAGGCTGCAACACCAACCCAAAGCATGATCGATCCACTCCATGCTTAATAGCTGGAGAGGTGTCCTTTCCCTCAAATTAGGCAACCTTTTTTTTCTAAACATACCTTTGCACATTGTGGTCAAAAAGTTCTATTTTGACTTCATCAGTCCACAGGACTTGTCTCTAAGACACATTAGACATTCATTTGCAAACTTCAGATGCTGACTTTTAAGCCTAGGATGCAGGAAACGTTTTCTTCTGCTGACTCTACCATGAAGGTCATATTTGTTCAGGTATCGCTGCACAGTAAAACACTCCACAGTCGGCTAAATCTTCCTGAAGGTCTTTTGCAGTCAAACAGGGGTTTTTATTTGCCTTTCTAACAAGCAGTTCTTTCAGAAAGTTTTCTTGGTCTTCCAGACCTCAACTTGACCTCCACTGTTCCTATTAACTGCTATTTCTTAATAACATTACGAACTGAGGAATCAGCTACCTGAAAACACTTTGCAATCTTCTTGTAGCCTTCTCTAGCTTGGTCAGATTCAATTATTTTATTTCTCAGTGTGCTAGGCAGCTGCTTAGAGGAGCCCATTGCTGCTGTGTGTTTGGATTGAGGAGCCTGAGAATTTATACAGCTTTGCACTTTGCACCTCCTGGGGTTTCCTAACGATGACTGCGAACAAGCCAGAGTCCTAATGGGCTAATTAAAGTCTGAGACCACCTTGGGAAAAGTTATATGAGACCTCAAATATCTAGGAAGACCCAAAATGTGTTCTCCTGGTTCTCCTTTCCTTTTTTTCCTCTACAATTGTACAAAACCAAAACAATACACCAAACTTGCATAAAATGCTGAAATTAAATGTGTCGTCTTTAACTTTTTGCCTTTGGTGATCAGTTGATCCCCTGCTCACAATAAAAAGTGTCATTTTGCTTAACTTTTCACTGCAAAGGTATCAGGAGCGCCACACAACCTTTTTCAGCGATCTTATGACCCCCCGATGCTCTCTCAGTCTGTCTTCTGACTTCATAGGAAGAGTCATCAGAGACAGGAATGTCACTGCTGAGGTAAGTAAACCTCTCAAAGAGGTCAACATTCTCTCCGCAGACACATAAACTGCTGATGGGTATGCCCAAATGGTCATTAAAGGCCTGGAACTTGTTTTTTATCCAGAACACTCTGAAGTCCAGACACTCAGACTCCTCATTCAGCCCCGATCAGAGCCTTCATTCACTCCGCAAAGATCACAGCATCATCAGCAAAGTCAAGATCAATGAATCTTTCTTCACTAACAGATACCCCACAGCCACTGGCCCCAAGACTCTGGCCAACACCCAGTCAATGTAAGCACTGAACAGAGTAAGAGCAAGAACACACTCCTGACAAACCTCAGAATCAACTGGGAAAAATTAAGATGTTCTGCCTCCACCCTGCACAGCGCTTACAATACCAGTGTACAGGCCAGTCATGATATCCAGAAACTTCCAGGATGTCCTACAGGGCAACTCAATCAACTGAGTCAAACGCTTTACAAAAATTGACAAAGGCTGCAAAGAAGCTCTGCCAATATTTGCATTTGAGCTCCTTGAGAGCCCTCAGTGCAGGATGTGGTCAATGGTAGACTTCTTACACATAAAACCAGACTGCTTAGGACGGGTGTAGGTGAGTAAGTGATCACAGATCCTATTGAGGATGACCCTAGCAAGAACATTACCTGGCACGGAGAGCAGTGTTATCCGCCTGTAGCTGCCACATTCCAGGCGATCACCCTTCCCTTTCCAGATAGGAAAGTCCTGTTATCCAGTCAGGTGGGATGACTCCCATCTCCCAAATTGAAGCAAAGATTGCTTGCAATGCCAGGACAGCAGCCTTACCACCAGCCTGGAATTTCAGTGAGACTGGGTGGTTTACAGCTAATTGGAGGATCACCCTCAAGAACCGTGGACCCAGAGATGTCCAGTGTCCTAGCTGGAGGATCGGCTTTAGATAGCTGCTCAAAGTAGCCTGCCCAGTGGGTCACAATGGCAGCGTCACCCTTAAGGATATTTCCATCACCCGCCCTCACTGTGATTCTCTAAAGAACAGATTTGGATGTGTGTAATGCTTCAGTTCCTCTGTAATCAGGACATGGGTCACTAGACCATAGATGGTTTTTCAGTTGCTTATAGATTCCTCTAGCAAACACCTACTTATCAGCCCTCGCCGCTATTACTCTCAGTTCCTGGTACAGATCGGAGTTGCCATCAAGCTGTGCATTAGGCACCAGGCATCATAATTTATAGTTATCCAAAAGGAGCAGCATGCAACTGTGATCCCAGGGATTCCAAGTTTGAAGCTGATACTTACCCTACCGAGCTCCTGTAGCCAGCCACCCTGTGAGGACATGAAATGGAGAAGGGCGAGGCACTGAGAGATTCCTAACTGGTGACATTTAGGATCAATTGGGAAAGGATGAGTGTAAGGTAGGGGACAGGTGAGTCAATTCAGACTTCATGGTCATGGATTCATGGCCAGATCCAACTTCTTTCAGTCAGTGCTCAGAACTTGTGACCATAGCTGTGAAAGGTGACTTACAGAGAGAGAGATTGGTTCATTTGAAGACCTTCTGTAGGTCGCACTTAACCTGCACAATCCAGTATGATGTCTTTAGAACTATGTCCTCTGCACTGATTCATAGGTCAATCAAATCTTCATTCACTCATGAACATAAAAATTAATATTGCTGTTAATTTAATCATAGACGACACCAGTACTTAACAACAACAGTTCTTGCAAAAATCCTGTGTCGTAATCATTAACTAATCAGTCCAATTAAAGTGGTCCGTAGAGAATATATTAATAGACAGGCACCTTGGAGGCCATACTTTTCAGATTGCATCTGCTTGGGTCAGTGTAGAGCATGAAAACAACAGCACATTAATAGCAAGCCAGCATTTACTGTGAAGCTAATTTCTGCAAAGACAGAAGCAAAATGTCATAGTTCTGAGCTCTTGGTTTCATGACTATTCATTGTATTAATATTTAATATCAGTTATTATTTTGTGAAGTTACTTATGAATAACATGGAAATGTAACAATGTTGCCTTCTTTTTAATTGAAGACAATTTATGATTAGCATATGCCACTTTGTAATTTATTTATTGCTTTCAAATGAGAATTTAGGGAATGATATATTCACATATGTATTTTTTCAAGTTACGACAAACATCATCATGCCATTTCCCCTGGGACGCCTGTGACATCATGACACAGCTTTCTCTTTTTACCCCAGTGGGTTGACTCTTGAAACGATCCCAGTTAAAATAATTAATAGCCATCCCATTCACATCGACGTAATGGCCTTCCTTCACCATGTCCGTGATTCCGATCCAAAAGTCCTTTGCCCCAGGAAGACTTTTCTTGGCGTAGTCACGCACGCTGGTATTCTCATCAGCATCTCTTGGGGTGACAAGTGTTCCTCCTTGGGCAATGCAGTCTTCATTTGCTTCATGAAAGTGCTTTGGAACATCAATAGCAAGGTAGCATTTTCTATGAACTTTGGTTCCACGAAGACAGACTGAAAACAGAATGGGACAAGAGGTTGAGGGTGAACATTCAATAAACATACTAAACAGTCTCAATTGGTTTATTAAAAAAATGTGCATTGAACTGAAAACTATTTCTCAAGAATAACATCAAAATAAATGATGACAGTGGCAAGTACTTATTAAAATATTTGACTTGTAATCAGTAAAGGCCACAGAAATGTGTTATATGATGGTGGTAACATTACTGATATTAAGCAGTACTGAAAATTGCAGTTTTATTTTAACACCGTTGGTTTTTTTAACCAGCGTGCCCAGCAGTAGAAGAACAGGAATACTGCAAGAAGAACTATGTGGTACTTTTTCTGACATCTAGTGGTGTATAGTGGTATTACATCTTTTTTTTAAAAAAAAGCCTGTTTTTGTATTTTATTTGTTTGCACTATCCATCCACTATCCAACCCACTATATCCTAACACAGGGTCACACTGGAGCCAATCACAGCGCGCAAGACAGGAAACAAAACCCAGGAAGGGTGCCAGCCCACAGCAGGGCACACACACCATTTAGAATTGCCAATGCACCTAACCTGCATGTCTTTGGACTGTGGGAGGAAACCAGAGCACCCAGAGGAAACCCACGCATACACATCGGAGGCCATGCAAACTCCACACAGGGAGGACCCGGGAAGTGAACCTGGGTCTCCTAACTGCAAGGCAGCAGCTCTACCCACACTGCCACTGTTTGCCACTATATTAACAAAAACATTTATGCTTCCATTTTTGGGCCCATTTATTGTACAATAGGAGAATACTGGGCAGAAGCCAACAACCAGCCTGAAAAGGATCACAACACACACTCCCACATTTCTTTCATACTTAGTACCTGAATATTTATGGAGACAAACTGGAATATCTGATGAAGTACTCCCACAGACGTGAAGAGAATGTGCAAACTCCACACACACACACACACACACACACACATACACGCACACCAGTGCAACTCAAACACAACACACCATCCATTTTCTACAACTAAGTTTGACATCACAGCAGAACTAACAGCATTTCCAATAACATTAAACACAAGGCCGGGGACAATGTGCCATTACGTTGAAGGACACACTCACAGCAAGCAGCTTCACAGTCAGCAAGCTGGATTTGTTTGGGGAATTTAGGAGGACAACCAAAGTATCCATAGAAAAACTCATAACAGAATTTAACGAGTGAGAAAACTCCACATTCATTAAAGAAATGGTGTCTATAAATAAATGTAATGCACATTTTCATGCACGCTAATTGGCATATATGTATGTTGACCTGCACTATTTAATTTTGTGTTAATCGATGACTGGAAGAAAATAAAAATACTTAATTAAATGTGTGTGAATCTTTTATAACCTACTCAAAGCACTTTACATAGACAATGGGGAACCAGTCCAACCACTACCAGTGTCTAGAATCCACCTGAATGAAATGATGGCAGCCATTCTTGAGCCAGTACACTCATCACACATTTGCTATTAGGTGCTGAAGGAGTGAGAGAGATACCTATTAATTGGGCCAGAATGACCAGACCATGGTGGACAATATAGCCCGGAAATTCATTGGGAAACACCCTACTGTTTTTCTAAAAACGCCTAGGGATCTTTTATTACCAAAGAGTGTCAGAACCTCAGTTTTACATCTCATCTGATGGACAACACATTTTTCCAGCAGTGTCCCGATCACCACATTTGGGCATTAGGGTTTTTCACACTGAGCCAGGGATGATTCTAGGGACTTTGGGGACCCTAGGCAAAAAAAAAAAAACTCCATGGTACCCTCCAACTCACCTTATCCTGAATATCAACGTAGTAAAATGTATTATTAATATAGTATCTGTCTATCTATTGTGGACTTTGCCCGGCCAGTAATCCCGGCCAATACCCCCACGCTGCCAGGTGGAGCCCTCTCTGCAGCATGGAGGTGCCCCGAATGCCAGTAGGGAATTATGGACAATGGAGTTTTCATCCACAGAGGTCCCTAGAAGGCGCTGCAGGGAGAAGCAACGAGTATTTTGCCTACAACCCGGAAGTGCGTCCTAGTCACATGGACAGAGGGAATGACGTGCTTCCGGGTTGAAGAAGAGGAGTTTCTATCTGACACGGAAGTGTTACCGGTCACATGGACACAGAGAGAAAACACTTCTGGGTCAAGGACTATAAAGGACTTTGGGAATTCCCAGACAAACGAGTTGAGCTGGGTGGCGGGGTGGCAACGCATCTGGGAGAGGAGGATTGTTTATTGGTTATTGATTGTGATTTATGAATATAGTGGAGTGGAGGGTGCTTTGTGCACTTATTTGTCTGAATAAAAATGATATTTGGACTTTTATCTGGTGTCTGGCGTCTGGTCCGAGGGTTCAAGGGGACGACAGCGCCCCCTATCTGGCACACTATCTATAATCCAACTTGTGATTACAAAAAGTGATAAGTAGGAAAAAATATGACTGAAAACAACATTGAGGAGTTAAGAGCATGTTAGTCATAAATCAATTGAGGCAAACACTTCAGAAAATTGTAAAGTAACTTCACATAAATATAGCATGCTGTTTTATTTTGTAATATATCCCTCACCTTCCACAATTCCATAAAACAAAGGCAGCAATAATTAAATTAAATAATTTTTCCAATGAATGGGCTCCAGGACAAGCCCTTTCATCTGCCTATCACCTATCAATTAGTTATATTTTCACATTGATGCTGTATAATATTCAATAAAAAGTAAAAAAATAAAACAATTCAGGCTTAGATACACTTACATGTAAGAGCTTCTTTTAGGGAAAACCTCAAATGTCTATTACAAAATACAGCCACAAGGGGGCAAGCAAGAGCAACAGTTATAGACGTCTTGTCAACCCCCTTTAATGCAGTTCAGGATTCTTGCGGCATAAGCCTTCGGCTGTGCCAAACTAATGCCCTCTCATGCTGGGTCAATTTGGTGTCACCAATCAAGCTATCATGCCCATGTGGGAGGAAAATCAACACAGACATGGAGGGTGTCCACGATTCAAACCCAGAACTCTATTCTAGATCCAGTTTTTTTCTATAAATACTTTTTTTCTGTCAGCCCATAATCGAAATCTGACTTTTACCTGTGGGTCCGTGCTATATGATAGAAGCTAACCCCAGATGGGTGCCAGTTCATCACTGGTCACCCTAATTTTCACCTCCCTGAGCAGAAAATAATAGATGGCTTGTTATCTTACATCATATAGCAGAAACATCCTTAAGACCTGTATAGAGTTTCTTGAAAATAGTATATAATTAATTGGGCAGCACGATGGCACAGCAGTTAGAGTTGCTGCCTTATGGATTCAGTGCCTTGAGTTTGAATTTCACGCCCTTGTTTTAGGGGATTACTTTATTAATCAAAATTCAGTAACATTTTTTAAAGCCAAAGTCATTGGGTCTTGTGATAAGACAATGGTGAGGAAAATATGCACATCTGTACACAAATGATTGGGGACGCTGCAATAAAACTAGATGATGCAACGTCTTTGTCAGGTGTAATTCTTCTTGTTGGGACAAATACGTGATCTTCCGCCAGTTGTTGAAAGTGCACAACAGTCAGGCTATAAACTGATAAACTGGAGTAGCTGGGGATAAAGAAACCATGCAGACCCAAGGAGATCATGCAAATGCTACACGGACAGTGCTGAACCCAGAATTTGAGCTCTGAGGCAACGCTGTGCCACCCTCTAAAGAAGCAGGTTCTCTCTAGAATGAGTTAAACAACCAAACAAACCCCTAGGTAATCAAATGATAAGTTGGCTAACTAATTCATTCTGTACTTCAAAATCGTAGCACATTGGGAAAAGCCGACGTTTAGAGCTCGTTCTCAAGATTCATGGCTACCTTCTGCCCTTGAAAACAGCAAATTCACGTCAGGAAAAACAAGCGGGTGTTACCTGTCTGCAATGCCTGCATTTCTTTCAGTGAGTTGACTTCTTGCCACAGTTTGTTGATTTGTGCTTTTAGGTCATCATCTCCTACATCTTAAAGAGAAATTCAGAGAAGTTAAAATCATCCAAACTTCAAACATATTAACAGTGATTGTATTAACAATTCAATATATGCAGGAATTAGGTGGTTGAAGTTGATCAGAACTACTTTAATTAGAAACTTTGATTCCAAAACATTACAAGATTAACATTAAAATGATATCAGTCTCCTTACTGCTGTTTAATCCTGACACCCTCAATAGAATCTAGTTTGAATTTTTGAATTATATGATCACAGTCTGTTAGACCCAATATAGTAACATCCATCCATTTTCCAAACCCACTTATCAAGATCAGGACCACACTGGAGCCTATCCCAGCATGCATCAGGCACCCCTGGACAGGGCAACAGGGTGAAAACACACATACTAATCAGGGGCTCAATGTAGCATCACCAGTCCGTTAAACCTGTGGGAGGAAATCCAGGCAGAGAACAGTCAAAGTCCCCACATGGTATGTGAACCGTGGCAACAGCACCACTACTGCGCTTATGTGCCAAATACGATAACACAAAACTCTCTAAACTAAACAGTTCAAGTGCAGTCCGTCACACGGCCCACTAATGCACGCTAACAGTCACAGGAGCCCAGTTAAGAATCACCAGGAAGACCAGAATAAAAGATACAAAGACAAGAGAGAAACCCGCACAGTCCACTCAGGCAGGATTTCAAACCTAAGACGCAGTATCTGTCAGGCAGCAGTGCTAATCACTGCGCTGCCCCTTAATGCAACTCGTTTTTCATAATTTTATTAGTCACTAATTGAAATAATGGAGAACTGCCCTGTCAGCATAGGTTTTTATCAGTGTGCTCTGTAACTGGCGATACACACAGCATGCCCAAGTATATTAAAGATAATTATAACAATTAATATTCATACAAATAAAGAATATTAGTCAGCTTAGGAAAAAAAAGTTATGATTGAGTAACAAATTAAATCTAATTCAGCACATCAAAATCCACCCATACATTCATGGTGGATGCTTTTTAATGCAAATTTAGAAAACATTCGACATTTCATTGCTTTTGAAAAACTTTTGAAAGTCTGCAATCATCCATCCATTCCTAAAGCAGTTCAGAGGTTGGGGGGACTCATAGTCACTTAGGCATAGCATGGCGACATCCAGCTTAATTTTTAAAAGGAGAGCACTGTTACCTCTCGGGCTGGTGCTCCTTGGCTTTGAATGTCTGTGTCTCGGCTGTCCTGAAGATCGATCTAATGTTACTCCAATAATCAAAAACAAAAGCAGATATCCCATCCGAGCCATGCTTGCAGCTAATGTGCACAGACTCATTTAATATCACTCGGTAGTTTGAGATCAGTTTGCATTGCTCCCTTGGTAGGAGTTTGATGAAAGAGCCCCTTTAGAGTGATTTTTTTATTTTTTTTGGATGGGAGGCTGTCATTTATAAAATCAAAATACTCAGCACAGCGCTTCCTTGTTTGGGGCGTTTTCATTGCAGTTTTAAATATTTATGTTTAAAATCTGACAAAATCTTCAACAGCACCTACAACATTCATTTTGATCAGGCAGCCTTTTATTTTGCCTGTTCAACATCATGCCTGAAAAGTGAAACCGAGCTTCAGTGGATCCTAGTAAGCTGGATTTTGGAGATTTCAATCAAAAGGCTCAGGGTTCAATCTCTGCCTTTCATTCATTCTGTGACCCCTGAGTGAAGCACTTCCTGTTATGTGCCTTTGAAAATACATGGCACGCTAGAAGGGCACATTAAATGTTCAGGCATGGTGGGTGCTTCTCTTGAACAGCGACAGCGTTTTGTAAAAGACACTTCAGAAGGTATCTGTCATAAGCTGGCTGACCAAAAAGAAAGAGAGATGGACCCTATTAGTGGAGGAAACCAAAAACGGACAAAAAGGCCCAAACCAGGATTTGTTCAAATCTAGCGCCATAACTGATAATGAGAGGCACAAATCCCAATTAACAAATACTGTCAAATAGCCCTGCCTATGTGAAATTCACAAACCAAGAGATTATTAGTTTTGAGTATATCCATATACTCGGACATCAAGCCTGCCATGCTGCCATTTTAATGTTATTTGTGCAATGGCATCATGCATCACAGTGTCGGTGATCATGTTATAGCGGCCAATGTCTTGAAAACTCTTGACATGAAATAGCGGCACTCCTGTTGACGCAATGACATAAATAAATCCAAAAGAAATAAAACACAATTAACAAAAACAAGGCATGAATGTAAAAATTTGACTAATTGTGTGCAAAAAGTATTAATTAATGTAAAACAATATCAGTGACTTAATAATCTTAATAGAATAATGACAGTAGCTGCATGTGTCACATTTTATAAGTTATAGATATCTTCCATTTTGGTGGGAAGATCAACTTTTTGGTTGCCATATAATGACCATTCGTTATCTCGGCCTTCCTGCTGCTTTGTTGGTCCAGTTGATTCCCGGTTTTTCTATTTGCATGGGTTTTCCTCCCATATTCCATACTGTAATTTTTTTAGTTAGCCAATGAAAGGTGTAATTTTGGTTGACTTCTCACTACATCCATAATAGCTAACACAGTATAACGCCCTAGTATTATGGACAGTTCCAAGAAATCCAACTAAAGTTAAGTGTGGCAGTGAAAGAGATAAGGGCATAACCTAGGGAGTGCCCCCCTTCCCTTGGTGCCCTAAGCATGTCCTCGTTTTGTTTAATGGTTAACCTGAATATAAGAGTGTGTGCCTGTTCTGCAATCTGCCTCTGGGCCAACCATAAATTTGATTAAACAATTGTTCTGTCTATGATGGAGCAATGGAAGTCAAGAAGAAGGACCAAAATATGGAAGTTATGGAAACAGAAATGACAGACCAGCAGGGGTTGTTACCAAAATCAAAATTAGTAAGAAATACCAAAGCCAATGCATAAAAACAAAACCTAACTGAAGCAAACACGCAACTCAGTCTTCAAATGTTCCATCAATAATGACTAATCGCTTGAGAATAAACTCAAACTTAGATAACCAAGAAGTGTGACCTTCTGTATGCTCCTAGATATCTGCTTTCTTATTCAAAGGGTTTATCAAGGCCATGAGGTCACTCCTCAATAATAAGAACAAATGCAGCAAAAGTAAGATATAGATTTGGCCTGTAAGTGGCGTATAACCAAAAGAGCTGTGTTTTATGTGTTTGTTAGAGCTGATGATACTGAATCCCTTTTTACAGTAAAGAATCTTATGCAGAATGTTGCAGAGTGACTGGTAATTGGCACCACTCGAGATTTGGTCTGGCTATTATCACAATGTGTATAAGTTAGTCTTCAAGGGTGAGAGCAGAAGAAGCCAATAAATGTTCCTGGTAAGTTTCACAAACGTCACGATAATTCATGTAGCACGCAATGCTGTAATGGCAGACTCTCAAACACTTTCCAACTTTAGGCCATTAAACTCTTAACTTCCATACAGTCATCTCTGTTTGACCTGTGACCAAGACGCCATCATGAGTGTAGCCATGCTGCCAGTCAGTCTGCAACCACTGCTTACTTGTTGTAAATCATTAGTAGGAATAAAACAGTAATAGTAATAGTTTAATTGTTATTGGTTTGTTTAGTATTTTGTGTCTACTGTGTCTTTGTTTTGTGTTATCACTATATGTTTCTGAACCATTATGATTATTAACATTTAGTTTGTTTAAGGTATAAACACTTTAAATTCAGTTGAGCTGCATTACTATTACTTGTCTTCTCCAATAATGTGGTGTGTAACTTACTACATGATGACTTGACACTCATTTGCACAAGACAATACTTCCTTAGGTATGTTTATTTTTAAATGTTCCTTTCCTTGCAGAAAAATGCAAGGATACAAATATTTTTATTTTTATTTTTTATTGGGTTGTTTTGAAAGGAGTGAAAAAAGAAACCTAAAAATGAGTACATGAGGGGCAGATTGATTACATAAACATCTAGGTTTTGCTTATTGCAGGGTTAAAAATATTAAGCAAAAACAAGCAAATAAAATATGGTGACTTTAACTGTGTGTATACATGTTTTTTTTTTTTTTTTTTTTTTGCCGGCTAGGATCCAGCTTTGGAAAAAAACATGTGAAGTGAATATGGTGAGGGGAAAGAAAACAGGCTTTCAGTATTTTTCCATGATTGAGAGAACTTGTAGGTCCCAGCGTGATTTTTCTTTTTCCTGTGCTGATGATGTCAATGAATGAGAGTCTGTTAGACTTGGATAAGAACTTCATTTACAGCACCCAGCCATACCAATGTTATACAGAGGATGCAGGCCCCTACTAGTGGCTCATGGATCTGAGGGCAATCAAAATATGTCATAAGAAACCTCATGCAGCAGTGTTCTTCTATGCTAGGAGTGGTATTGTGTGATCCAGGCCCAAAAGTCAATCTAGGCATGACCACTCAGTTCTGTGCCATGCATGCAATGGAATGAACATGTCTGATGGGTAAAGTGGAAAACGACGTTTCCTCTGAGGACAGTCTGACAGTTGTAGAAGGTGTCTGAGGAGTCATTGTAATTGAAAATGTAAGGTGGAGTTAACAATGCACTTTGGATTTTAGATGGTCGCTCTCTGACTTTCCTTCTTAAAATGAATAATGATCCACATTAGTGGTGGAGAAAAGAAGTACTGTAAATGGATAAATAGATAGATAGATACTTTATCAATCCCAAGGGGAAATTCACATAATCCAGCAGCAGCATACTGATACAAAAATAAAACAATATTAAATTAAAGAGTAATAAAAAATGCAGGTAAAAACAGACAATAACTTTGAATAATGTTAACGTTTACCCCCCTGGGTGGAATTGAAGAGTCGCATAGCGTGGGGGAGGAACGATATCCTCAGTCCGTCACTGAAGCTGCTCCTCTGCCTGGAGATGACACTGTTCAGTAGATGCAGTGGATTCTTCATGATTGACAGGAGCCTGCTTAGCGCCCTTCGCTCTGCCACAGATGTCAAACTGTCCAGCTCCATGCCTACAATATAGCCTGCCTTCCTCACCAGTTTGTCCAGGCGTGAGGCATCCCTCTTCTTTATGCTGCCTCCCCAGTACACCACCGTGTAGAAGAGGGCGCTCACCATAACCATCTGATAGAACATCTGCAGCATCTTATTGCAGATGTTGAAGGACGCCAGTCTTCTAAGGAAGTATAGTTGGCTCTGTCCTTTCTTGCACAGAGCATCAGTATTGGCAGTCCAGTCCAATTTATCATCCAGCTGCACTCCCAGGTATTTATAGGTCTGTACCCTCTGCACACAGTTACCTCTGATGATGAGTTGTATTGGAAGTCTGATGTATATAGGCTGAACAGGAAATGCGAAAGGCACAGTCCATGAGCTAACATTTAATAACAGGTAGAAGATCAGAATGAAGACCACTTAACGACATACTTCAGCATCATTCATAAGCAGGCTACAGTTGATTGCTATGACGGTGGAACGGCTGTCAAACCTGCCAGTACCAACCAGTCAAACACAAGGGACTTTATAAGTGGAGAAGACTACCATGATATCACGTCAGGGCTTGGACTGTCCTCACGGCTGTGCCAATTGCCCATGGCCTGTCTATATGATTACGTTGTCCAGCCATGTTAATGATACAAGAGTCACGCCACGTAACAGGCTGAGAAAATAAATATTAAGCATTGGTGTAATTCTGGGGGGCACAGTGGTTAGCGTTGAGATACCTGCCTGGTCATTGCCAGTGTGCATGTGTTTTAATAACGTTTGATTTAAAGTAGACCAGTGTCAAATAGGCTGATTTTGAATAAAATGTCCAGGTAGATGAAAAAATCAAAAGGAAAAATTTGAGTTATGGTCTGGAAAAATTCAGAAGGTCATTACAAGGAGAAATAAATAGAAAAGCCAATCGCCAAGGCCAAAAAAAGCACAAAAACAGGAAGTCAAAAAATTGCAAAGCAAAAGTGTGAACACTGTCATAGATTTTTTTTCATCTGCCTAACACTAAGTATAAGTTGACTTGATTTGCTTCAGTTGAGGGTCAGATCCAGGCCATTGCGGCTACCATAACGTCAACGCATGTCACAGCATAATGACGCTACTCATTAGCAAACGGTTATTAATAAACAACTCTGTTGTGCAAGTTCACATTTAAGAACAGCCGCTGGCTCAAAGTTCGGTTCACACTGATTAAAATGAACATGTTTAACTTCATAGTTCACAATTTTGTTCATAGTCCCAAAAACAAATTTGTTCATGTTCCTATCTTCTGCATTTGTTTAATGAGCTGCTCTGATCTGTCCTCCTACCCATCAAACGCCAGCCCTCATTCACTGTTACTTCTCAAATTTGATGAATTACTGTATACTACTATAGAGATTCACAGTCAGAGATTCCTTTTAAATGTCAAGAATAACTTACAGTACGCTTTACCTCTTCATGTATCGTAAAGCAGGACAACTCAAATCAGATTAATTTATAAATATAATTCAGCTCTATATACATTTTAATTATGCAGAAAGTTAAAAAAGAGGTGCAGATAGAATGGAAAATTCATTTAGTCTGCATGAACAACATTAGTAATAACATGTCATCAGTTTCAACACGGGCAAAAATTGGAAGAAAATAGAACCAGGCAGTGGAAATGTGAACTAAGGTTGATCCTAGTCTGTTCAAATTTAGCCAACGTATGTTAACATCCTCTAAAAAGGAAATGACTAAAACTAAACATTAAATAAGCAAACACAAAAAGTCAGTCACTTCCAGTTGTCATGCAGTTACACCTCTGTACCCAGTATGTCATACCACAACTGCCAATCAACATCTTCTACAACCCCACAAAATATTTTCCCAGGGTGGTTGGATGCTTCTATCGTTTCAAATTCTAACATTCAGACTTATTTTTTTGACATAATTTCGATAAAATGTGAGGTTTTTTTTCCACTGGAATCTCTGCCGATCCGTTTTTAAAAGTCCTTCAAATGTTCATATGAGTTGGCTTCAGCAGTATCAGTGACAGCGTTGTTTGCATTGCTAGCAGTAGCTATGCCAGATGCCTACCGAGTGCCATCGTAAAACACAATTGTTCATTTTTGTCTATTATTCCTACTTCTGGCGCGTGACTATCATTAACTCTGGCAAACATTCACATTTATTAGTTGCAAACTGATTCACCTAACTCACTGCTCAACAAAAATATAAGCAAGTTCAATGATTGGCACTCATTTAGCGTGTTCATGCATAACGCTGTGTGGACAGTAGAGAGCACCAGATATCTCCCAACCCCAAATACAACCTCACAGACAGAAGTCCTGTTTAGATTAAACCGGTTTATTTACACAAGTACCTTCCACAGTGGCTACAGAAATCCAATAAACACAAATCCTACCATGCTGTCTTGTACCCTTCTCCTCCTCTCCACCTCCCACCTTCCCTTCTCCTCCTGACTCTGATTCCCCTGAATGAGGTCGAGCAGCTTCTTTTATCCCAGACCTGGGAGTACTTCTGGTGCTGGGATATGGTCCGATGGAAGCACTTCTGGGTCATTGGAATTCCATTAAAGCAGGGATGAGGAATCCCTTCAGTACCCCCTGGTGCCCCCCACTAAACCCGACAAAGCTGTTCTAGGGAACTATAATGTCCAGAGTGCCTTGTGGGTATCCATAGAGATAACATCGCCCAAGGAAACTGTCTCTTATTGTCTCAGGGGGGTCTGTAGTCCTGCCAGGTTGTCTCCCCTGTCCTTCCATTACACTGTCCTCCTGGCCAGGTATTATTCCTGGGTCAAACCCAGCCGGAACACCAGTGCACCAACTTTGGCATTGGCATCTTCTGCCTGTCTTCTGGGCGAGATAGGATCATGGCATCAAAAAACAAATACTTTTTAACTCCCAAATTCCACATACTTGCATGTTTAATTAGTAATGCTAAATTGTTACTATGTGTTATGAATAGTGACTTTATTTCATTCATTCTGTGTTTCTCTTCGTCTAATCGCTAGTCTGAGCACTTGTTTTTTAGTCCCCCGATTCTGAACTTGACATTAGTTTTGTGAACATACTCTTGTTTTTGGTGGTGTTAATTTGTTTGACAGCTAATTGACAGCCACTGCTATTTGCTGGAGAAACGTTTGAACATCTGCCATTTGTTTCTTAGGTTCTATAATCTCTTGTTGCATTGTTCGCATATCACGATTAATACGTCTCAACTCAGGGTCAGTTATATTGATGATCCGAGTTACTTTTATGCTAGAAGCCCTAGCAAGAGTAACTGTTAGAAAAGATGCATTCAGAAATCAAAAAAGATTCACAAACCTGGAGATCTACCACAATGTTACCAAAGCCAAATCAAAATGTCAAGCGTGAATTGAAGCCAGGAAAAGCTATCAGAACTTTGGTTTAAGAAGCACAGAAATGATTGACAAAAGAGTATTGTGAAACTGCAGACTCTGAAACAAGACCTTTTAACCCATCGTGTTGTTACTGGAGGCAGAAGACCTCTGAGGACACGCCCCTTGACAACCAAGAGCTGTCCCTCTATGATGGGTTGGAAAAACTGGCTGCAATGTAAATAATCAAAATGGTCATGAAAACAGCCCAAACAAATTATCAACAACAACAAAAAGACACTGACCACAAACCAATGTCAGATTTGGAATCAGATGCTGAAAAAAGCAAAATGACTGCTCAGACTTGTACAAAGACAAAGAGAAACACAAATTAAAAATGTAAATAAAGACCCTATTCATAACTCTGTGCACAATTCAACTCTGTTAAGGGCTGCTTTCTACCACCTGGGTGAAGTTTGGTCCATAATTGGTCTAGAATGGATTAAACTAGTCAGGAAATGGTTGGATTGTATTGCTTAAGTAGTGCTCAAGCATAGTGCCCTACAGGCCTCTGTGAAATCATTCTATTCAGGTGTTTTTTTTTTTAAGTTAGAGCTTTGACCGGTTGATGGTATTTTTGGCTCCTGTCTTTTGCTTAGTGTTTGTGATCTTGTGTGCTTGACGTAAGACTGATATTAATCCAGTTTTGTTGTGGTTTTACCTTCATACGTCTATTCTTCTGATTTGCCTTGCTCTGCCAGCCCAGTGCTTTGAAACGTTAGGCTTAGGGTTAGGGTTAGACATTAGGGTTTCTTTTTTAATTCGGTATAAAACGTTGATGTCAGGGGGTAGGGCTGGCTGAATCTGAAAGCAAGCACAACCTGAATTAGCCAGAAAAAAAAGTTGTAAATGACAAGCTCAGCCTGACTAGAATGCTCCTTCACATTTTGGTGTACACGCGCACATAACTATGAGGTTAAAAAACAGCGTTTACTCAAATAAAAATATGTGAACATCCCTGCTGGTGAAGTGGGCACGAAGCTTACCAGTTACTTAGATCTCAGGTAACGGATGGATGGTTGGATGAATGGCATGGTTATTTTTGTTAATGGACAAGGACAATCAAAGGGTAACATCAGTGGCAGTTTTGTACTTTTAAGATATTGTCCAGCATTTGTTGGCAGTTGACAGATTAACATTACTGTTAACCTAATCACACCCTCTTTCAAAATGCTCATTTTTCACTTTGTCTGCACTACTATAGAAAGGCAATTAGGGAAAAATTCTAAAGACATGGATGAGTGGGCTTTTCTACCTCTATGATAAGACAGCAAGAAGACAAAATGATTATAATTACTCCCACACATGGATATCAGTAATCTGGGTATTTTTCACTATTTTAGTGTCAACTGTTTAAGAACAGTTTAGGTACTGATGATCCAGAAATGACCAGCAAATGGAAATGAAAGAGAGAAAAAAACGGCATAACACCAGACTCTTCAGAGTAATGCCTTTTAGCTACCTCTAACACTAATGAAATAAACGTTTTTAAAAAGGTTCTTCTATACAGTATGTGAATACTTAAAACAGCATGCTGCCAACTTTAAATTAGGTGACACACAGGCATAAGTTGGCAGAACAAAGCAATTCACAGGTAGCAACAGTGCACAGCAACTATCAACATGGCTGGAGCCAGGCAAAAACGCAGAAAATAGTGGCACCTGCAAACACAGCCGTAAAAGAAAATATTTAACATTTTCAAAAAAAAACAACTATTTAATACTCAAAGATGGAGGAGAAGAACAAGAAAAGCATAACAATATAGAATATTGTGCTATTGTGCTACACAACATCTATAATAATAACGTAGCGTGTACCAAGATAGAAGCGTTTTTGTTTTGCTCCCCACTTCACAGCACAGTACAAAGCACCAAATATTATAATGCACAGTCCCTTTCGTCTTCTCTCTGTCTCCACTCCTCCTCGCAAGCTTTGTCCTCCACCTCGCGACTGTGATTCCTCGCTGTGAGGCTGGCAAGTCCTTTTATAGTGGCCAACCCGGAAGTGCTTTTGTTCTTCTGCCCATGTGGCCTGTAAGCACATCCAGTTTAGGTGAAAACCCCATGCCACATGGCTCCTCCATTTTTATAGCACCCCCTGGCAGCACCCATGGTACCCAACAGGGCTGTGATAAAGAACTCCAAGTCCAATAGTACCCAGTGGGAATCTGGGGCACCACTGTAAAGCAGTGGTGCTGTCATTTAGCATTCTGGGGGAAGCAGTGCCCTAAAGAGGCAACCTTCCCAAATCCTTCCACTTCTTGGGTGTCCTGGCTGTGTTGGGCTGCCAGTCGTCTCTTACATTGCATATTACTTTATGTGTTTTAAGGATGTTCAAAGTTTCATGCAATATTCAAGAAATGGTCGGTTGTGATATACCCAAATCATCATTTCAAAGCTGCATTTTTCCTGTGGCTAAAAAAACGTAATGTTACCAATGCTTTCATTTTGGCTGATAGCACTTGGCATCTCCAGGTAGATGGATTGATCACATGATGTGAAAGATTTGCTTCGAATATTATTACATACCTTTGAGATCAATATATTTTTATCAGTTCAATGTTGTCCAGCATTTCCAAAACATTTAGCCTTTCCCAGGTTCTGCGTGTCGATCTCTCCACCTTCTGACAGCTCCTAGTGAGTTATGACAACACCCAAGCTCTCCTAAACCTTGTTGAAGTTAGAAGTAGCTTCCTAAATTAATAAAATTATAATTCTCCACCTTACAATAGGACCAAACTTGCACCACACTGAAATTTTTGAGTCACCTATGATTGTTTTCCCACTCTGAGACATACAGACTTCCTACTACTGCGCAAATTCAGACTCTACAAAGGGTACTTTTTAAAAAAAACAGGCAATTTAGAAATTACATGAAAGAGACCTCCATGAAGAAAAAGTGAAAGGATTAAATAGTTGGACTGGATTATTATTTATTCTCATACTGTACATTTCCTATTACATACGCACACAGACTGCATAACATACCATTCTCAAATCAGCTTAATCCTGTTCTCAGGCACTGAAGACCTGAGCCAATCCTGACAGCATTGCATGCCAGTCACACACTCCAAATGCCAATTTAGACTCGTCAGTCAACACAACCTGCATATATTTGGAGATGTGAGAGTACATGAAGAAAAATCCACAGAAACATGGGGGGAACACGTATGGGATTCAAACCCAGGACACTACATCCATGAGGCAGAATCTCTCAATTATGCACCATCATACCAACCCAAACATCATACCATATTAATAAAACGCAAACCATTATCCTTATATATAATTTGATACTATCCGTATGTATGGTGTTCGCGTCAATACCCCGTATGTATGGTGTTCGCGTCAATACCTCAACTCAATACAAGTTAGAACCGTGCAATGGGACTCTGCCTCTGTAGTTAGAACATAACGTGGCAAACACGGACGCAGTATTGCATGATTGGCTAAGAATGTTTGAATGCTTAAGTGACACCGCTGGACGGCCGAGTATAGTAAGTCGGTGTTGGTTCAAGCAGATAGCAGTAAGTTCGGTTTGGTTTTGGAACGTTGGTTTGGTGGGGTGTACTTTCCAGGACTAACATTGTCGACTGACTTAAACCCTTCGACGGCTCCGGAACTGTAAGTAATTTAGAACATATTGCCATTTGCTTAGTATGTCAAAATCTGTCTTTGGGCAGTTTGGTTTTGGCATCCGTCCTTCTGACATCTATTGGCAAACTGAGTAATGACGGCTGGGTATTAACAACGGTCATTGTTTAAATTTTAGCCGATCTCAGATCTAAAATGACGACGCCAATATAACTATTACTCCAACTCTGATTAGAGTCGTAAAATACGTTTTTTTTTTTTTATTTGTTTGCCGGAAAAAATCAAATGAGGTGCGCCAAAGAGCTGAGTTCACGTCTCGCAGCCCCATTTAAACAGGAAGCTCTTCATTACATCGGCCGAAAAGGTCTATTTTAAGCACAAATCAGTGCCATGATAACAAAATCATTTCAAGTACTTAAAAAAACAAAGAATGCAGAGAAAGTATGGATTTCACAAACGTAGAATTTGTAGCCCGATTCGATCGGGCTCCCAGTCGCTAGTTCTAGTTATTTATGCATACAGTGGATATAAAAAGTCTACACAACCCTGGGAAAATTGCAGATTTTGTGTAATAAATTGCAAAATTGCAATCTATACAAAGAAGATGAAAATAAATCACAAAGTGTTTAGTTAAAAAAGGAAAATAAAATCATACAAAAACCTGGTTGTATTAGTGTGTAATAGTCAAGGATGTCGCTGTGTTCAGAATCAACCAATTACAATACATCTCATCTCAAATAGCAGGTAGTATACACTGTAATGAGAAAAGGCAGAAGATCATTAGTGTGCACACCCCCTAAACTAACACTTAGTTGAAGCACCTTTTGATTTGATTAAGAGTCTGTCAGTTTGGCACATCTGGACTTGGCGATTTTTGCCCACTCCTCCTTGCAAAAAAAATCCAGATCTGTCAGATTTTGAGGGCATCTCCTGTGCACAGCTCTCTTCACAGATTTCCAATTGGATTAAGGTCTAGGCTCAGGCAGAGACATTCCAGAACTCTTTTGATGAAGCCATTGCTTTGTTGATTTTGGTTTATGATTTGGGTCGTTATCATGCTGAAAGGTGAAATTTCTCTTCATCTTCAGCTTTCTAGCAGATGTTTGAAGGTTTTGTACCAAAATAGACAGACACTTGGTGCTCTTCATGATCCCATCCACCCTGACTAAAGCCTCAGTTCCAGCTGAAATAAAGCAGCCCCAAAGCATGATGCTGCTTTCACCATGCTTCACTGTGGGTATGGTGTTCTTTTGATGATGTGCACCAAACATACATTTTGGAATTATAGCCAGATAGTTCAGCTTTGGTCTCATCAAACCATGATACATTTTTCTACATGGTTGTGGGAGACTGGGTATGCCTTTTTGCAAAGTTTAGCCATGCTTCGATGTTTTTCTTTGTGTCTTGCTTCTCTACCCCACAACCCAGACATATGAAGAATATGACTGATTGTTGTCACATGTAGGGAACAACCAGTACTTGCCAGGAAATCCTGCAGCTCCTTTAATATTGCTGTAGGCCTGTTGGTGGCCTCCCTGACTAGTTTTCTCCTTGCTTCTCATCAACCTTAGAGGGACATCCTGATCTTAGTAGATGAGTTGTTGAGCCATACTTTCTCCACTTCACTTTGCTCTACGGGATGTTTAATGGTTTGGGCTGATACCTTTCAATGATGAAATGCCATGCATTAAAAGCTCTTTGTGGATCATGGGTTTTGGAGTTTGTTGCAACCAAGAGGATATCAGAGCGACTTTAATTGATGTCAGGTATTGTCACACATGTGCGCATATGGGACAGCTTAAGGGTTCACATAATAGTAATTTCCCACCAAAATACCAGAGGGTGCTGTTGACCGATACCCCTCTCTGCAGACTGGAAGACTGTCAACCATAACATCTCTGACATCACTTCCGGTGTCTGCCTGAATGGACCCGCCCCTTCCTGCTAGGAGCCCATAATACTGGAAGCTCCAACATCTTGAGGCAGCCTGTTGGAAGATCTATATCTTTACTTTTTTGACGTATCTATAACCCGCGTTTACTTACGTTATACGGGGTTAGCATTCGGATACCCAAATCTTTATGATTGTCTGCCTTCTCTCATTACAGTGTATACTACCTACTATTTGAGATGAGACGTATTATGATTAGTTGATTCCGAATACAGCCACATCCTTCATTATTAAAACAGTTTCTGATTTGTTTTCACCTCCTTTGTGTAGATTGCAATTTTGCATTTAAGGTGGAATAAGTTCTGACTGGGTTTATCTTGGTTTCATTTTTTTATTACACAAAATCTGCAATTTTGGCAGGGGTGTGTAGACTTTTATATTAACTGTATATATGAACTAGGGGGCTTTGCCCCCCGTTTGCTTTGCTCGCCAACCTCCAGTTTTGTTTTTCCAGATACACACTTTTAAGATTTTTTTCTTTGAATTGTTGCTATTTTATTAGTTTCACTTTTATTTCAGAACTTCTGTAAAAACAATATTTGGAATCTTTCGAGTCCCAACGTGCTGAATCTTTTTAATGAGGTCCGTGAGACATGTGTTTAATGACTTTGTACCATAATTCAGGATAGGTTTCTCTGTTTGGAATTTCAGCACAGAGAAAACGATCTACATCATCAGCAGTTAATCATTTTTTTTTGCAAAGTAACCAAAAAATGCATGTTTTTGAAATTCTCTTGACTTAAACTTCAAAGCCTTACAATATTTACATACTTCTGACATATCACCTATGTCCATATATTCGATCTCTATCTGGCTTTTCGTTATTTCTCCGAGTAATATAGTAATTTGTCTTTTTTTGCACTAATGCAATGTTTACTTCTTTTTTTTGACACTGTCATTTTTTTCTGCTTTGATATTCTGTATCTTGCTCTGCATGTGTTTCGTGCCTACGTTTTTTTTGAGTGTTTGGCCCCCTTGTTTTTTAACCTGTTTATGACGTTTTACTTTGTTTTCTACTCTGTTTTTTATTTCTGACCTCGCTTTATCCTGCTTTTTTCTGATGACACCTGGTCCGTGGTGATTATTTTCCCTTTTTCGAGTTATAATTTCAGTTTCTTTGCGCTCCTGCGATCTTTACTTTCATTTTTTTATACTTTCTAATTTTCCTACTTTCGTATTCTTTAACTTTCTCCACATGTGTTTCGTGTCAACTTTTTTTTTTTTTGACTCTTTCGAATTCCACTGCTTTCATAATCTCTAACCTGCTCTGCATGTGTATGTGTTGCTGGCTGCCCGTGCTCTTATTTATTTGTAAGTAGGGCATGTCTTGCAAGAATCTCATGTTATACGTCATCGCGAGACGGTCCTGGGTCAATCTCTTGGCACAAAGTCTCATGTTTAAGGTCCCCGCGAGACACTCCGTCGCCAATCTCTCTAGTCTCGCGGGTCTTATAAGTGTCTTCCGTGATCTTAACGTGAAGATCACGTCTCGTTGCCCTACTGTTTCTCTCCAGGATTTTTTTTTATAATAGAGAGATATACAAATATACCCATGCATATGAATATATTGATATTACCAACTTTAAAGGGTTTATAAGGTTATGCAAGAATTTACCCTCTTTTGACTTCATAAACAGGTGGAATGTACAAAAATTTTAATCGATAAAAAATGAAAGTAAAGTAAACTGGGGAAATGTTAACTGGCAAATGACACGCTGAAAACAAAGGTGACACAGACATGAAGAAAATGAAGTTCTGCTTTTCTCAGATTACAAAGAAATTCGGGTCAGGTTGACCTAGATCAAGCGGGGGCCCTGTCTCTTCCAGTGCATATTCTACAGAATATCATCCATGATTTTAAAATAACCATTCAATGGCCTGCCACAGGAGAGTGACACTAATGATGCCATTAGCCTCTATCGACCCTGAGGCACTCTTCTGATGGTCAGAACAGCAGTGCTGAAGCAGAACCCACACAGAGCATCTAGAATATAATAACAAAGGCCTGGTGACAGCCATTTTCAGTGATTAGCCAATTAGAGTCTATCTGAACAAAATGGAAAGACAATAATGCACTACAAGCGGCTCCACTAGTGGTTTAACAAGGCAGGGGTATGTCATGCAAAAATAATTGGATGTTTCAGCTTGATTTAAATGGTGATATTCGTGGACAAAGCATTCCAGAGTTTAGGAAGCTACAAACTCAGCTTCTTGTTTTCATTTTATTTATCCTTGATATACTCTTTGCTGTTCATGTTAGAGTGAGATTGGCCAGGTTTCTTCTGTAAATGACACTGATGAAGATCTATTGATATGAACTCAGCTTTGTTCAGTATAATAGTGTATTCAATAACACTCAAACTTTCTCCTGCACCTTCAGCTTACCCAAAATGTACCAGACGAGCGTATGTGCTAAATAATAATCTGAATATTCACTTCATGACTCAAATCTAATGGCCGTCAATGTGGATATTCCCCAGAAAGCCCTGTCAGTGTAGATCTCACATTTGAATGGTGATACATAATTTCTCTCTGAGCCCCCTGCATTCAAAATACATTTGTAAAGCACAAAAGAAAAATATTCATATAGCGAATATCTCATTTTTCCTTTTTTTTTTAAATTATGTAATACCAAAATCATCCACAAGGTGGGAATGTCTGTCTGTTTATATACCAGTATTTGCTGTATCTGTTTTCTTCAAAAGGGGAAACATTTGAAGCCTTAAGAGCCTGATCTGGAGAAGTGGGCTAGAAAATGGAAGGGGCTTGTTTCAGGTTGTTGTCTTTGTGCCCCACAATATTATTGTATCTGACTATGACTTCTATAAAGCAGTAGTAGTGTCACATGTACAGAGTACAGTAAAAGAATGTATTAAAATACAGTTTTTATTCAATAGAAGACACAAATCTAGCTGATCTGCTCCTTACCCCTTTTTCCATACCACGTCTTCAGTTGTGCTCTCAATTTCTGAAACCTTGTGGAAAAAAAAAAAAACTAAAAAAGTTTAATAAAAGTGGAGCCAAATGTCTTATCGAAGCAACATAATGTTCTTTATTTGCGGTTTTCGTTTCTGGTTTGTCAGTAATGCTTGCTGCAATCAAAGTCTTGTATGCTATCGGGTCTGTTAAAGCCAATGACTGCATTTTTTTGACCTTAGGATTTTTTCACATTTCCAGGGACCATCTGCAATACAAATTCATTTCACTGTCCCACCCTTCTATTTTCTAATCCACTTGTCCAGTTCAAAGTCACAAAGCTGGAGCCTATCCTGGCAGGATTTGGCACAAGATCAGACACCAGAATTTCATCAGGCCCACTCACACAAACACCAGACTCTACACATTTCCAGTTATCCGCACATGCATGTGTTTGGGCATGGGATGGCAGAGATGGTATGCAAGCTACATAGCGTCACGTGTGGGCACATAGTGGATGGCTTGGTGCCTGGTGCTTGTAATTCCCTGTAGCTCCAGGGGTTGGCGCTGTGTGCTAATGTGTTTTCTCTTTCTACCTGTGCAGAATGGAGGATTGTTGGCTATACAAACATTGACGTTACTTCTGCTGTTTGTCCGCCCGCCTGGAACCAGCTCTTTCTGCCAGAAGGACCTAAGACCAGAAGATCCACCATCTTGTGTCAGAACCCATGTCTGAGATGTCTCTGCAACAGTTGCATGTTTATCTTTATTTTCAAATCCTCAATTATATAGAGTCACAAGGGTGGTGTCCCAACCCTTTATCGTGGTGTCACTTTTCAATTGGCAGTGTCCAGGGCTGGGATTTGAAAGCATGAGCCTGTGAGCCATTAATATATCATCTTCCCTTATTAGCCCATTCTTGCACTTATAAAGGGCAAGATGGTGCAGCTTCTGCCTCACATCCCATGAGTCCTGTATGTGACTATATGCGGTTTTCTCCAGGTAATTTGGTTTTCCTCCCACATGACAAAGGTATGCAAGTTAGTTTGATTCAACTCAGAATTTGCTCATGTTAGAGTTTTAATACATTTAACTGAGTAGTTAAAAAGAAAAGAAGGTGCCACTGGTGAGGAAAGGTGTAAAATTAGAGTGGTAGAAAGAAGAAACAAAAGAAGTTGCGAATGTAGCTCAGCAGTGTATACACATTGTTATCTTCTGAAAAGTGCCTGTGTCTGCTTTTCTACATATTGAGGACTCCTCTGCTATGCCATCAAGGTCACTCAAGAACCAAAGAAGAACCCACACCTAGCTGGCTCAATTCACCTGCGCTTACTGCATCCAGGATTTACAGCCTTTACAATGATGGCAGCGGCAGAAGTTTACATTTGTGGACATTAATTTTTTATTTTTATAGACAGCATAGATATTACCGCTATTGATTGTGGTAACTTACGGTGTTAGTTTTACAAGATGAGCTACATGCGTCAGATTAGTGTGCGTTTTCCTGGAACATGGTTAACAATGAGCAGCAAGCTCCCAGACTCTAGTAAAGGGTGGGCAACATCAGTCCTGGAGGGCCGCAGATGCTGTAGATTTTTATTCCAACCCAATTGCTTAATTAGAAACCAGTCCATCCCAATCCCAGACCTTACTTAATTTGATGGCCTGTTAGTCTGCAATGTTAGATTCTTATATTGTAGATGTTTTTCCTTTCCAAGGATATCATCCAAATGATGTGAAGCCTGAAATGGATAATTTGCAGTCTGTCACATTTTTCTCTTAAATGTTTTATTAAACCAAATAGCGCATGATGAATGCCCACAGGTGTAAATGGAAACAAGTTAGATGGAGATCTGCTGGCTCCTTTGTCATTTGCATTTTATTGCTCGCTAGCTAGCTGTCCCAAGCGGCTTCACCCGCATAGTAGTGAAACAGAACAAACTTTAATTATCAATAAAAAAATGTAGAAGAATTTATATTGATAGATTTCATATCCGAGGGCTTCTTGATATACGATATTTTTGGTTTTGCTATCGGGGGTGAGAATGTAGCTGTGGTCTCTTTGCCAAAAATGTAAACAGTTGGCAAGGTATCTCTGGCTAAGCGGAAGGTAGGTATGTTCCAACATCAAACGTTGGCACTGTATCTGATCGTGTTCAGCTCTGATGGGAGAGCGTCCCCCACGTGGGGAGAAGAGCACGTGACTGTGATATCTCTGCCAATGAGCAGGTACCCTCTAAAACACATGTAGCTTAGATCTCTCTCTCAAAAACATCAAGCATTACTCTTTAACAATCTCTACATGATAATGTCTGTTGAACAAACAGGTATTGCTAGCTAAGCGGAGGCAAAGTACGCTCCAACACGTGGTGAGAGGTACAGCGACTCAAATGGAGACTGGCGCATGAGTGAGGATGGCTCTTCCTGGCTCCCTACACCTCCACTCCCCTCGGCCTGCAGCCTGTCTCTCGGATTCACACAAATAAATCGATGCTGCAACCGAACTATAATACTTTAGCGTAATGAGGGAAGTTGCAAAATCAACCGGAATGTTCAAGCAAATTATCCGTTAAGTAGTTCTCTTGTGAAATGTGGACAGACTTACAGACAGACAGACATTTGATTTTATATAGAGAGAGATAAGGAGCCATAAAAACCAGTGAATGCAACTGTTTTAGACTGAAATAAGCAATTAAGTGGTGGGGAACCTTACAATGTGAGACCACTAAAATGAAACATCAAAATGTCACTTGAGCAATAAGTCACAGCAATAATTGACTTCTCATTAAGAAACTGGGTTAGAACAAAAACCTGCAGCCAATGCAGCTCTCCAGGACCGCCACTGCCCACCCCTGCTGCAGTAGGATGAAAATAGCGAGCTCCATTGCAGCATCACATCCAGAACTTTCAGCTTTTACATGAGTGATTATGGTAGGGCATGTGAAAGAATCTGAAAGACCCTGACTTTGACAAAGACTCTGAAAGCCTTTGAATTGTGACCTTTTAATGACTTTGAAAGTGCTTGACTAGTGACCTTTTAAAGACTTTTATCCTGCTGTGGTTTGGTCCCTGACTGGCCTCCCTGGCTGAGGGAAAAGGCAACCTCTCCTGTGCCTCATACCAAAGAGCACTTCAACCATTATTTAGAAATATGGGTTACAAATTTCAGGTCGGTAAATATTACTGCCCTAAAATTCACCAGCAGCATGGCAATACATACAGATATAGACCCTCACTGTCAATATAACACACTAGTGAGGCGTCATCTGAAGTAGTTTTGGCCTCCAGACTACAAGAAAGATATGGCACTGTCAGAGGAAGTCCAAAGCCGGGACTGGGAGGTATGAACTATGACGACAGACTGACTGATCTGAACTTTTTCATTTTAAGCAAGAAGACATTAAGATAGGACATAATCAAAGTGTATAAAATTGTGAAAGTAATTAGTAGAGGGGACCCCAACTGTTACTTTAAAATTAAATCTTTAAACAGAACATGAGGACTCAGAGGTTTAAATTAAAGTTTAATTTATACTCTGCTGGGAACAGGAGCAAGGTCCTTAACCTAAAAATTGCTCCAAGGGTGCTGTACAATGGTTGACCCTGCACTCTGACCCCCCTAAAGGTCATGTGAAAGACAATATCCCTTAGGGATTAATAAAGTATTTCAGCATCATCATCAATCATCATCATCATCATCATCATCATCATTTTGCCCAAATGTTAGAAAGAAAACAAAGCACCGTATACACATAGAATAATTACCAAGTAGTGTGGTAAAGAGTGGGACTTTAGGGACTTTCAAATCTCGAGTTGAGGTTATTTTGGAGAACCTAGGTGATTAGGATGGATGAGCTTTCTGGGTAAAATAGCCTTTACCTCCCATAATACCGATGTTCTGCATGAAGAGAACTGCTCAGCTCATGCCTATTTCAAGGTGTCTCTTTCAAACCAGAAATACAGGAGGTCTCATTTTGTCCATACAACC